>VZTG01008545.1:291925-690767 GCA_013397845.1 Melanocharis versteri | reverse complement strand
AAAAAAAAAAAAAATTGAAAGAAGAAAAAAATGCAAGCCAAGAGTTGTGTAGTTTGACAAGTTGTCATGACCTCTCCCATTGAAATTTACATACAAATGTTTCCAAGACTTTTTTATTCAATTGAGAAAATGAATTCACATTTTGCCAGGAAACATATTTTTTTCTGGAAAACATGACCCCAAAGAAAGGAAAAAAAAAACCCCTCCACTGTTAAAATTATATAATCAAAATTACATTTGGAATGCAATTCTCATTTCTGTAACTTACGCTACCTGAAAGCCAGGTCTTACATGTCATGAACACAGGCAACACAAGCACCAAGACAAAGAGATGTAAATTCACTGTACAGCAAAGGTTTCCATTAAGGTACCTAAATTCTGAATGAAGCCAATCTGCACATCTTGTGAGCAGGGAAATATTATACAAATCTCAGAGTGAAATGGTGGGAAAGCAGAGAGGCAAAGGCTGTCCAGCCCCAATTTGGCCTATCTTTCAAAGAACTTGAATGCTTTAGGTGAGTCACTTACCATTTAATATTATGTAGCTTTTTTTTGCCTCAACTGCTTGGGTTTCCTTTCAAGCCGCGTTTATGTTACATTTAAGCTGTTTAAACCTTTTAAATCTCAATCAGGTGTGAAAGCTTTTCCGTTCCTGTTCCAAACCATTTAAAACGAGCCGGCCTGAGCCAGCAGAGCTGGATGTTCAGGGGGGCACAGCAAACCTTTCGCCTGGCTCACTCTGCACCTGAGCAAAGCGAGCGGCTCAGACCTGCCCAGCCACGCCACCCTGGGGCTGATCCCGGATCCCTGCTCCTAGGGTCACTCAGGCAAGCACATCATCCTGGGGCAGCAGAGCTGGGGTAACTCCGTGTGTGGCTTCCACCAAATCCGCTCAGGGTTCTCATTCACAGCACCTAGATGCTCCCCAAACACTGCTGGAATCACACACCAAGAAGCATTTGCTTTACACCGGTGCCTGCTTCCCAGTATCCCCATCAAAACAGCCTCCAGTAAAAAAGCATGATAGTGTTATTCTCTGTGAAAGAAAAGGTATTTCTTAGTCTGATAGGTTCAGAGTTGTTGCAAACCAGAGCAATCCCTCTGGAGCCAGGGGAGATGAGTGACCTCACGCCACCTCCACTGCTGCTGAGACACCTGGAAGATCCGACACTGAGCACTGCCCTGCTTCTAACTGCCTGCTGCCCCACGGCTGGACTATTCCCTCATGGGGTTTTTCTTGCTTCTTTTCGTCTTGCTTGTGGCTTTTTTATTTAGTTTTGGTTTTGTTTTGTAAAATGGTGTTCCTCTTTAAATCTCTCCATCCTCATGCCTGAAGAGATTAAAAATTTCTCAGCTAGGTGGAAAATACACTGATCTGCTTAATGTTTGTGCCAGCTCCATCCTACCAAGATGCATGCAAAGCATGTGGGAAGGAGAAAGCTCTAGTGGAGAAATGAGCAACTTCTGTATTGATTGAATGTGTCTCACAATACTTATCAAAGAGATTGCTCATCACTTTGCTTTACTTGAAAACCCAGAGCCTTTAAAACTTCCACAATCTGGATTTATGAGTGTCCTGATTAGGTTCTCAAGTTCTGAGAAGGAAACCTAGAGTTTGATGAATTTTAGCTCAACTTGAAGATTTTCAAGAGGTTTGATGGATTATCAGTGCCTTGATTTCCTCTGTCTTTGATGCCAATAGGAGGCAGAAGGGTTTAAGTAGCCAGAGGTGCTTGATTTCTGCAGAGCACACCCCACTAATGCGCCCACCTCACAGGCAGTGCAGTGAAAGGTGATTACCATCTGTGCACATTGCTTTAGGAACATGAGGTGGAAGTGCCTTTGATCAAAAATGCAGTCAGAGCAGGATTTTCAAAATATTCAACTCCCACTGAAATCCAAACTCTACTCTAAAGAAAACAGATTTAGGCCAGAACTGAACACCTTTGAAAATCCAAACCTGAAGTAGAAGAATTCCATGTGGTCCCCACTTCCTAAAGTAAAAAGATGCAGGTAAACCAGGTCTGACTGAATGTGGAGCTACTGGAATTTACCTAAAACCACACTTGAATCTTTGCTGAGTTTTGAACAGTTTGTTTTCAATTAATTTGTGATTTTTCCTTACTTCCCAAACGATGAGTTCTGGGAGCAGCTGGGAGTTGGACTGTCATAAGTGCTGTTTCCATAGCATTTCCAGTCTGACTGGAAGCCAAAAACATTAGAAAGCTCATGAGACAGCCTGTTTTCAAGAGTTCTCAAGCACATTTTGGCTGATCCACTATGTTTTGATGACTTCAGAAAAGCATCCAAACTGAGTCACATCTCATAGCCAAGCTAAGACCAAACCCTGGAGAAATTTGACTGCAACAAGATGTGATTCGAGAAAGAAAGGGATGGCCAAATATTTTCTGTGGTTTATTTGAAGCATTTAAAGGCAGGCAGAACAGAGATAATAAAACCAAAGAGATCCTGAAATATAAGATTGACCAATTGTTTTCCAGTCCAGGCATTCAAACATTACTAAAATCCAGACCCCTTGCCACACAACAACATTGCTTTGGGCAAAATTAATTTGGGTAAGGTTTGAAGATGGGGAGGTGTGTGCTGGGATCTCCACTCTGGACAGGACATGTTTCTATATGCAAAAGAAGAACAATTGCTGTTTTCCCCATTTTACCCAAGGAAAGGGTGGACTCCAAGCTCCTGTCACAATTCCAATAGTGTTTGCGGTAGAAAAAGCTTTTCCACCCATGTACTAGCGAGAGCAAAGTTGAAAATCTACACTTGGGCTTTGTATCAGTAATTCACATTTTCATTCCGGTGGCAGAGCCTTTCCTTCAGCAAGTTGGATATTAGCTTGTTATCAGGTTTTCCTGGAGTGCCAAATTGAAACCATACAAAGATAATAGTTCATTCCTCCAGAACACTTCTAGCCAAGGTGTCAAGTTCAGAGAAACTTGTTATGGTGAGGGCTTGCAGCTTGAGCAGTCAGGGAAGTAAATGGATTTTCCTGGAGTTGGAATGATATTGAAGACCTGACCAGAGAGATGAGCTGAGAGAAAACTACGAGTTCCGCCTGTCTTTGGTCATTGTGAAGCCCTGCACATTTTTTGTAAGCAGTTTAGAGCCCTGGCTCTTTCTCTGCCGGCCAGGGAAAATATGGAAACATGCTCCTTTCATCCCTCACCTCATGTCATGGTCAGACACACACAGCCCCTCCTCCAGCAGCGCCTGCTGGGAGCCCGGGTCCATCAGGAAGGTCAGAGGGACACTGCTGCAGAGGAGCTTCCAGCAGCTTCATCTCACTGCTCTCCCTGATGCCTGGCCAGGGACGCGTGAAGGGCTGGCAAGAACCTGTAGCCTTCAGCTCCTCCCCAAACCCCCAAAACGCCTGACCCGCAACGTGATGTGTGCCCTGCTTTTCAGACCCCCAGGACTGCCTCCTTCCCTCAGGGAAGATGCCTTCTTTCTGAACAGAAAGCACACAGCCTCAAATAGAGACCTTGCTGAATGTTCTTGGTGGAAGCAGAGCTGCCTGCTATAGCTGGTGCCTCAATAAACAGAGAGGGAAAAGCTACAAACAAAAAAAATTGAACGCATTAATTTCCCCTGCTCTCCATGAAGTACTGAGTTCATAATTTTCTGTAAATCGAAGAGAAGATGAATGCTAAGTGTAATTCCAACTTCTCAGCGCAGATATAACAAACTATTTCCTGGCTCCGAGTCTCAACCAGCCACCATGCAAGAAAATACATATGCATGTTAGTATTTCCTGTTTGATCAGTGTCAAGATTGCTTCCATTTTTTATTTCAAAAGAAACTAAAAGAAAATGCATTTTTAAAACTCACTGCCAAGCGTAGATTCAGTTAGAAGATCAAACTCCCAATTGATTGCATCCTTCACAGTCACTGCAGCAAATTCAGGGTACCAGCTGTGTTTGTCACCCTCTCAGAAAGCAGACACGGTATATTACCAGATCTTTAGTTTTATTAGCTACACCACAGGTCCCAGAGAGACCTCAGCTCAGTTTGTTTTTCTTTCTGCTGCATATAATGCCTCTGGCTTCTGCTGTACGTGCTACTTCATTCTGCATTTGAATTTCTTATTTTAAGTTCAGCAGTGTGGTGCTCATTCCCACGAATGGACTTCAAAGCTCGCAAAACAGGCCAATCCTTGCACATAAATACATTGATTTTAAGAGCACACTTGTATTTAGGAAGAACACTTTGGCTTTAGAGCAATATTCCCTGCTAATGTCTCAGGATCCAAGCAGTGACAGGAATTTTGCTCAATCGAGTATGTGGTTACTCATCACAAGGTGTAGCTGCAAATTTCACACAGCGGGACTCCTTTGTCAAAACAATCCTCTGCTGCAGAAGTCTCTTCTATGGGAACTCCACAGGGCTCCGAGTACTCTGACATTTCAATCAAATTCTCTCAGCTCACAACTCATTTTGAGCTCTCTGTGCTAAGCAGATTTGCTCTGGAATGGCACAAGGAGAACATTCCTGACTGCTCCAGCAGCTCTCACGGACGGCTGCTCTCAATTCCCCGTCAATACACTCCATGGAAAGCAGTAAGGAGATCAGTACAGATCCAAAGGCAGCTTGGAAAATATTTCAAAGAAATAATTCCACATTTTGCCTGAGCCTACTTGCTTTTCTTCAAATATGAAATATATACATATAGTGTATTCAGTGCTTCATAATCGGTGTGCAAGAATTACTGAGAAAATGTACTTTCAGCATGAAATCGAGGTAATTCCTCAGTTTCATAAAGAGTTTCATTCTTATTTATACTTCCTTTACTCCCTCTTGTTATTAGGTCCTAAACTGGATGAACTAACTACATGTTTCCTAATTTTACTTAAAGCTACAGTTAATGCTATATCACACCAGAGTCTGGCTGCCACCAGACTGGTTAAAACCCTGGAAAATCCTCTCAATCTATCTAACTGAGTGCTCCTTTTCTCATCCCTGCAGATCAGAGCTGTTTCTAGTACAGTTTTTCGACTTTGCAAACTGGTTGAAGCAGCATAAAAAGTGAGTGCAATTGCCAGTTCTGGGACTTGCTACAGAGCCACGGTTGTAGAAACAAGCCACTATCAAAAACTGAGGCTGGAAGTACAGATTGAATTTAGTCCTGCAGACTTATTTTTTGCTTTTGATTTTTACATACAGAAGGAACTATAACAGTTGTTTTTACAAGAAAAAGAGAAAAGTCTTTAATCTCATGGATATATAAGGGCTTATTGCAGAATAAGGCTAGAAACATAGATTAATACCTGGAAAATGTATTCCAACAAGTTTCTTTTGGAGAGGAGAGATTACTGGAAGTAACAGTGAGATGTTGTATTAGTCTATTTCAACAGAAAAATGTGGAGAACAATAAAGAGGAGAGGACCCCTAACTTTCCCCATCCATCAAAACGACCTGTATAATTGTGTGGTTTTTAACACAAAGAACAGTTGAGCCAAATACCAGAAGGCCGAACACCATATTTTCAGGAAAAAATAAAATTCACTTTCATTTTTCAAAGCTTTTTTTAAAAAAATGTGTTACCACACTATGAGTGAAACTTACATCAGACCCAGAGATGTTTTTGAAATCACTGGAGAAGTTTTTATATGAGAAGGCAATATAGCAAAAGCAGCATGGATTTAGGCGGAGAAAATCCAAATGAAAATTGACCAGGAACAAGGGAATTGAGGTGAAAACAACTGATTGCTTTAGAAGAAATGGCTCATTACAAATACAATTTCTGAAAACTCATTGAGTTATCAAATTGCTTCAAGGATGGCAATAGATATTTCCTTATTTGAAAACATTAAGCACTTGTGAGGCATAATAATTCAACAGCAACCATCACAAATTAATCTAATTATCAAGTTGTCTAGCAGCACAGTGACACATGGAGTTCAAATGAATGAAGAATATTTTTTTTTCCAGATGAATTTACAAGATGAGTGGCAAGGTCACTGCAAAAATAAGAGTTCTTTAAATATATAAATTGTGGCACTCCACCTGAAGTCACAGTTTATAACCAAAGGCTGAAAATCATATAATATCAAGTCCTTTGGAATCTTCTATCAGGATCTTGCCTTTCTTTGTTACTTCTTCAGTCAAGCTGGATTCTTAATGAAGTATTTTACAATAGCTGAGCAAACACAGACAGGTAATAAAGTAGATTAATTTGGTCATAAGATTTTTTCGATTTTCAGCATTGATTATTCAGAACTACCATTAGCAAGCACTTCTTTTTCCTCACTAAAAAGATCATGCAACACACTGTGTTAAACATAATTTTGTTCCAGTTATTCAATTAATGTCTGCACATATGCAAAGATTAGAACTTCAGACTAATCCACTTTACTGTAAGATTTTCCTCTTTTCATCCATCACTCTAGCAAAATAAGAACCCACACATATCCCATTTCTTCTAAGTAAAATAAATGTATTTGAAACAGGAAAGTTAATTCAGTTACTGGAACTCAGTCTTCATTCCCATTTAGTGATAAACAACATGAGACCAAACAACTCTGTGCTTGAAGCCATCCATATTGCCCTTCAATACTCTTATCATCCATCAGACACGGGCCAAATCCTCCCAGAACCCTCAGAAACAAATATGTGCAGGTGGGATCACTCATTACCCGAGAGAGCACACTCTCCTGTGCCATGCAGGGTGTTTGTTACACAGCACAGCAGCTCCTCACTCCGGGGAGTGGCTCTGGGGAGACACAGAGAGCAAGAACAGGGATGGAGAAATCCTTAAGACCACCTGGAGAGGCTGGAAGATCAAAGCTCATCCAGGCTGCCTTCACCAAGGCTGTTAATCACTCCACACCTTCCAGAGGCAGGTGATTCAGATTTGCATTTTAGGATCATTTATTAATAACTGGTTTTATGGTTCAAACACAGGTCTACTTGAAATATGAAGATAGGAGAGCTTGCCACAAAATCTAGGGGTTTTTTTCCTTGATGAAAAACGGTGCAGAACTCAGGGCAGCCTCTTCGTTAAAATGAAATTAACCAAATTCACATTCCAAAAACTGATACTGAAAGCCTTTAATTTGAAGTTCTACTTAAGAAATTATGCTTTTCTTATTGTGAAAGTCCATTTCTGAGTAAAGAACTCTTTTCCAGTTCCTTCTGTAGAACTCAAGCATTAACAGTTCTTGAGTATATCTTTTATATAATGATCATATGAATTTTGTCTATATAAGTTATAGCCTTATTTACAAGAATAGAGATGTAGTAAAATGAGATTGAGAAACAAATGAAAGATGGAGAAAATAAGCTATTGGTACAAAGCCTCCACACAGCCTTCATTTCCTTTTAATTTTCTATGGGTATGATAGCTGCATCCTCTGTGGTTTTGTCTGCTTTTCACTCCCACTTTATCACATTCTGCACAATAATGTGAGAGTTGTTGTCTCAACTGTGCTTAGAGACAGCTGACAGCATGGAAAGTAAATTTCAAAAGGGAATGGGTTTGAATATTGGAACATGAGATGATTTCAAAAGAAAGAAATAGGATTATTTTTCTTCTCACTTCTGTCCATTGCTTGTTTTACACTGCCAGCCTCGGGGTGAGGCTTCTGAATGGAAAATCCCTAGTTCATGTGATGATCCGTTTTTCCACTCTTTCCCTTTTTGTCAAAGCCCTGAGTGTTTTGCAGTGTTATGTCTCTTTTATTTAAGCTCTGGGATGCTCTTAAGTAAGACAGATAGTCTGTTTTCAGTGCTGTGGCATGTATCTGTTTATGAATAATGAGTATGACAGACAGACTGATTAACAGGCATTTTCTATGTGGGAAGAGGCTGGAAAGGAGGACATTGTGTGGAATCATTATTGATGAAGTACAGTCAGCACCATGCAACGGACAAGGGATGTGGGGGGAAGAAAAGGGGGAACATTAAGGGAAAACTGCCCAAAATCTCCCGAAAGACTGGGAAGAAGGTGGTCAAGGAGAGCAGCACAAAAGAGGAATAACATGAATGGAAGGCAGTGAAAAGTGAGCAAGAGTAACATAAACTTAATTCATGAGCGTGAAGGGCCTCTGTTAGATTCTCTAATGCAGGTAAATAAAAGAGATGATCAGAGCAGTACCTCACTGGCAAAATTGTAATAAATATTTTATCCTGACTGAATTGATGAGCGCACAGCGTATCAGTGTCAGTAGAGCCACAGCCTGACTCTCATCCAGTCACTTAAATCTGCCACTCAAACACTAAATCACAGTTCTCAGAGTAAAGATCTGCCAAAGTGAGTACCTGCTGGCATTTCCCCACTGATGGTATCAGCATCTCACAGTACCTGCCAAAAAGTCCCAGGCTGAATTACCCTGTCTCAGACAGACCATACAGGACCTGCAATAACTGTAGCTGCAGAACATGTATTTGCAGCTTTCCAGCAGCAACCTTTTCTATCAATTTCGCCATTCTTGACAAAGATAATGGAAAAATTTTTCAAGATCCAAAATAACCCTAGGACAGTCGGGTTTGCACCACCTAACACTTGTTTTTTCATGTTTGAGAACCAGAGCATGCAGTCGTTCACATCTAGTGACAAACACTTGTCATGGATGTGTTTTAGCCATTCATTAATAGCTTCTAAAATTCTCAGTAAAGCAAAGGAAAAACCTTAGAGAAGAGAAAAAAAACCCCATGAATATGTTAAAGCAAGTTTGAGAGTAATTCTAACACAGAGAGCAAGAAAAGAATTAAAACATACCTATCCATGCACACAAAAACGCCCAATTGCCTGTATATGTTGTACAGTGGTCCTTCAGCAAAGCAAGTAAACAAAAAAATTGTTACATAATTAAAATAAGCAAAATCTGCTTTATTTTTCCCACTAGTTTCCTACTAGTCACTACTTCCCACTGTAGATTTTCAGAAGTAGAAGAAATAACACTGGTATGTTTTTATTTTAAAAATGAGACATTGCTCTGTATGTGCACATCCACGGACAGCCATCCACGGCCAGTATTGCTCATCAGTGATCTTTCTCACCAAGTAGTGCTTTCACCCTCTAAAGAGGCTGTAAATTAATCTGAAAATAGGGTTATGTAATGCCTCATTTTTAACGATTTTCTCTTTTTTTCTCCTGAAATAATAACTTTTCTGTGAAACACTGTGAATCCCCTGTGAATGCCCACTGTGTCAAGCAGAGACTCAGAACCAGCATGAGACCTTCAGTTCCTATTCCTAGTCATAAGGAATTTGAAATTCCCTTCTCTGTCCTTATCTCTTAGGAAAATAGTAGCTTTTTCCCCCCCTGTTACCCCACTTAGTCATAAAAAAATGAGTATATTTGCAATCCTGCTTTATTGAGTTTTTCTCCAAACCCTCCTCTTCCTCACTGAAGGTACTTGGAGAAATATTGTTATTGTGGCTAGTTGTGGTTGTTGTTGTGACCAAGGGACCCCCAAAAGTCTGTAAGGGGCTCAGAGCCCCACTGCCCTGGCACCCTGAGCCCCCCTGGCACCCTGAGCCCCCCTGGCACCCTGAGCACCCTCACCCAGCACTGCCAGCACAGGTCAGTCCAACAGTGCCAGGACTCCCAGGACACTTGGACTGCAGCTGCTGAAGGGTCATCATTTTATTCAAAATGCGTGAATACCTGAAAAGAACCTGTAAGCACGTTTACTCAATTTAATATCTGGATCATAAATAAAAGATGGCCGGAGAATGGGATTTCTTTGCAGAATAGGGAACTAAGTGCTTTGCCACTAACTTATTTTAGCATTTCTCTGGACTGTAATTTCCAGTTCGTTTGGTTATCAGCATCGCTCATTGTTTTCATGTCGAAGAGGTGATTTCAGTGCCTGGTGCAGTTTGAGCCATTTAGATCTGATTTGTACTGCTTTGAACTGCTTTTGTCTGGCTGGATGCAGTTGGATCTGGTCTGAACTGGTTCGATCTGGCTTTATCCAGTTTGATCCAGCTGGAAATGTTGCCTGCATATCAGTCCTCACTCAAGGAGATCTGCAGAGCTCAGCTGGAAAGAGCTGCAATGGATTTTACACATCTGTTTTCAGAGTTATTTGTTGTTCTGCACACACTGCTCACAGGTTTTTCTGTTCCATTTCCTCTTGGTCCCCATGCCCAAACTGTAGGATTATTTTGTTTAATTCAATGAATGCCTGCCTCAGTGATATGTGGAGCCAGGCAAAAACCCTATTTGCAGGATGTAATTTCAGTTTCCAGTGCCCAGCCCTGTCAATCAACTGGTCTCAGCCTTCCACAGAAGGAAGTCAGATGACACATTTTTCATGCTATTCCTCCCTAATCAGCGTGAAAGGAAAAACGATTTTATTTCATCTACAGTGGTTCCATATTAAATAAAAAAGTTGATTAAACCTCACCAAGATTCAGCAGCCATTGGTAAGACAAAGCCTTAATTAATTTTTTAGCATCAAGTCTTTCTACATGAGATTTATTTTAACCCTTTACTGGTTGGAAACTACCAAGGCAGATGATCAAAGAGGCCATAATGCAGTGACTGGCCCTGCAAGTAGGTGAAATATGATGAGTGCAAAGGAAAATATTTTCCTTCCTCCTCCTTTCCCTCCTTCTCCAGACCAAGCTGTTTGGTCCTTTGTGCAATAAAGGATGTTCTTCCTGAAAAATTTCTCACATTCAGTCCCAGCGTCTTGTGAAGACTTTTCCTTCCCTGGGTAAGGACCTTCTCTCCTGCAATTCAGAGCACTATTTATATGATTTTGGAAGATGCCCTGATATAGTCAATTACAGGTCAAGTTTTCTTTGTGAGGTGCAGAAAGTTGTCCACTCTAGGGTAGTCTTAGGAAGGCCCGTGTCACCCCAGAGTGCTTCCTAGGGGACCAGAGAGGGAATGGGAGAGGAGCGAAATGGCACGTACAACAACCCATAAAATGCTCACTCCTGTAGTCATTCCCCAGCGCCTGAATGTGTATTTCAGTACATGAGGCTCGAGTACTCGTGAAGGTACGAAGGGATCCTGCTCCTGATGCTTCTGCCCACTTTGGATCACTACTTTCCTCCTGTGGTCTTTTTTTTTGCCATTCATTTCATCATGTATATAAAGTGAAACAATGAAATTCAGTTGTTTAAAGGGCAAAAAGCTGGAAACTCCATCAGTTTGGTGTTGTTTATTTCAGTTTATTTGTGAGAACAAATTCCTGTCTGTGAGAAAGGGGTACGTGGATAAAAAGAATGGCATGTTCTTCAGAAGAGCACAGCCTTCTCAGAAACGTGGAGTGTTCACTGTTTGTATTTCATGTGTATATCAAAATTATAAAGTAACTCTCTTCTAGTCTTTTTACCATTTCTTATAATTCTGCCCATTTCAATTTATTTCTTTGTCCTAAAAAATGTAAAAACTTCTGAAAATTGCTTGGAAAGGGACCATATTACAGATAAAAACATCACAAAACAAAATGAGCTGTATTTCTTTTTAACAGCTCATCATCAGTTCTCTCAAGAGAATACTTGTGTCTCTGGAAAGAAAACCACTTCAGCTGAAATAATTCCTCAGATTTTTAATTAGTACATTCCTCTTCAGGAGTCGTCTTTTAACAGCTAATTCCTTCACCTGCCCCTCTTTCTTAATTCTTGAAAACAATCCCTTCAGCTGTTCCAGCAGTGATGTACTTTGCACAATGACCTTTAAAGATAAATCATAAAAGAAATAATAAAACTGGCCAGCTCAGAGATTAATTTTAGAATTAATATAAAATAAATCCCAGCTACTTTTTAGCTCTAATTTTATTTATGTTAATGCAAACAGAAAAGAATAGACACAATATTTCCCTTTGCCATAGAATCACAGAATGGTTTGGTTTGGAAGGGACTTTGAAGATCATCTGGTTCCAAGCCCCTGCCATGGGCAGGGACACCTTCCACTAGACCAGGTTTTTCCAAGTTCCTTTCTACCCAGCCTTGAGCACCTGCAGCTGAAGATGGGCTTGCAGAGCCTGAGAAACCCTAAGAGGCCCCAGGTACCCCAGCACTCTTCTGCTTTTGAGTGGCAGCTTCCACCACAGACTGATGGGCTTTTCAGGACAGTGTTTTGTATCACTAATTGTTTTCTCGTCCTCAGCAGGTCCCATGAGGAAACCTTGCTGGCAAATAACCTGTGACATTTCCAGGAGCAGAGAAGTGCCAGTATGCTCACCAGAAATGATGCTCACCTGTGATTTTCACAGGTGTAAACCTGCCATTTTAAGTTATCATTCAGGAAACCTGAGAAAATTAAGTCAGAACAATATTAATGTTTTATGTCATATAATGATTCCAGTTCAATACTGAAGATCTCTCAATCACTCTTCACAGTGTGCCTTCAAATCTACAAGCAAAGCAGTAAAGAGTTCTTACACACAAACATACACGTGGTGTTCAAGTAAACACTCTGCTTTGAAAGTATGAGAACTGTAGGTAGCAGGAGAAATAAATTACTGAGAGAAAATGCGTATTCCTCTTTTAAACTCCTATATAGGCTGGTTTTTTGGAAGACCTAAAATTGGAAATCAACTGATTTCTTATTTCTGCACAATATGCTGCTTGGCCTACTGCTGCTTAATGATTATTTTCATGTGAACTTCAAGAGCCTCTGCTCTATTTAAAAATACATCTTTTATTTTCTCCTTCATGCAGGAGTTTGCTTTTTTCTCAGCAGTAATTCCATTTGTCTGGGTGCCAATATCACTGAACCCAAACAAGGCTGTTTATTCTTCTGCAATTTGAGTCACAAGAAGAATAAACCCAGACACCAAAGTGTCTCTCAGCACTGCCACACTAAAAGCAGCCACTCGAGGTATTGTGCACACTCACGCAGGTTGTAAGATAAAAATTAGAAACCCTCCAAATCTCTGCTCAGAGACAGAAGTGTGAGCAATTTCTTCTCATCTATATTTGCTGCTACTGTTACTCCTAATTGCTCAGATTCATTCTTTATGCTTTCATTTATACTTTGAAAATGTTTTTCTGCTTTTTAAAGTGTTTTTATATTTTTTACAAGGGAAGTGATTGGACAAGGCTTTCAATTGGAAGAGTATAGGCTTAGATCCGATATTAGGAAAAACTTCTTCCCTGTGAGGGTGGTGAAGCCCTGGCACAGGGTGCCCAGAGAAGCTGTGGCTGCCCCATCCCTGGAAGTGTCCAAGGCCAGGCTGGACCAGGCTGGGAGAAACCTGGGATGGTGGAAGGTGTCCCTGCCCATGGCAGGGGGATGGAACTGGATGATTTTTAAAGTTTCTTCTAACACAAGCCGTTCTGTGATTCTAGGGAAGAGCACATTGCCAGGCTTCAACTCCAGGGCACGTCACCTTTGCTGTAGGGCCAGGACAACTTCCCTGACTTCACCTATTTTCATCTGAAGCACACAATCACATATCAGGAAATCTGGATCATCAGCCTGATTTCATGGTATAGAAGGACTTTTAAGCAGAGTGATTCATCACAGGAACTGATTCCCAGGGCTCTGCTGTGTGAAAGGCTTGGTTGGATAAGTGCCAGAAGAGAGCAAGAAATAAAGAATAGTAGACATATTCAGCAAGCATCCTTTTATTTTTTAAGTCATCAATAAACACAATAAATATTTATGCTGAAATTATGTTCTAACAGCTTCTGAAAAATGAGAAAAAGCATAGTGTTTGGTAACAGCTGACTGCTTCAAATCTAATACAGCTGATCAAGCAGAGTTGATGAAATCGAGGAAGACTGTGAAGATTGGTCTCAAAGTCACACACACACACACAAATACAAAAAAAGAAGGTCTGTGGAGGAGAATTTCTGACAAAGAAGGTTTGATTTTGAGAGGATAGGCAAAGAAATGACTACTTAAAATGTCTCTTCCCTGCAAAGAGGTGACAGCAAATCAAGTGCCTGGGCTGATGAAAATTTGCCATAGATGTAAGGGATGAGTGGAAGGTACAGAGTCTCCAGCTGCCTGGTTTTGTCTGTGACTGCTGATGGAATTTGGTCTGGTCACGGGAGCCTTTGGTGATTCAGGGTGGGCAGGAGCTGCTTCTGGCAATGGAGCAGGGTGAGGATTAGAGACGTGCCAGAGCATGGGAGAGGCTGGAGTGGGGTGGGTGAGGGTGAGACCTGATCTCAGGGCACAGATCTTCAAGCCTGGCTGCAACAGTGAGACAGCTCCTCATATCTTGAAAACAGGGAATTTTTAACTTTTCTTCAGGCCCTGTGCTCCTCAAGAGTCGGCAACATTGGTAACACCCAACACGTTTTCATACACCACAGCTAAGGAATAAACCCTACTTAGTAAAAGTTATTTTTTGGAAAATTACCTTTTTTTTCTACTTCTCCTTGACATGGAGCCAAATAGCTCCGTGTCTAATAAAACAGAAGCTGCACATTGTTGAAAGGTCTAAAAAAAATTTAAGAATATATCAGTACAGATTTTTAGTAGCCGTGCTTTTGCAAGTAAAGCTTTTACATTAATTAGTGTCTCCACATGCTTACAGATTTGGAGGTGTCCCAGAAAAGGGTTTCTAGGGATTGGAAGCCTCTGGCAGACTTCAGCAGAATATAATAGGTCAGAGTAGAAAAGACCATTAATACTCTGCCCATCCCATTGTGAGAAGAAAAATGGCTTCTGTAAATGAATATTAAATCAAGACCCTAAGTAAGGGAAAAATTACATTACTTTCTGATTTCAAATCTTAATAAACAGCATAGAAAGAAGGATGGCCGACATCTTTGACTTAGAGGCATCTCCCTCCCTTTCAAACCTTCTAATTTGCATTTTCCAGGCAGGGCCCCTTGCACTTCAGTGGCATCATCAGAGCAAGTGGACCTGGGAGCTGACACACAATGAGTTCCATCTGAATATGAGGAAAATCTTCTTTACTGTGAGGCTGCCAGAGCACTGGAACAGACTGAGCAGAAGGACTGTGGAGTTTCCTTCCCTGGAGATATCCAGAAGCCACGCGGGGAGGATCCTGGGCACCCGTGGTGGGTGAACTGCTTTAGCAGTGGGGTTGGGCTCATGGCCTCCAGAGACCCCTTCCAGCTCCACCCCTCCCGTGATTAAGGGATTTAAGAAGCTGGCAGGATCAGGATGCCGAGCACGTTGGGGCAGTAGGTCCTATTACTGATTTCCAAGGATTTCTTTTCAAAGCCTATGGTGACCATTCTGCTGTAGCAGAGGTTTTGAAGAGATTAATGTATCTTCTTTTCACTGGAAAGGATATATTTTTCTATTGCTGAAATCATACTGATTGCATATTAAAGCCACTAGTATTTCATATTTCATCTGAAATTTCTTAGCTGTAGAAACTACTTTGCAAGTGTCTTCTTATTTTCAAGACAGGCCTTTACTTAAAAAAAATTAAAAATAAAAGAATTAAGAATAAAAAATTGGTGTTACTCTGAAGGGCATTCTGGACCTTTGGTTCAATTGAAGTGGATTTTTTGCCATATTTTTATGGAGACCTAAAATACTGGCTTGTTACCATCCACCATATCTCACGCGGAAATGGAAATCAGAATACAATCAAGTACGTGGAGACTAATCATCAAATAGAAGGAAAACGGTAACTAGACAAACCAAAGTGCTCTGGGGCAGCACAAGATAAACATTTGTTCCCAGCGAGATGACAAGTTGTACTTTGCTTGGCAGGCAGGAAAAACACCAACATACACCAGAGGAAAGAGCCCAATTAAAGCAATTAAAGAAACACCAATCAGGAGTTGACCAAGTTGAAAGCTTTTCAAAATGCAAACAGTTATGTTCATGATTGATGACATTGCTGTGTTCTGGGGTATTTCATACATTTTCTCTCTTGATACAGCTCCTCTTTGATCAGTCAGGGAGTAGCATTTAAGCATAAATGTTGCTGTAATATACTTCATACTCCATTCCAAGTTAGACAAATGTATTTCCATAGTGAATTTGGGTTAAGAGAATAAATTAGAATCTCATTTCTACATCTTGTACCTTTCTTGGTAATAATTTGACGGTTTTGTTACAAAAACCATAAATCTGGTTGAGTTCATCATAAAGGCAATGTGAGAAAAGCAAAACTAACTGCTCTCTCAGCTTTGAATTATTTTTAATTAAGGAGGAAGAATTACTCCCCTGCCCAGAAACAGAACAGGGTGGATGACTTGTAGTTGCCTCAGGGTGATGGTCTAGGTGCAATCACAATGAGAAAATTCTTGAAAACTCTGTAAACGACCCTGATTTTGCAATATTCCAGTTTTTCTTTTTGCTTCTGCACACGGAAACAAAACTTATCTTGGATGGAAGTTGTTTACGTCTTATTCTAGTACATTTACCATGGCACTGCCATCTGTTTCCAGCCTGCTGGCTCTAAGAGTGCATCAGGAAAACACGGACCCCACAGGTTCCCTGCGCCAGTCGGGGACAGAGTGGGCTCGGGCTTTGTGCGCTCCGTGTGCCATTTGAGCTTTACTGCGTTGGCAATCCTGGAAGGACACACTGTGAAAATGCCCAGAACTGAATATCCTGCCTTGCTTCAATAAGTGAGGAAAGGGAAGTCAGTATTAAAGACTCTAAACGTGCCATAAGCTCAGTGGGAAAAGCCTTTCTGATGATTTCCCGGGAGGTACGGAAAGGTTAATGCAATGATTCACTTACATGCTTTTATTGCAGCTTCTCCTGCCTGACTCCACCAAACCTCCCCCTACCCCCAATAAAAGCCAGCCACCAAACCTATAACAAACCCGCCACATCACACCACTGTTTTCAGAGGGATAGAGTCAGTCAGCCCAAATTAAACAACAGAATCCTTAAACACATGCTTAATTAAAACACTGAGTATTGGGAGTTAAATATATCTTTAAATGCTTTGTTCAATTGGGCCATAAAGCAGAATGTCACTTTCCAGACCAAATTTCAGCTATCATTTTCTTCCCTACAGCCTTGTGAACAGTCTCCAGCCAAGCTGCTACACAGGTTCCTTAAAGTACATCAGGGCTTGATTCCCTGCCAGCTGCAGCTGCTGCAGCTTGGAAAATGCCTCTGACTCACATGCCAGCCCCCAAATAGCTTTTCCTGCCCCAGGGCTCTCTTCCCACTAATAAACATAAAATTACAGGGGCTTGCCTTTAGATTTTAATTTTCCTTATCAGCCTTAAGGAACCATAGAAATAACATCTAAAATTTCAGTTTTGGAGTAACCATTGTCAACATTGAGGTTCTTCTATAGCAAACATTTTGCCAAGGTGTTTTCAAAGTTCAGCAGTGCAATTTTTATTACAAATTTATATGCTCTAATATCTTTTGTAAAGTTTCCCTTAAAGCACCAGATTAGTGGGGTTTTAACCAGCTCTCAGAGTACCAGTGGGTAGTCCTGTGTTCCTTAACCCTACTGCAGCTCCAGTACTAGGGAAAGGGAGGAGTAAACTGTCCAATATTCAACAGTTTGAGGGTTTCTTTTTTCCTTGGAAGAGCACTTTTCTTTTTCAAAATAACCTTATCCTTATCCTTCTGCTTGACAAACCTTCTGAAGCCTCAGCGTGAGCAGACTGAGAAGCACAGCTGTATCCTCTACCCGTGGCACAGGTACTGCCAAATGTGGTTTAAATAACAATTCCCAAGGCAACTTTCAACATTTCTTTGGACATACTGCACTTAGAAGGACACACAGCTTTTAAGGATTTCCATTAAGCTCATCTAGCAGGAAACAATCTACAAAACACCATTTACCCACAGGAAAAAAACCAAAACAATATAAATGTATTGCAGAAAGCATAATATTGCAATATGCTTCTTAATATTCTGAATCAGAAATTTTGAAAGGGAAAACCCCTCCCAAAAAACAAACAACAGAAAAAAATCCACAAACAACCCACACAAAATAGAGTCAGAAAATGTCCTTTAGCTGTTAAGAAACACCTGTGATTAATGCTGGCAAGGCAGGTGTCCTGGGGAGGGCTTGTGGGGTTCTTTCTGGTTGCTGGCAGCTCTGTGATGATGATTTAGGAGGTTCAGGGTGGGATTGGGCTCAGAACTCCCTTGGATGCTCAGCACGGCACAAAGCCTGGAGGCACTGACCTGCGTGCCGGGATGGGGTGAGCAGGCTGAAGCTGGTTGGGAGCCCTTTTACTTCTGATTTAGACACTCTTGGGCTTCCTCTTAAAAAGTGAATTACCCTGATTTGTATTCTGCTAAAGCCTTGGCTTAGTCTGAGAGAATGTTGAGCTTTGCAGGGAGCTGCTGTGGCAAAAGGCAGAGTGCTGGCCTGGGGTCTGCTCCCATTAGGAAGCAGAGATTGAGTGAGTGTTGCTTTTAGACAAATGTCTTACTAAACTTGATTTAAAATGTTGTGGGAGGACAGTAAGTAATGGGATCCTGTACTCTGACAAATTTTCAAACTAAATAAAAAATTCTTAGCTCTGTAGGTTCTCATGGGTGTTTATGTATTGTACGCTCTAGACCTGCAATGTTTCTGAATTATTGCAAGTGCCAACAGGAGAACAAAACTAATTTTCATGCAAAAAATAAATTTACTTTGTTTGGTCGGTACTTTGTTCCTTTTCCTGTTGTTTGGAAATGACAGTATTGCTGAAAATTGCAACAAATTAATGCATATGTCCAAAGTGGATGCATGTTTTTAACCATAATAAGGAATGCTGATTATTAAAAAGGAGGTTTATCAAATTTTATTATATTTAGTATATTTATTCTGTATGACTGTTTGGGTTTCTTAAGGGAGCGAATGAAGAAACTGGAAGGTGACTTTATTTTAGGTTTTCACTCTGTTGCCTTTACTAAAATGTAACTTTAAAGAAACAAAGAATAGTGCTAGGGAAGAGCATGGCAGCAAAGGCATCTGTACAGCTGCACCTCTGTGCTCGAGCACTTGGAAGCTGCTGCTGAACAAGCAGAGGTTTGATGGCTCAAAATCAACACCAGCTTTGACTCGAAGAGAAGGGCTGGAGCAGGGAGCAGGATGCTGCCTTCCCCCTCTGGGTGATGGCAGGAATCTTGCACGGAGCTCATGGCAGATTGCCCATCACTTAAAGGTAATCTGGGGTTTTTGAAAGAAGAAGCAGGTTTTGGGAAATGAGGTTCTGGGATTAGGCTCTCCAGCAGGAATTTTAATGTAAGTTTAATTCATAAAAGCAATAGCACAAGTTGGCTGCTGAGGCTTGGATTCCTGGGCCTTGGAGGTTCCTCTTGGTCCCGTGTTCCCATGTTGCTTTTTCCAGGCACAGGGGAATGAAAGAACCTGGGTACAGCAAAATAGGGATAAAATTAAGTAGAATAGCATTCCTGTACTTACCTACGTTAACAGGCTCATGTAAAATGAGAGTCACAAAAGTCATTGTTTGCTTTCTCTTTTACTTTCTGGGATCAGTGTGGGAATTATTCATTATCATAGATTAATTTATTAAATCCTCGAGGTGATATGTTGTAGCATCCATTGGTGATGCTCAGACCAGTGAGTAAACCAGAGGTTAACAGCCTGAGAAGTGTTACGGCATTTGCAATGCCTGGCTGGTTCTAAAAGCTACTTCACAAGGCAGCTGGTGATGATACAATGATGCTGCACAAGAAGAAGATTGTTATCCAGCTGTCAACTGTCTTACATATTTTCATCCATCAAGTGCTTTAAAGGGGCACCTTCCTATGTTGCTGTAAGTTAAGCCTCATCCTATGTTGCTGTAAGTTAAGCTGTGACATCCTAGGTCCATTTTATGCAAGTATGAATTATCTGTATGCCAAAAAACCCTCTTGATCTCTCTAGTGTGATCTTGAAATTTGAAAAATTCAATAGATCTTTCTATCCCAACTACGCAGATGCATATAGAAGAGCATTTCCTGGCTAAAGAGTTCCCCTGAGTAGTAAATATCTACCATTCTTTTCTTGGTTTTTGTTCCTTGCTTTTTCTTTTATGGATTTTATCACAGTTCTTACAATAAATCTTGTGTGCATTTGCAACAATAGCTCTGCAGAGAGATTGGTTGCTCCCTCCTTTCCAGCAATTCCAATACTCAGGATTAGATTGTTCACAGTTAAGAGTAAGACCACAGACACATGAAATGTGCTTTCTTATTTTTCCTACGGTTGCTGTCATTAATAAGTCTTCCTCTTTTATTTTCTCAAGGCTTACCTCTGAAACGCATACTTTTAAGAGTATGTATCTACTTTCATTTAAATAATGCTTTCTGCAGTTAAACATAAATCTAGAAGTCTGAAAAGATCAGACACTAGACTCAAAAAGCTTGTTTTATCTCCCACAGCTTGTGTTGTTCAGTTAACCTGCAAATTCTTCCATGGCAATCAGGGAATACAGTCCCAAGCCAGTTTTTGATTACTCTTGCAAGTATTTTTAGCTGTATTTAAGTATTTGGATGATTTAATATGTGAAGCCTAACAGCCATAGTATCTGACTGAGGCCTGCCAAATATTCATTGAATTTACTGACTTCCTTGATAGTAAATATTCATGAAGTGGTGGTAACCTGGATTCACGTTGATGAAAATGAGTATTAAAAGCAGGATGTTGCCTTGTGCTGAGCTGTTCTCTGCACCTTCCAAGGAGTGTGATGGAGCAGAGCCGAGGCAGCAGGAGCAGGGCTGATCTCTGCTCTGGCATTTGGAAGCTCTTGCCATGAGTCTGGATGGCATTTCCAAACATGAATTAGCTGCAGGAACATGAGCTGGATTGAGAATAAGTGTGTAATGCAAGTTAAATGCTCTTGCCACTGCATTCCTAGCCTTTCTGCTCATGCTCTTCTGGGATGTGCTGGATCTCTGCCACGGCTGGGTTTCTTGGGACCCTTGGCTGGAGCGGAGAGCAGGAGGCTGGTCCCAGCCCCTCCTGCTCATCGAGGTGGTGATGTTCATGCCAGAGGCTCCACCCAGCCTTTTAGCCTTCTGTGGCTTAGCCCGATGCCCACAGGAGCTGGAATGCTGAGATAAGCACTGAGCTTTGGCTTGTGGTCAGCCCCTATAATTGACTTCAGTCTGAAGAACCACGGTAAATGCTACTGAGTGTATTAGTATTGACCTGGCTGCAAGATCAGTGCCTGTGGTTTAGCTGGGAATGCATTTGAACAAATCTGTGTGGCCCTGCGTGTATTTTATAATACAGTGTTTAATGAGCTGTTCATTCTGTTTGTTGCAACTGTATAAAACAGATAAAATATATTGTCAGTTCCCAGAACAGATAAATCCTGGTGCTGTTTCTCCACTTAGCTGACTCTGCCTAATAGCAGCACTCTGCCCTCGCTGTCAGGCTGTGTGTAGGAGTCCTTCAGCCTAATTTTGCATTCTGTTAACACCATGTTTCTTTTCAATGTTTTCTCTCATTGTTGCATCTGATGTTTGTAGACTTGTGTCTGTGCTGATACAGCCTAGTGCAAGGAGCACCACTTTACCTCTGTTTTGCTGTTCATTATTTTCTAGATCTCTACTGCAATTCACAAATCCATGCCAATGTCACTTTTCCACAGTCAGTGCTTCCCAGGTTCTCTTGCCACTTAATTGGAAGCACTCTTGACAGGAATGACAGATATGCCCAAGGAAGAAGTAATGTCTAGGGGAGAGTGTTCAGATAAAGCTGAAATTAATAAGTAGGTGAGTTTATGATGATGCTCTTGAATAAAGTGGCTAATCAATAAAGCACATTTTAACAAAAACACTCATCCTTTATAAGTGCAGGGACTTGTCTGTGGCTAGAAGAGAGAAAACGTGAGAAACTTGCTTTTGTGGTGTTAACAGGGCTCTTACAGTTAAGGTTTTAAAGCAATCTTTGAGATTCATTTTCCAGAAACACATTGTAAATATCTTGGAGTTGGAACAAGAAAAATAAGTAGGGACGGTTATTGGATGTGTTCCACTACTGGTGTGGGGTATTTTTATGCTTTGTTTTTTTTGTTTTATGCAAAACAGCCTAAGGGGCCACAGCTGCTACCGAATTACCAATCGGACAGGCTGGCATTAGGAAGGGTACACTGCTACCATGACTTTTCTCTTTTCTTTTTTTCCTCTCTCTCTCTCTCTTTTTTTTTTCCATGAATATATTTTTCTGATTCTACGTTTAACACCATTTCTGAGCCCCCCAAGCAGTCTCTTTCTCCATGCAGAACTTTCCTACAGCCGTCCTATCAATGAAAAATGTGACTTAAATGTTCATCAAGTGCAGTGGATGTGAGTCCATGCAGAATGGGCCATAACTCTTAAATGCCATTTTGCAGTCTTTTTCTCACTTGATATTTATATTATAATGGTTTTATTCCTTGCAGCCAAGCAAGGCAGGTTTCTTGTTATTCCAAAGTTGTCAACAAACTAACCCCTTCTGTGCATCTATCCTTCATTCTGTCTGTCTCGGTTTTTCTTTGCAATGGGACAGATTCTGTTTCCTTTTTACATTGTTGGTTTTGTTATTGGCTATGAGATTCAACCCCAAACTGTAGATAGTCACTATAAAATAATACTTTTAAGTAGCTGTAAGCAAAGTGTGGTTTTTATCGCTTGCCTGTGGTGCATGCTGCTCCCCCCAGGGGTTTTCCTGGTATTGAGGGAAACTTCTCTCACACAAATGAATTTCCTTGCTCATTACACTCATAGGCATAGAATTGTTTAGGTTGGAAAAGATCTCTAAGATCTTGAAGTCCAACCATTAACCTAACACGGCCAGGTCCAGCACTAACCCATGTTCCTAAGCACAAAATCTACTTGTTTTTTAAATCTCTCCAGGAATGGTGACCCCAGCAATGCCCTGCACAGCCTGTTTAAATGCTTGACCTCACTTTCAGTGAAGAAATGTTTCCCAATATCCAACCTAAACCTCCCCTGGTGCAACCTGAGGCTATGTCATCTTGTCCTATGAACACACAGTTGTTCAAATCCCAGTTTTTATTAAACTACAAGGGTAAATCATGCAGAGTCAATTACATATGTGATTCAGTGATAACTTCTGCCAGGAAACATATTATCTTTTTTTTTTTTTTTTTTTAATTTCCGTATACTTCCTGAAGTGGGCTCTTTATCAAGTATGGAGGTTCTGTGTCAATAGCTCCAAAGTGGGAGTTTATGGTAGCAAAGGCACATTTGTCAAAATGCATACCGTGACATGCTCTCAGCAGAGTGGCCATGGCAAGCAGGGATTTTTGAGATTTGGAGAAGCAGTGCCATGAGTTTTCCACCTGTCTTTCATTTCTGATCTTCCTGTGTAATCAATATTATGCCCTGCAACTCTGAAATCAGCATTCCCAGGAAGGAATTCTCTTCACTGAGGCATCTGGTGGTTTTTATCTGCAAGCAGGAAGCTGGCCAAACTCATAAAGCATCTGCCTTGTTAGTCCTCTGCCTCCATGGTTAGTTTTATAGTTGTGTGCTGCCTTTCCAGATTGGTTTAAATTTAAAATATTACATGGAACACGTTTCAAAACAAGATTAAAATGACAGTACGGTGTGGACTCCATCCTAAAAATACTTGTTTTCCCTCTTCCTTAAGGACACAGACTCTGCTCTGCTTTGTTTGCTGCCCTGGGTTTCAGATCCAATCTGGGCATGAGAATACCTCATGTGGGTACAATCCAGCAGTAGGAGATCCCTTTAGGCTGGGACAATGTGGCCCCAAAGTAACACGAGGCAGTGCAGAACCAAAGCTGGGATGCAGTTTCTTTTGTCATAAGATCTGTATTTTGCTGTACCTTTTGTTTATACTTTAAACAATAAACCACCAATAACAGCCAGATGGGGGAAGCAGCTGAGCCTTTTGGACCTGTTTTCCTCTCCCACTTTCCTAATCACTAATGAACATTATCCAAGGAGCTTTTATTCCTGTGGGCAATATTTAATTTCTCATGTGTGACTTGGAGACAAAGTAAAAAAAGGGGAAGAAGTGGAAAATCTTCCCCAATGCCTCCCCAAACTACACAGCTGTTCATCTGTGCCTCAGTGGAATAACGTAAATGTTTGATTGACCTTGTTTTTCCTTAATATTGTTGAGGGAGTGGATCCCTGCAACAGCATAAGTGTTATTCCACGAACTTCACCTGTGGGAAAGACCTGTTAGAAAAATCAGCTCTGTGTAAGCCTAGTAAATTTTGAAGCAAGGGAAAAAAACATGACTGCAGTAGTGCCAGATGGCAAAAGTCCCATTGTTTCAGTCAGATCAATATTTCAGTAATTGAGCCTGCTTCTCCACAGAATGAGAAAGATGCCCATGTGAGAGAAGTGGTATATATACATAGTATAGGTGGCACTTGTCAAATTTATTTAAAATTTCTGATGAGCGTCTTATTTCCAAATGTGCAGTCTTGGTGAAAGCAGGAGTTTTTGCAGGAATTTTCTCATTTTTATTGTGTGTTTTAACCTGAAATTATCAAAATACATAATTTCTAGTATTTTTCAAGTTGTGTGGGGGCATAAGCTCAGCAAATCTGTATGGTGCTAACATTTTATACGCATAACTTTTATGTGCTGAAAATTGGAGATTTAAATTTATTACTGCTATTTCAGTGTTCAGGTTTTTGGTTTTTTTAAGATGCATCCAATCTGAGGTTCTCTTGCACAGACTAAACTAATTCCACTTGTTTTGCTGCTGGGAGTGAGAGGGAGACCCACGGATCTGGTGCAGTCAAGCCTGTCTCTGTGCACTTGCATCCCAAACCCCTGCTGGTGAAGGGAACATTTTTTCCTTTGCTACAACATCTAAAATGGCTTTTCTCAGCCTCTTGTAAAAGGAGCAGGCTTTTATCACATCTCTTCTTGACCCTGTACATTCCCGCAGGGATGCAGTTTCTTCTCACGGATGGCTGTTACACAGAGCCATAAAATCACACGTGGCCACACTCTGCCACCAGAGCAACGTGTGTTTCCACCATGGGATGCACTTATGTGAGACTGGCAAATTTCTACTAAATCATCACCCTTGCTTAAACCAAGGCTGTTTCCAATTCCAGTAATTAATGTGTGTGCACTGAGCTGAGGAATACAGGGGGCTGTGTAAATGAATGCAAGGCATTTGCAGAGCACCCACCCCAGCAGGTTAAATGGAATGTGTGTAGGAAATATCCCCTCACACCTGCTGCATGGGAATGAGGCGTTCAGGCAGATAAAGCGGGCAGGCTGCAATCACCCCTGTGACTGCCAGGAGCAAGTTATGGATGGATTCTGTCTCGGGGGTTTAATTGCAAAAATGAGGCTGATTTTCGTGGCTATGGATTTTGCTATTTGCTTCCCCAGTCATTTAAATGAGTGTGGAGGGGAACTCCTGGGTGTTACACTGCCGAGAGATCATTTCCATAAAGTAATTGTGGTTTGTGTCTTTACTAGGCATCCTCACTGCATTTCCTACATGAGAATTCAGGACATGGACAGGTTCAGGATCAGTTTGCTTATTAACCTTCTGGCTTTCTAGTCTATTATTTTATGAATACTGTTTTATAACACACTTTATATAATTAGTGCAAATCCTCTTACTAAGGCAGCTCTCCTTGCAACAAGATAATCTGAGCCTGGAAGAAACAGTTTGGGTTTTGGTTTCTCAAAAAGTTACTCCTTGGATAAATAAATTACTGGAATTTGATGGGTCCAACTGAAGCTGATGATAAACAGCCCTTGGGCTGCATCACCAGGGGCTTCATTCTCTTCCTTTTTTTTCCTCTTCATAAGAACTGTTTCACTTTATCACCCTAGCAGGGTTTGAGATACTTGACCACACCTGGCTTTTCTAAAGCTTGTGTCAGGAAAAAGGTCTGCCACTGTAAAAAGGCCAAATCTTTCACAAAGAAAAACCTCTCTCCCTGCCTGGTGACAGGCAGCAAAGAATACAGGAATAACATCGATGAGACTTTAGAGAATAAACCTGCTGAGCCAGAGAAGTACTGAAAACTTTGGCAGAAATCTACTCTGTCCCAGTGGGTCACAGTGCACTTGTGGAGCTTTTAGAGTGCAGAGAGGCAGGCAGAAGCTGTTTTGTGCAAGGAGCTGCTTGGCCAGTGCAGTTAATGTATATGCACATGGATATTTGTGTGCCTATAACTTTATATGTGTATGTTTATAGATTTCTATTTTTAACTGCAATTTTTTAACTTGAATATGCCTCCTGAGATTTTAAGTGTGCTGATGAAAATCTTTCAGTCTCAAGAACATTGAATTCCGATTCCCAGAGTGGAATTGGATGTTCTGTCATATCTTATTTTCCCTTCTAGTTTAGCTGTTTATTTGGCTTTGGGTGGTGGTTGCAGTGTGGAGGTTGGGCATGAGCCAGCAGAGAGCCCCTGTGAGAGCATGACAGGGCAGGAGTGAGCCTCACAAGTGTTCCAGTGTCAGGAAAAAAAGGTTGACCAAAAGTCTTTCTGGCCATATCCAAATTGCTTCTTTAGACAATTTCCTCAAAAAGCAAACAAACAAATGCCCTCCAAACAAACAAAAAAAACCCCAAAAAACCCAAAACAACCAACTGCCCTACCTTCCCACTCCCTCAAAAAACCTTTCCTCTTCAACCAAAACTTTGCACAACTGCGAGGCAGTTAAAAGGTATTTTTAAAAGCTAATTCAATTATTTTTGTAAATGGGTGTTTTCTGCATATCAGTGTAGAGTGAAAGGATACCTTGGCTCAGGTTGGTATGGTAACAGCAAAAGAGCACGTGTTTATTTACTCATTAAAACTGCTGGCAGGGATTTTAAG
Organism: Melanocharis versteri; assembly: GCA_013397845.1. Classification (NCBI taxonomy): domain Eukaryota; kingdom Metazoa; phylum Chordata; class Aves; order Passeriformes; family Melanocharitidae; genus Melanocharis; species Melanocharis versteri. The sequence goes on along the minus strand of VZTG01008545.1, from coordinate 664,142 downwards.
TCCAAAGATTCTGTCCCTTGTGCCTCCATCTTTAAAAGAGCATTAAAATAAATTGTCTCAAAAATATGTCATTACAGTTTCTGGACTAGTTTTTAGGCCTTTTTAAGATCAGAAGGATGCAAAGAAGTACCTAAAATGTTAATTTTCCTATTACTTGGGGAGCTGCAACAAGGCCACGTTGGGAGATGTATAATTTAAGTGCATCAGAGGCTCTTTATGAACAATTTTCAGTGATTTTTAGCTCCATATTCAAATATATTACTGTCCTGGACTGCCTTGCTGTATTTTACTGGCTTAACTTCTACACAGTCTGAAAGAAGACTTTTTCTACCTCTACATCTTTTCCCCTGCAGTTACAGGAGATAGCATTGACATTTTTCCTACTTTTCAAAAAACATACAAGGTATAATCTTGCATTTATTTTGTGAACAAAATGTATTTGAATGTTAGAGAAAAGCCAAGTCTTGTTTCTTTAATCACTTTGTATAAATGGATTTCAGAAAAGCTGAATGAGTATCAGTGTAAGCAGCACAAGCTTTATTATCAAAGTTTCACCCACCTCATGGGACTAACTTATCTAGTCATCCAGGTTTTTGCCTGAGGAGGGAAGATTAGAAGGAAAGAAAATTTAGCAGGAGCAAGTCTCCTTTGATCACACATTTTATGATATATCATATATGCTCCAGCCTTTTAATGCCCGAAGTTTGCTAAAAGCTCAATAAATGGCTTCAATTTATAGGTGGCAAAGCAGGCAACCTTTCTGTGGAAAAGACCAATGAACTGAGTGTATGGTCGTGTTCTTAAATATAAAAGATGCAGTAAAAATGCACCCCTGATTATGGCAGGCTTTCCATGAATCCGAGATAATTTCCAAAGGCTGACTTCTTGTAATAACTTCAGAATCATTTGCCTGATATTTTAATGTTAAAACGGAAGTGCCCTGACCTGCAAGGTAAAGGCCAACAGGTAAATCACTCTGGCAGTCACTCCAGATTGTTAGATTAGATGTAAAAAAAGGCCTTATAGCCTAACCCAAGCTCACAAAGCGACACAAGCTTCTCCCTTTCCTTAAAACCTTTGCAAATTGTACAAGAAATTCTTGGAATGGAGCCAGCTACCATTTATTTAGGTTTTTGGGGTTTTTTAATGATCAGCTCAGCCACTGAAATAAAAACATATGAGTAGACAGGAAGGCACTAAAGCAAACATCAGGTGTGAGGTAAAATGTTGGTTCTGCCAAGAAACCAGAAATTTCTTCAGGATGGATGCCCAATGACATACATAAAATACTGTTTTCTTTGCCTTGAAAAGAGATCTCTATTTCCATGTTCAGCTTCTGTTTTAATAATGAACATAAAAACATGCCTTTTATGCATGTTAAAATTGTCCTTCACTGTAGCTTTTCTGAAGGCCAAATTCATCAATGTACTCGGATGTAATTGGCAAAAATATCTGTAGTAGATGCAAACCTTGTTTTGCACAAAGTAACTCAAACTGATAAAGCAATTTCTAGAGTGTCTATTTCTCCCTTTTATTAGGTCTAGTTACACACCATCTTCTTAGAGTCTGAAGTCCACTTTTAATTTTTATGCCCTAGAAGTTTTTATAGTCACTGTCTATCACTGGGCCCAGCTACACCAATTTAGCTCTTTTAATCTTCTCCAATAAGTCAGTCCACCTCCATCTGCCTCAGTTTATGTTGCTCTCTGAGCTACCTCCAGTGTGTCCATCTCCTGTTAGTGAGGTGAACTACCAGAAAGCTCCTGGGAATGAGACTAATTCTTCTCTGATTGCTGACATGACCCTTCATGATGTGTTGTGCTGGGAATTGTGAGGAGTAGACAAGTGAGGAGCTCACAGACAGCAAAACGTGTGTTAGTTGTGGTAGATCTGAGATGGGAGAGCTGATAATTCTGACTGACTGAGAATCAAGTGTCTCTTGAAGCATCAGGCAGTCTTTTTTATGTACTCTAGACCTCAGTCCTAGGGGCACCTGCAAGATGAAGAGGATCAACACATTAAGTTTAACATAATAATTAATTGGGAAGCCAGCCACAAGGAAAGAGAAGTCCTTACAAGCCCTTGGTGCTCTGGAGATCTTTGATTGTGCTTGAACCCACACAATTTTTCTAGGGAAGGAAATGAATATTCTGTAAGTGAAGACAAGTGGTTTTACATTTGCTGCTGGCAAAATTTTAGTTATACTATTTAAAATTACTTCCTTGCTTGTCTTATTTTTGGGGTTTGGTAGACTACTTACCTGTAGTTTAAGTCTCCTTTATGTTGTATGTGTTAATGTCCATTGTGTTTTCCGTAACGTATTTTGAGTGAGCTTGGAAGAGTGAGGGCTCAAGGCCAGGCTGGACGTGGCTTTGAGCAGCCTGGTCTAGTGCAAGGTGTCCCTGCCCACGGCGGGGGGTGCAAGGAAATAGTCTTTAAGGTCCCTTTCGACCCAAGGCATTCTGTGATTCTATGACATGGTTACATTTAAATGGTCAATGAGCCTGTTCTTGTTTGGTGGCAATTCAGCCGAACTCCTCCTCTTGTGCTGGGGCAGTTCAGTCTCAGGGCACAGGTTTGGCTGGTGGCCACAGAGTTCCCTGCCATGGCACGAGCTGGGTGCCCCTGCTGTGGTGGGTCTGTCAGCACGTCAGCCCTGGTAAGAGAGTGAGACAGCAGCGCTCTGCAATCCACAAAGTTCATAAAAAATTCTAAGGAAAAATGAAACTACCTGGATGCTGAAAAATCCTGACATCCCCCTCTGAACTCTCACAGTTCACGCTAACGGCTTGGGGATTTGTCCATATATATATGTATATATATATATATATTTATAAAGGGGAGAGGAAAATAAATAACTAATCTGAAGCTCTTCTGGCATGCTGGCACTGTCTGCTCCTGCGTTAGCACAGCCCTGATGGTTGGCGAGGTGCCTGGAAGGAGCAGGCAGCTGCCTGTCAGTCCCTGCACAGGCTCGTGCTGGGCAGGGGCCATGCCTGGAGCAGAACCTCAGCTGCTCTGGCACCACAGCACAGCAGCTGAAGCAGAGTTCATGTTTAAAAAATATTTCGCTGTTGAGTTATAGTTAATTTAAATAAAGTCTAGCTGATCTTCTCCCATCCCTGCTAGTCTGGGAGAGGCAGATCATGAGCCTTTGAGTGCTGCTCTGCACAGCAGAGCTCGGCTCAGGATAAAGGTTGTGGAATCTGTCTCTTTTCCTGCAGTTTGGATCATTCTATAACTTCTTCTTTTTTTTTTTTGCCCATATAATTTTAGAGATTTACTTCTCTATCAATGCACGTTTGCTGTATAAAGGCAAAGCACATGCCCATTTAATTTTCATTATCTGAATTCCTAGCACTGCTACTCTCAAGACATTTTGGCTAGACAAAACAGTGATTTAAAACATAAAGCAGCATTTATGGCCTATTTTCCAGTATTTATAAAATTTAGTAATCATACATGCACGATGAATCATGGTAGTGTCTTCTGCAGAAAAAGCTCCCTGGAATAAATACTTGATGCATAGTCAAGCAGAGCTATGTATATGTAAAGCAGAAAATACAGATACAGGGGTTTCTGTCTGAAAAGGTAATCCTGAGGTAAGACATTTTGGTCGTTTGTTTGTTTTTAATAGCAGGAGGGAGAAAAGAGTTAGGATTTTTAAGGAACAAAAAGCAGGCTTTGTGTTTACATTCAATAACACTGATTTTCTATTCTGGGCTTGGGAAAAGGCTTGTCTTACAAAATCAGCCCAAGTAAACGTTGCGTACAAAGCCGTAATAACACCTGAAATAACACTTGATGTGGCTTACACCAGGCTGGCTCGAAGGGTACATGCTTCATTGATTTTCAGAGCTTATTGCTTGTAATATTTCTGCAGCACCCTCATTACAACTCCTGGCTGTTATCGGGCTCGGAGCAGGCAGCTGTGAGCTGACAATAACATCTGATGCTGCAAACCCCGGCTTGAGAGAGATTTACCCTTTTCAAAGTGATTATGCAGATCAAACCAGCACTTTTTCTGTTTGGAATTCTCTTGCAGCGCTCTCATATAACATTTATACAGTATCTTGTTGCTCATCTGAAAGGCAGCTTGTTCCAGGCATAAAGGTTCACATCTGTGCTGCTTTTGTAAGGAAAGAGTTGTGGGGAGGTTAATAATAAAATTAGTACTGCCAAGAATATTTTAGAGTATAATCGGCTACCTAAACCAGTTACCTGGATGTTTGTTCATCCTGCACCCAGGTAAATACCAGCAGGGTCTGGGTTTTTTTCCTTCTGGACAGTGATTGACTTATTTTTCTACAGCAACAGGATCTGGATTACGATCCACTTAGAAATTGAGCCGAACCTCCTGTTTTCTATAAGAAAAAAGTTTTCCTGAAAGTACAGCTACCAGTTCAGTTCAGTCAGCAAACCAGAGGAGTGAACTGAATTCTTGTGACCTAATTAATAAGAAAATGTATGTTAAGATAGGGATAGCCCCAGAAATCAAAACAGTTTCTGCCTTAGAAATGTGTTTGCCTGGTGCCATGAGTTGTCTGGCCTTCAAAAGAAAACAGGTGCATATTTAAAACCCTAAAATAAATAACATATATTTGTATAATACACACATAATTATAACATATACTACATATGTATAAGTATATAAAAAGTATCTGAACTCTATTATTTCTGAAGCATGGCTGCAACTCCTATTTGTACTGATTGAGGCTCATTTGGTGTTATTCAGCTTGGAAAATAAAGTCAGTTTGGTTTAGGCTGCCTTGAATCAATATAATGGAGGGTTATGTATTCTAAGAGTGACAAAAAAATCAGTCAAAAATTTCTCTGCTTCTTTTTTCCTACTACTGCAGGTACTATGTTTTCCATTAAATTAAAACCATCAGTAACAAATTGCTGCTTAGATTTAGGATGCCAGAGAATGTATCTGACACGAACAGCAAGAAGGTAAGCAGTGCCCACATCAGGGAGATCTATAATGAAGTGGAAACTCCTGAAGGGCTGTCACGGGCAGGCTCAGTCCCAAGCACACTGATGCAGATCCACCAGGAAAATTCCTTGGAGCTTGGTAAAGCACATGGCACCTTTATGCTGAGAGGCTTGTGCCGAGGCTGCCAGTCCCAGGCTATGCTATGTGCATGAAAGGGAAAGGATTTCTGGCTCCGGGTAGAAATCTCGGATACCTCTTCTCACAAAAATGCTTCCCTCGTTCGCCGTGCCTTGCAGTGATGTGTGGAGTGAGAGGAAGCAGTAATTCATCGGGGCTGCCTGTGGGATACAGCAGCAGGTTGTCATTGCTTTCCCAGCTCTTGAAAACATGTTTTTGTTTTTAAAAAAGAAATGAAGACTGATACCAGCTGTCAAATCAAGGTGATGTAAAAGCAGGTATTTTGCCTAATTCTCTCAGGTTGTTCAGTTACTGAATTTCAGCCCTGGCCCTTTGCTTTCCTACTCTTGAATTTCTCTTATTGCAGCACAGAGTTCTTTCACACTGCCAGCTCATACCTGTGCTGGGCCCTAGCGACACTGTGCTGCCTTCTCACCCCGTTGTTTGGCAGTGATTGCACATCTGAGTGAACAAACAGCTGAGGGGTGACAGCCATGGGCTAACTGGGTTAACACTTTACTGCCAAGGTCTTGCCAAACTCCTCTTCACACAGGAATTTCTGGCTGCAGCCACCAGTGAAGGCCCTGGCTGTGGTCAGTGATGAGAGTCACCAAGTGGGTGGCCCTTCCCTGGTGCTCCACTGCTTAGGATTTGACAAGCCCTCTGGGATGCTCCAAAATTTGCTCATTTCCATAAGCTTCTTGGAGGGAACAGCTTATCCTGTATGTGCATCACTGTGCCAGAAAAGTTTGAGCAATTTTTACGTGGTTTTTTGCAGCTTAGCTGTACAAGATAAAGGGTTTGTTTGCACCCTCACAAATATACACATCTCTCTGTTTATACACGTGCAAATTTATAACATGCATGCTTTGAAAGTGTAGTGTTCAGGACATACCCATCTATACTGGAAGCCTTTTCCTATTAAACTTGATTTTTTTAAGGGAGGGGGGAACTGAAAGGTGATCGACATGATTACTAAATATAACTACCTCTCAGGGGGCACAGTTGTGCCTCTAGTTTGCAATACCAAGGAAAACTCTGTCAGACTCCAGAGCAGCAAATTATTGCAATCATTTAAGTCAATAGTCTGGTTCTTTCATTATAGAAAGTTCCCTTGCTGAGCTAGATGTACAATATATTTATTTCTTCATGAATAGAAATGTCTGCTACTGATGGAAACAGTCAGTTGTCACTACACTGCAAATGCAAATCACAAACTGATGGTTGAACAATTAAGGTCTAGTGCACAGAGCTTATTGCCACTGGAGGACTGTAATTGAATTCCTATTGCTGTCAGACAGGTTGAAAATTACTGTAATGAAGAGCATCAGTTTTCTACTCTACATCTCGTTGTTTCCCAGCCAAGAAGCATTGGTGTTACGGAGGTTCCCACAAACAGATAATTGAATAGAGAGCAGCACATGACAGAGGAATGCTACCTGTCATTAAAGAGGAAAGTAATTAATGCTCTTTAGCTTGATTCCCACATGCCATGAAATCCAGTGATCTAAAATCACAGTTCTTCCCTCAGTGATCCTGGCTGTGTTGGTGGGTATGCAGAGTGAAATTAGTGATCAGATAACCGTGTACCCAAGTATTGGGTGATACTGTAAATAACTGGATAACTCGATAGGGTTCCTCTTAATGCAGAGGAAAATTATGGTTGTGTGACATATGCAAGAGGTTTTGAAGCAGTCTTTGGTTATATGTGTGAAGGTAGATATTTTTTACTAGTACCTCCTTTAAAATATTCAAGGTGTGCACATACATATGTTCATGGCATCTTAATTATAAGAACTCTGAGTTCTCTTAATTATAAGAACTCAGACATCTCTGGAGTGAGCAGATAAGGAAAGACTAAATCATTACTTAAAATGTGAATTAGTTGGTGCAAAACTCCTGCTTCTTAAGTAGATATTTCTGCTTCTGATATTGCAGGAAAAAGTATGAAATAGGGAGATGTCTAATATTTGTTTCTCTGAGTTTCTTTTTTGGGGAAGTTGTAGCCCATAATAAGAGTGTTCTGCGCTGCTCTCTGGAGGAGGTTTCCCTGCCATCTCAAACCTGAAATCAGTTTTGTAGCCATTGAAGGTGGCTGGGATGTCCCAGCAGCCTTCCCTTAGCGATGTCTGAGAGCAGGATGTTTGCCTCAGCTGGGCTGTTCCCTGTGTCAGGAGCTGGAAGGGGATGGGCTTCTGCAAGACCTCCAAAACCCTTGTGCAGCACAAAAGAGCTCTCTCCAGGCTGTAGCACACGTATTGGACAGCTAAGGTTAGACTGTGGGAGTGTTTTCTGAGCTGATGGTTTGGAGCTGACACTCAAGCTCTCTGACAACAGTGGGTCTCACACAGAAATGCCCAGGAGGTGCTGCACCCTGTAAGAGAAAAGGGAAATTCGGTCTGACAGGGTCACTCATACCACATCTTCTTGATCTGTACCAGCCTTGATCCATCTTGACCTAATGCTTAAACAGATGCTGGATGAAGATCTTGTCAGCTGCTGTAATTTCAGGGAACAATTGGCTTTGGAGACGTCAGCCTTCCTGTAAAAAGGGACCTTAAAATATTTTGGAATCTAAGATGAATTGGAGAGTCTATCAAGGGGATAGGGCTATTGATGAAGCATTTGGCTATGAAATTGTTTGGCCAGGCCTGTCCCTGGTGTGGCAGCAGGCAGGAGCTGTGCCTCAGACAATACAAGTGTGCATCCAGCAGTACAAAAAGAAAGCACCTGCTTCATCTAAGCAGCTCCAAAATTTTTGTTAGACTATGTTATAAAGGCCATATGTTGTGAAACTTATTTGAATTTAAAATATTGCTGCTGTGAGTAATTCTCTGTTTAATTTTCAATTACCCCGCTCAGCATGATTGTGCACATACTCCAGTATATTAGATGTGAAAAGAAAATGAACATTCTGGAATATGAGCAGGCAACGTGCTGTAAGCATCTGAATAGGCATTTTACAATTTAAAATAGTGCAGTAGAAAAATAAAATTGAGGGTTCTGCACAGCTTTTATATCTATTTTATAATCTTCATAGGTCCTGCATGTACTCCATATGTGAGTGTATATACCCCACCATAAACATGAAGACAAAATGGTCATTCTCCTGCTTACTCTGTAAGTTGCATAGCTCAGATGATGATGGTGAAGGAAAAGGACTCTTAGCCAGTCCAGCACTTATTATTCCTGGGTTTGTTATTTTCAGTCTCATGTCACATGAATTTCTTGCTCTTGTGATCATCAGTGCTCAGAGCTCATTAGTACCCTGGTTGTGGCTGAATTCACTTACTTTGTACCTGCAGTGAGTCCTGAACAGAAAATTGCCTGATGTTTACTTTAGTTTCTATAGTGGAAGTGTAAATCCATCTGGATGTTGTAGGGTAATTCTACTGTCACACTGAATATTTAGTACTCTATAATAGAATTCAATGTAGTATTTATTATTTCTGTAGATACCAGAAGTTGATGGGACCACGCAGCTCTTATTGCTTCAAGAACCATTAAATCAAAGCAGAAGAACAGCAGTTCAAAACAGATGTAGCTTTCTTTAAGGCACTCCAGTGCCATAAACTTTGTGCTAATGCAGAGGTGGTAATGACAAACAGCTTCCTTTTGGCAAAAGCAAACCAATTACAATCTAATAAGTGTTACACCCCAGCAGCTAAATAATTCATGGTATTGGCAGAAGGTTTCTGTTCTATAAGTCTTTTCAGTCCAATAGAGTGAGATGTAAATAGATCTGAGGAGCAAGATCCATCTCCTCCCTTATTAAGAGGTTATTGTACATTAATAGAAAAATGTTCCCACACACAGGGTTTCCCAGTGCATTGTATGATGTGCTTGAAAACCACATAATCTAATGCCTCAAATTAAAATGCTCTTTCTTTCGTGGGATGGTTTCATCCCTCATGAATACTAAGAGTCTAAGCTTTGCTTCAAGTAACAAAGACCATTTTTTGTACAATGATGAACGATGTACTCAGAGTGGGTCATTTAACAACAAGTTACACACAGACTGTACACTTTTCCAGGCTAATAGTTTTATAACCAGTAATTGCTTGATTTTGGCACCTGACATCTCTCATTGAAAAAGATCTTTGCTCATGCTGAAAGAATACCAGGATATCTGGAAAGCTCAGCTCTTTCTGGGCTCCTGTCAGCTGTGTAATGGATTCTAGGCTGGTGACACCTACCTTGGCAGCAATGGTTGGGGAATTTAAAGCATGTACCTACCATGGGAGGAGTCAGCCCATTTGATAAAGGCAAATGATCTTGTTATCCTTAACTTAGTGGTATTCTATACCAAAATTCGAATAGACCACATAGGGAAAAGGCATCAAGTAAGAAGCCCACTTACCCCCAAAATACTCATTCTTGCTTAGAGTGGTGATTTTTCAGTAAAAATCAGAGCAGACAACTTGTGCTTGCTTTCTCACTGCACATCTGCACTCACCTATAACCTTCTGCTTCCCTGAACACTTTCATATTTTCTGGTGTCTTCATCTTTTCCTGATTCCTGAGTGCTCCAATGATGCACACAGGGGATACATGGGTGAAATTGTCTGGTGACACCAGAGGGAAGTTTTGGCATGGCAAGTGTTTAAAATGGCTGATTGTTGTGCTCTTCATTCTACTCTAGCACTAAAAGCTGTTCTGTGCCAGCCAACCTTCCTGCTTTATGCTCCTGTGTTTTTGGTTTTTTTTTTTTTTGCTGGAGAACACCAGAAAACCAAACCAGTAGCAGCTGGGGGCTAATTGGTGTAACCTGAAGAGAGTCCAATTCCCATGGTGTGGCCCAATCTCTGTGAATAAGATAAGCAAATAATCTCCATTATGAAAGGATTTGTTATAACTTCCAGTTCATTGGATTCGTTCCACATTGAAATGACATTTCATGTGGCCAATTTCCACGAGCACTAAGCCAAACTTGCCTGCATGCAGCCTAACCAGGAAAGATATTCTGTGTGATATGAGGTGTGTTGATCAGATGCAGTGCTGGCTGCTATCTGAGCGAAAAAAAAAAACAAACCTGGCACCAAAAGAAATGAGGGCTCCTTCCTGAAAATGATATCTTGGATGTCAAAATCATGTGTTTAAATTCAGATAGTTTTCATTCTAGGCCTAATGACAGATAATCAACCACTTTATTTTCTTATTCACAAAAAGGCTGCCAATTTGGTGGTCTCAAGGTTTTTTTCTCTTGAATATACATAGATACCTCTAAGACAGGGAAAAATCTGCCTTTGGAACATTTCTTTGCAAAGAGGAAGACAAAGTCTTGTGGATTATCCTTACTTCAGCTAGGAAAAAAGCCATTAATACTTCAAAGTCTCTTTTTTTCCCCACCTGATCTTTTTTCTCTAAAGGGAACTCCATCACCATTTTAAAACAAGAACAACAGTAGTTTTCAACTTCAATGGGTGCAATTCTTCTATAAACCTAAAAAAACCAAATAAAAATTCCTGAGGTGTTTTTGTGGTTAGGCTCTGCAGCAAGAGCCACGTTTACAAGATAAAACTGCCAGATCAAACAAACAGATTCAGCTATCGGTGCTGGACGAGCTCAAATGCTTATTGACATAACTTGATATTGACCCCAGGAGAACAATTAATGAAATGGCCTCAGCAGTGAGTGCTGAAAACATTATCTGCAATGGATGCGTCCTTGTTCTGTGTTTGGTCTAACCAGCACAGAGAACAGCTAAGTAAATAATTTTATCTTCACCCCCTTTGTCTCAGCTTAAAAACGTGTGAAAAGCTCTGCTGTGGTTTTCTCCATCACTGAGTTTTCTGAGAAAGGTTTTTAAATTCATATTTAGAGCCAAATTTGCTTTTGCCATATGTGCAAGACCACTGACATCGCTGCAAGCATTGATATGAAGGAATGAGTGAGACCCCCTGCTTGTAGTACATTTGTCCATTGGTTTTTTGATCAGGAAATCTAACATTCAGCTTGACTGCCACGCTGAATTAATTCCACAATACTCTTTCTGTTTTAGGAAATACTTTAGTTCTAATTCTTTCTGCTGTAATTTGACTGACAGGCTCAGGTGGGCTCACAGTTCCTAAAAGAATCTATTGCACACAGGTAATGTTTTGAACCATTTTTTAAATACAAAGCCATTAAAAACAATCTCTGCAGAGTTTCTAGTCATCTAACTGCTCACTTTCTCCTTTTTCAAAGGTTCCTGGATGTTTTAGAGCCTTTCTCAGCAGTGACAGCAATGGAAGCACAGCAGTGACCTCAGGCAGGTTCAGAAGTGGGAAGGCACAAGTTCTTAAAGTTGACCGGAAAAAAAAATAAAGAAAACAAAACCAACATCACAAACCCAACTCTAGATCTGTTATCTGTGAGTGAAACGAGAACACTGTTTATTGTAAGATAGTCTGGCGTGTCCTGTTCCACCTCCCGCGTGCCTGTGCTGTGCCTGCCAGCGTCTGCAAGAGCGTTCCTGATCGGAGCCGTGCCCACTGCCCCAGGCACCAGGTGTCAGACATTCACCAGCCAGCGGAGCTGCTTCGGGGGCTGCAGGGGGCAGGGATGCTGCGCCAGCCCTGCTGCGAGCACTAAGAGATATCGGGAGGCTTCTGTCGCTGGTAATTAACTCGGAAAGTCAGAGGCTGTTGGTAAAGGCAGTTACTTGGCCTGGCACTGGGCTGCCCGAGTGTTTCAGAGGCAAAAAAGAACTCGTGTACAAAATCCTTACAGCAATCCTGCATCCGCACCCTTCACTAGAGGGAGGCAGGGCTGGAGTGTGTGCCGTGAGCTGGCTCCTCTGTACCAGGGGTGACAGTAAAGTGTCCTGTGCCAAAAGCATTGTCACCCTTTGGGGGGATAATGAAGGGGGTTGTGTTTTCTCCAGCTGCTAATCTCTCTCTGCCCTGCCAGTCTCTGTTAGTTGCTGCCTCTGCCAGCAGGCAGTCCTACTTCTTTGCCCCGGTAATAGCTGTAAAATTAACTTTCACATATCCAAAACAGCTTGCAGGGGTTTAAGCCATGTAATTTCTTCTGACATTAGTGGAAGATACATGATTAAAACTCAGCTCAGTGGCCTGAAATTGTCCCTGCGGTGTTTTCACCTTATCCTGGCACCAGTGATGCCTCAGCATAGCCAGGGCTCTCGGAGGCAGATGGGCTTGAGGGCAGGGAAGTGACCTGCTACTTCTGCTCATCGCAGAGATTTCTCATCCTGCTCGCTCTGGACACACTGAGCAGGAGAATCTCTTTGCAAAATGATAATTAACAAAGCAGGAGGAGGTGTGAGAAGGAAGATGGATGAAGGGGGAGGTAGAGGAGGAAGGATTGGCAGAACTTGAATTGTGGTTCCTTGATTTTATTCTGTCCCAGCTGAGTTCTGTCTTCAGTGTAAATTTCCAATGAGCTGCAGCACATGCTGTGTGGCCACCTCCCCAGACAGCTGTGGCTAGCCAGAGAAAAGCTGCACAATTTCCAAGGCTTTAACCTTTCATCTATATTTTTCATAAATATAGAGCGAGCAGTCAACAGGGAATTCAGAAGCACCAGGACAACCCTTAAGATAAAGTAATTGTCCCAAAACAACTCGGCTCCTCTTCCCACTCACATGAAAAGTGCTTGTATACTTCTTTGGGGGGAAATAAGATTCTTTCAGCTACCTCCTGTTCCTGGGAAGTATGTGCTGCTTCTGCTGCCCCAGGGGTTGTTCACAGCAGTTTCCTGTCATTACAAAGAACAGGCAACACAACTCCGAGGAAAGCTCAGAGAGGATGGATAATCTTTGCTCTCCTGAAAGAAAAAAAAATCCATGTGTTTTTGGTTCCTCATTCCCAAGAAGCATTTTCACTTAAAATTTGGCATGTTGATGTAATTCAGATTCCAGGAAGAAATTTTTTCCCAAAAAGAATATTGGAGAAAAAAATCTCCAAGTAATTTCTTTCTCTTTGCTCAGTAATAAAAATGGATGTTATCATTGTTTCTAATTTTGAAGCTGAATTATAAATCTGTAGTTTTATGACTGCTGCAAGCACTGTGTACATTATTTACTGTCTGTAATGGAGCCGGTCTATTTTATATTTTTGTAAGGCAGTCCTTTTGCTCCCATCACATCATCACAGCAAAAGTAATTTCAGAGTTTATGTTTGTAGTTGTAGAATGAGAAACTGGAGGGTTCCCCCATGGTTTTTAACCCTATACCACATCTTCCTGAAGAAAAGGCACTTTGTGCCTGGAGCAGCTCGGGAGGGGTGAGCTAAGATGAACTCCAGGATTGTTTTTGGGTTTCTCCCACCCTGAGGAGCATTCAGCTGCTCCCTGTCTTAAAAGGTCTCTGTGTTACCTGCCTGGTGCTGTGTGTGACAAATTTCCATATGTCCCTGAGCACATTGAAGTGCCCTTGTCCTCCCCAGCTGAACTGCAGTGGAGGTGTCACCTCCAGCTCCCTCCTGCCACCATCCAGGGCTGTCACACTCCTGTCTGTCCTGGCTGGTTCCTGTGACATATTGCCTAAAATGGGAGGAAGGGAGGAGTGCAGTTTGTGATGCAAAGTGAGGCATTCACTTTTAGAATAAAACTTGAGAATATTTACAGTCAATTAATTGTTCTATTCTTCCTCTATGAAATCATTCACTATAACCATGTTGATTTATCAGGGAACCAAGGAAAAGTAGTAAAAATGCATGAAAAAAAGGAGACAAAACACAAAGTACTGAATCCTAACATTAATCTGAGGACACAAAAATTCCATCAGCTAGAGACAAACCTTTTGTCAGAATATCTTGCTGGAATTTTTCCCTTAATATAATAGAATATTTGTGTTTAATTATCTGTGGTGATAAGTGAGATCTGTGAGAGCTATTAGAGAGACATTATGCAATTTTGCATTTACCCAGAAAGGAGATAATGATACCAATTTCATGTACATGTTCCAGTTTTGTAGCCCTTTTTCACTAGAACAATAATCCAGGAGCATTTCAGAATCTTTCTTGAGCTTTACACCATCCACTGTAGCATGCTAAAAGAGCAATCATTTACAGAGATAAAAAATTATCAAACGTAAAGCACTGGAGCAGAACAAGGCAGTGGCAGTGGTGTTCTGGCTGGTTAAACAAAGAACAGGTTAAGATGTTGGAGTGGAAGAAAATATTTAAAATGTATTCATAGCGTCATAGCTCTCATGAACTGATAACTCTTCATGGTGACTTCACTTCCAGAAGTCATTCTTGCTTCTCTCTCACAGCATATAACCTGATTTTTTTTGCTGTGTGGTGGTTCCCCAGGCAGCACTCTGGCAGCTCTGGGCTGGTTCCTTCACCTGGAAGTTTTAAAAAACCCAATTATTTCCTGGGTCTGCACAGGCTGGAATGGAAGCTTTAAAGAATTTGGGATGTTCCAAAGTGGAAAATGAGATGTGCAGTGTTGTCCTGGCAGTTATTGAAGGTCAGGGTCTCACTTGTGCTGTTGTATTTTAGCACAGGTAACAACGTGTTTGAGGTGAGAGCAGGTCAGGGATCACAGCTCTGCTCCTAAGTGTTCTCAGACTGGGTTGTTTCCCTAGTTAAGAAATCCACTTTTGTGACAGCTACTCCCAGGAATACAACACAGACTCATTTTCCAAACTGTGAAGCAAACTGTCACAGTTTGGGTTCCTCCTACCCTTCCAATCACAACACATATTGTATTAGTTCAGGCATGATTCACACACTGAATGTTTATGAGCTCCCTCTGAGTGTGTTTTACTGAAACAAGCTTTGACAGTTGCTAAAGATTTTCAGTGGTAAAAATGTTTTCTTTGTGATTCAGACTGTCCCTAGGCTTATTAGAACAGCAGAGCAATATTCTTGAGATAACCTGGGCAAGAGGTGCTTTCCTTTGAAGAAACAACTCAATCTGCTAAAACTTATTTCAGAGAAATACCCAAACAATTAATGTTTGTTTATTACTATAATTACCACAGGAAACAATACCAAGAGGTTTTATTCGACTTAGTTACTGCTCTGGAAATGCTAAACAAAAGCAAAGCTCTGAGTCAGACCTGAAGGTTGGGGTTAAACCTCTCTGAATCCTGGGAGCCCAGAGCAAGGTTTGCTCTTGTTTGGGAAACTGTCCAGGCAGGAGGAGGCTTTTAGCCTACTAGAAGGATTTGTCTTCATGTGCCCATTTTCTTTTGCTGCTTTTGTCAGGAACTCTCTGTTTGCTCCCGCTGTGTTATGTCTGGCCCCAGGAGGAACTGCCTGGGCCATCTGGAAAGCAGTTTCAGTTTCACATTTCATTTTAATAGCAAGATGTGAAGGTATTGTAATTCATGTAATTCTTGTGCTTGAGTTCTGTTTGTGTGTATCTCTGTATATAAAATCTGCAGCAGTACATAAACCACTTCTACTGCTGCCTATAGTCCCAACACCCTTTCTGCATCCATCTCCCTTTCTTATTTTAAACGAGGAGATCTTTGGGGCAGTGATTTTTCTCACTCTGGCATGGTGTGTTCCCAAGTATAACACAGGAACCAAAGCTCCATTTTCTGGCAAAACTTAAAGGGTAATGAAGGTAACAGCCTTGGAAGGACAGCAACATTTCTCCTCATCCCTTTTCACCATCTTGTGAAGTTACTACGGCCACCCCTTGCTCTGCTGTTCCTGTGAGTTTTGCTGGCAGAAGTGGCTTTGCATCGCTGCTCTGCCCCAGGCAGCCACTCTGGCTTTGCAGATGCCCCTCAGAGTAGTGAGATGTGGATCCAAGCAGGGTCAGTCATTTGTAGACGATGGCTCAGGCCTGAATTTGAAGGAAAATGTGCACAAGCGTGAGCTCAGATATTGTAAAACTTTGCCACAGTCTGGCTGTCAGCACTGTGGAGCTTTTTATATATTAATCAGTGTCAGATGAGATGATTCCTGGTTTCAGGAGCGTGAAGGCAAGTGTGAAATTTAGTGATGCCCTCTCAACACCTTGCAGAATATTGTACAGAGTATGGGTAAGAAATTCATTTGGCATGAATTGAAAAGTTAATCAACTGGTCTTGTGATTTTGTGCTGTGAATTTCCCCCTCTGGTAGTACTGGCCATTTACTTAAGTGTTGGACTCAATGATCCTTGTGGGTCCCCTTCCAACTCAGAATATTCTGTGAATCTGTGAATTGTGTACACCCAAAATAGGTGAGAAGCCCTGCAGGGCTATGAGGTTACAGAATCCATGCTGGAACAGTAATGCACCTCTTGCTATGCACAAAGTGTCCCGTGTATCCTTATCTCAGTGGCCAACCCCAATTCCTGGCTTCTGTAATGGGATAAACCTCCACAGAAGAAGGTTTTCATTGTCAAAATCTATTTTTTTGACTCTGTACATCTACCTGTTATAAACTATCAGTATGACAAGAATAAAATCCCTTTAAATCCCAAATGCTATTGGATTACTGACAGCCTGAACTCCTAATTCACCTGTCACCCAAGAAGAATTTTGTTTCAAGATGAGTGTCTGTCACTCCTGTGTATTATTTTATGCACGAAGATCAGTGTAAAGTTTCAAAAATAGCTGTTAAATTACAGATTAATAGATTTCCACTTCTCTCTGAAAGAACAATTAATGTTCTTTCTGGACTTGTAAGAGGCTGAGCTCTGCATGTTTCTGTAGAGGGGCACATTCAGGTGATCAAGGTTAGATTTTGACTAAGATGATGCTAATGAGCTGTTACCCTGAATGGGGAATAGGGAGTAGAAGAGAGAATAAGGAAAAGCAATACAGGATCCTTCAGCTAAATATAGTGTGGACTTAGTCCATGGAACTGAAGTGTGCAAACAATAAGTACAGACGTTCAAAAGATGTGACAGCTTCTTTTCTGTGCAGTATTAACACCAACAGCTTTATCTTAGCAACATATGAAATTTAGTGTTAATAGCAAATGAGTCACTGAATTAATGTATTCTAGAACTAAAGAAATGTAAAAATGTTGATTTTCAACAGAGGGGTAACACAATAGAAGATGTGTCAGGGAAGAGCAGGGAAGTACTGCTGCACACATCCTATATTCTGAAATCACATATGCTAGATAATAAATTTTTATTTTCATCCATGTCTTCAAAAACTAGCAAAAGAAAACAGATTTATAGATACATGGGGGTAAAAGGGGCATAAAGGTCAAGCACCAGGTTAGGACTATAAATCTTGCCTTTTACTACTTCAAGTATTTTTTTAAATGTTCATGTTGAGGCTGAAACACCTATAACTTCGTATAATTTCCTTGGTAAAAATCCCATGTCATGATATATAGGCCACTAGAGAATGAATAAAGACAGTATAAATAGGCCTGTTTCAGACTAGAAGATCTTCCTACCAGATAACACTATTATCAAGTGGATAATTATTAGTAATTAATTTAAATTGGATTAATTGTGTTGTAACATCATCTTAGCTCCAATCCTAAAGATGAGGTTATGAAAATGATCTGCTGAACTCATCAGTCTCTTCTAAAAGCTGAAAAGTCCTCTGTGCTGGCAGAAGACAACTGTTACTGTACAAATCACAGGGCTGGACTTCTCATACCAACAATATCCTTATCAGATGTTATAAGCCTTTTTGGCCAAGAAGCTGCTGTGAATTTCTGGCTGGTACTACCCCTGCCAGCCTTACAAAATAAGGAAGTGTCCGGGACAGAAAAGCTCACCTTTCCTACCCTTTCCATGGTAAGATGCAGAGAGCAGGGTAAATGAGGTGGGGGAAGGAAATAATGTTTGCTGGCACCTTCTTGTGTAGATTTGAATCTGCTTTGGGAAGAAATCAGTTGAGAAACAATTGGTGTTGGCTGCATAAACATTGCATGAGCTGCTCTGCTCAGAGGCTTCCACAAACTGCTCCCCAGTGCTCCTCTGGCTCTGTTCTTCCCCTTCACTCTGAGTCACCCTGTTCCTCCCCTGAAGGAAGGTGTGCAGGAAAACAGAGACTCTGTTGGAGGAATGATGCAGATCTTCACCTCACCTTTGCACTCTGCAGCGTCTGTGCTGTGTCTGGAGACTGCAGCAGCTGCTCCTTCTCAGAGAGAGCTGTAACCACCAGTGCCCGTGTTGCCCTGAAGAGGTGGGTGTTATGAAGCAGAGAGCTTTGCATTTGCACCTTATTTTGGGGTGTGATGGAGAGTGGGGAAGTATCTTCTGTTATTTCATTTCAGTGTATCTTCCTTTTCCTTGTGGGAACTTATCGAATATTCTGCACTGACTTTAAGCCTTGTCCTTGCTTGGCTTTCTCCCGCTGGAAATGTCCTTAGTCATAAAAGATAAAAGCTTCTCTGAAATATATTAAAGTATTCAAACCTTATTACATGTTTTAGTACTGAATACACAAATCATCACCAAATGTAGATCTGTAGACTCTTGCTGGTGGTGAGAACGAGTTGATTTGTCTTTTCTTGGTAAAGTGCGAGAAAAGCAGGACACCTAAAGCCCAGCCCAGAGTGACTATGCTGTGCTGGTAGACTCCTGAGTGCTTACTGATTTCTGTGAAAGCAATAATTATTTCTGTGTATATAACAAAAACTGATCAATGTGAAAGAAGATTCTGCACTCTGCAGTGATAATGTCTGCACTGAGAGGTCTGTGTGCTTTGCTGGCTATTCCCTGGGTGATTACAAGCCTTGAGACAAGGACACTCTGGTGCAAATCCCATGTCCTTCAGACCCAGCACTCAGGGAAGCACGTTGTCACAACTTCCCTGCCAGCACAGGAGGGGTCCCATGTGCCTCCCACGCGAGCAGGATGTCCACAAGGATGGGGCACACAGCAAAAAACACCACTGGGAATCTGTCTAATGAGTCCTTCTGGTCTTCTGCTGGCCTAAAAAGAGATGGTGCCAAAAGAGTGGTACAGTCAGGAGAATTGTCCCGGGTGGAAGAACATGTTGTTCAACAGAAACGCTCCTGCAGGAGAAAGCAGAGGGAAGAAATGAACCCAGTGCTTACAAAGGAGTTGGAAGGAGCTCCCTGTTAAAGAACAGTGCAGTAAGGCAGGGAGAGCAATTCCTCTCTGTCCACGTACAGAAGGACAAGTGCACGCTACCTTGAGCAGCTCAAAAGCAAATAAACACCCCATCCCACCTAAAAAAAACCAAACCCAAACCAACCCCCTCAAACAAAAAACCCAACAAGTATTCAGCTTTAAGCCTTACTCACACTGCTCAGCAAAGGGAGAAGCAATCTGACAGACCACAGGTTTGTTTCATCCCTTGCCATCCAATGTTAGCCTGCTCTCCTGGAAGGCTCACACGTATCCTGGGCAACTGTTCTTATTAAATAAAATGTAATTTTTGCTGAATTTCTTCTTTATGCCCTAGTTTCCACTTAAGAGTACCAGCCATTCAGAAGGAAAAGCCTCTGTATTTTCCCCCATTGAAGGTGACATCATTATCTCCAGATATTTTGTGCTCTTTGACATTTTTAATGAGTAATGCTTGAAAAGGCTGCTGGCTCTGGCTATTGTGTGAAGCACTATCTGAGACTGACATTGGCAAAAAAGCTCTCAGTCCAACTCAGGAGTGATATAGCTGATGTGCTTTTCACATAAGGTGTTTTATCCCTTATTCTTACATTCAGAATGATGGGTTTGCTGGGATTATTCCCTCTGGGCTAATAGCTACAATTTCTTTGTACATAGAAAATTTAAAAGGAGTAGTACATTTGATTGATTTGTTCAGGAACTAGGTGTGATTTTTGGGAATATATTTGAAGTGTCAGATGTATTGAAAGCTAATTGCGTATTTAACTGCTGATCTGCACTGAGGTTTAACTTTAAGACTGAAGGCCAGATGAATCACTAGGTTCACATGACTGGCTAACAAAGCAATTCCTCTTTATTCAACTTCCACCTGATTTTGTTCATGGCTGTTTTTTACCTTCTTCCTGCCACCAGACATTCCTCCCTGTGAACAACCTCGCTAACAGCTCAAACTGAACTTTGAGATGAACCCAATTGTCTTGAGAAATTGTGCCTGCCCCATCTCTGGAAGTGTTCAAGGTTGGGTTGGATGGGGTTTGGAGCAGCCTGGTCTGGTGGAAGGTGTCCCTGCCCACGGTGAGAAGGGTTGGAAGAGGTGATCCTTGAAGATCCTTTACAACCCAAACCATTCTCTGAACCCATGCAACTTAAGATTTTAAAGAAAAGTCGTTATCTCCCCGAAACTTGGTCTCCTTGTTAACATGGTGCCCATGATAGACACTTTCCTGTCCAGCCTATTGCCTGTGCAAACATCTTGGTAAGAACCTTGTTTTGGTAGGCTTATGAGTTGGGGTGGCAAGTAAAGCATGAGCCTTGAGGGGGTCTGCAGAGCTTCTGTCCCACAGGTGTGAGGAGGCAATGGACTCAAGGTTGATTTACTCCTGGTGAGACCCGGACTTGGATTATTTACTCACCTGTGTGTCTTCCCATCTTTTCATGACAGCCTGTCTGTTCACTGCTCGGTTTTCTCTCTAATTTTTCCCAGGATAATTTTTCACTCTTTCTTTTTCTCACTTAACCTGAGTGTTAAAGGAAAGACTTTCAAGGAATGATATAGTGTACTTGACTGTGTCTTGGGACAGAAGAATGGGCTAAATACAGTTTTAAAAATACTTTCTTCCCCCATCTTTCATCATTCAATGGGTTGAAGACAAAACTGCAGTTTCAATGAGACTCTTCTTGGGTCAATGAAAAGTGGATTGAATTCCCCATCTTCCCCTGCAAGAATAAGCATTAAGCTGTGAAATGTTACATCCTTATTAGAATGCCAAGACCACTACTGTCTGTTTTGATACTGTCATGAAACACAGACATGGAGTAATTATTTTTCAGAACAAATACTTGTTACAAAAACACCCCCAATCCTTAAACCCAAGAAACCCTGCAGCAGGTCACTCAGTTAGCAGTAGCTTTATGCTAAATAATTCTCAGTTATATTCCAATATCACCAAACGTGACATACTCTTTGATATGTGAGGAAAGTGAGGGAAGCATTGCAAGAGAAGCTGGACCAAAATATTTTCCAGTTCATGTTGGAAATCTGTAGCTGGGGACATAAGTGTGGCTATGTGTCTACACGTCATGTCATTAAAAGATTACATTGTTTAGTATATCAGGTGTTGCTGTATAAATCTGCAATTAATCACATTCTATTTCACGCAGTTACTTGTTTGTCCTTTGTTACAGGCACATTATGCCTCTATCCCATATTTTTAGCTTTTATATAGCCCATTTTATGTGTATAATACCAGAATAGATTAGGAACTGCAGAGATGTGCAGAAGGGCCAAGTGCAGAACTAACAGTGACAGTTTTCTGTCACTGCCATGTTTCTGTCCTGACACTTCTCTTTCAGGGTTGTACCAGATCAGCCTGTCTTGAGGAATCTGTTTGCTTTTTATTCCTGTCCATAATTGCTATAACTTGGGATGAATGTGATCAGAACTTTCAGGTAATTGTTCTACAATAGATTTTTTAGTGCTCTTTCTAGATTTTTTTCTTTGATTTGCTTTCTGAATTAAAGCCACTTTAAATACCTGTGCTTCAACTAGTTGTGATTTAGCAGTAAGATTCACTCTAACTTTTGCAAATCTTTTTACTTCTCCTTTCAAGCCCTTACCTTCGATTCTAGGCTCCTACAGTATCAATCTTTCACACAAGGCAGTGCCTCTCTCCCTGAAAGGAATACCTGCTTTTCACTCCAAGAATCCATCTAGGCAGATCAAAAAAGGATTTGGCAGTTTCTGGCAAGAGGTCTTGAGAGCACCCAGCTAAGAACCCCTGTGCTAGGGCAGAAGTGGGAAGGCAGGTTCATCTGACAGTGCTGGGGGGGCTGAGCAGAAGAGGGGAGCAGAGGAATCTCCTCCTCCAGGCTGGCTGCTGCTCCAGCTGCTCAGACACAGAGGTGTCTGAGTTGCAGATAATCAAGCACATTCACATTCACAGCACTGGTTAACATGAAGAAAAGAGTGTTTCAAGAATCAGACCTGTCTGCCACCTACGTTTTTTCTCTCCAAATTCCAGGAAAGAGATTAATTCAAACTTTGCTGATAGATAGCAAGAGCCAAGTCTGTGTTATGACATGTGGAACATGCGGAGCAGATGCCATCCTCCCATTTATAGCAAGGAGAAGAATAAAAGAAGCCTCTCCACAAATAAAAAAAATGTGGAAGAAAAACCATGCCAAACACAAGCTGCTCTGATCCTGGACCAGCCCAGAGCACAAGAGCTGTGGGTAGAGAGGTTTGTCCTCTTGCTGAGGATCCCCACAGCCAGAACAAGAGCAGCAGCACAGAGGGAGCTGCAGAGCTGTCTGCAGGTGACATTCCCCAGGGATGAAGAGTTGCCAAGTGTGACAGCACCAGAGCACTCCCATTGTGAGTTGCATCCCATCCCCTCTTGGCAAGGAGTAACAGTTCAGCTCTGAGTTGAGGAATTTTCCCCTCTTATTGTGTGAGAAAAACTGGACCCCCAAATTTTTCCAGTCACTTCCCTCAGTCCATCTTCCAGCTTGTGAATTGATGCTGAGCCCACAGGAATGAACTGTGATTGTTGCTACTTGCTCTCTTGCCTTGTGCTGGCTCTTCAACTCGCTGTGTATCTTGACTGTCGTTCATGAGCTTTGCTTCTGTTTTCTCTGCAATCATCACGCTAATTATTCATCTCTTTCATGCACATTGCACACACTCCTAAACTCTCGAAATAAGACACCTCAGTAATGTGAATAGGAGAAACGTAGGTAGGTCCTGCTCTGCATCATGCTCCTGAATATTTACAAGGTAATTTGAAAATGAAAAATAAGTGCAGCTCACTGATGAGTTTCAATGTTTCCTCATGGATATATACTTATAGATACATATTCTGCCTATTGATCTCTAAGGAAACATGCCATGTGCAGGGAGGATCAGCACAGCAAGATTGGAATGTAAATAAGAAAGGCAACTTTTAATAATCTTTATTTATTTATAAACAAATAGAAGCAAAACTTCTCATTAGGAAGAAAACCAAAACCAA
Organism: Melanocharis versteri; assembly: GCA_013397845.1. Taxonomy (NCBI): domain Eukaryota; kingdom Metazoa; phylum Chordata; class Aves; order Passeriformes; family Melanocharitidae; genus Melanocharis; species Melanocharis versteri. Next base: position 641,064 of record VZTG01008545.1, on the reverse strand, counting down.
TCCACACCAAACATTCTTGTCCCTACTGACTAGACTTCTTTCTAGTTTCAAGCTTTTCTGATAGAAAAATAAAATAAGAGGGAAGTTTTTGTAGCTATTACTCTCTCCAGAGGAGAGTGGTTCAGAGTAGTTTTACCAGAATGATCTACTAATGAGACTTCTGCCTCAAATTCCCTTTCTCCTCTCCTGAAGAGACTTTATTCTCTCATCCTGAGCCCTATGAAACAGGACAAAACACAATCACAAATAAAAGATAACAATCACAGCATTAATAATCCAGGAACTGCCTCAGTCATGGCAAAACTCCTGCTGGCAGATGCAGAGTGACTTCAGTGACCTCTTGAGCCGTGTGTGCATTGAAGGTGTGTGGGAGCTGCTCCTTCATTATGGAGCAGATCAGAGAGATGCTGTGAAAAACTCCCCAGCAGCAGCTGTCTGCTTAAAGAGTAGAGACAAAGTAAGAGTTGTCTGGCCTCTATCTTCCCCTTTAGACTTCTTAATGGCGCTGAACTCAGTGTTCTGGAAAACCTCTAGGCACCCTTCACTCTGCATTACGTTTCTTGTCACTGAGTTACACAGCTCCTTGATCTGCACCCCGTGAGGGTTTTGTGAGACAGCCCTGGGACTGTGCCAGCTGCCCCCGAGGCCACCGTGCCATGGAGCAGCTGAGGTAACACAGCTGGGGCAGGAACCCGTCCTGTCTGACCTTGGCACTGCCATGGAGCAGCTGAGGTAACACAGCTGGGGCAGGAACCCGTCCTGTCTGACCTTGGCACTGCCATGGAGCAGCTGAGGTAACACAGCTGGGGCAGGAACCCGTCCTGTCTGACCTTGGCACTGCCATGGAGCAGCACCAGGGACCGGCTGCTTTGGGAAGATATTCCTGATCCTCTCTCCAGCTTTGTGCCAAGAATTACTTTCAAGGGTGTGTGGGCTGGTTTTGGTAGAGAAGCAGAGAGGCAAGGTCTAAACTAAAGGTAGCTGAGGGCCAGCAGGTCCTGTCCCCAGAGCAGCCCGACCCTGAGCTGGCTGAGCAGCAGCTGGTGTGAGGCTGCACCTGCCAGTCCACGGGCTCTGCTGCAGCTTCCTCTGCCAAGACAGCACCGTCCTTCCTGGGCAGAGACGTGGTTTGGGCACTGCACAGGTAGCCCTGCAAAATAAATCAGTCACTGCTTGTGAGAGGGTTTCGGGTGTTAAATCAGTCTTGTGAAGCACTGTCCAAAGCAGGCTCCTGCCAACGGCAGAGTGGAAATCCTTTGTGTCTGGAAACAGCCATCTCTGCTGTTCAGGACCAATTTGCTTCAAATACCAGAGTTTGGCCTCGCCAGTGACTCAGCCTCTCCCTCGCTCCTAGGTACTTCTTGTATTTCTTCATGGCTCCCTTCTTCCCTCTAATAGAGAAGTGGACCACCTCCCTAAGATGATAAATAAATAAATAAATTTCTTGTGCACTCTACCTGTGTAGCAGCAGCAGCACTGTGGGAGATGTTATTTACATGAACTTCATTAATATTTATAATCACATTTATAGCTTTGTTCAGCGGGAGGCTTGATCAAGTCAGTAGTACGTCTGGAGATCAGTCTTTGGTATACTACTTTTAATAAGAATAATTTGCATTTAATAAAGTGTCTGAGGTAGCAAGTTTCAATGCAGATTTGATTTTTCTTGGTATTTGGGGAAATATTTGGATTAGCAGTTTGATTCCACATCCATTTTCACATGCAGTGATGGAACGAAAACAGATATCCAAATCCAAAAATCAGGCTGACAGGAACAACATGAGAATATGCCAAAAAAATAAAAGGGGGATTTTCCCTCGTAGTCTCTATAACATGGCTAATGCAGAATTAGAGTTGGACCCTGACTGCTTTGGGTGTCTGCATTTCTCTTTGTCATAATCCCTGCAGATAACTAGGTTGAGTAGTTGGAGAAGCCTGGGGTCTTCCTCTGGTGCATTTTAAATAAGTTTTACCTGTTAAATCCACTTTTCCCCCCTACAAATATTTGTGCTCAGGCTGCTCTGGTATCTAAATGTTCTAATTTCACCTGCCTCTGTTTGTGTGGCTTCGTGGAGACACTGCTCAGAACCAGGCAGTTTTCAGGGCCAGCCCTACAAAGGCATCCTTCTGCCACTGCAAAAGCACCGTATTCACTTGGCTGTAGTTATTTATAGGCCCAAGGCTCTCCACAAAAACTTGAAAGGCCAAGGAGTTAATAGATGCAGAGTGACTTCAGCTGAAAATGGTGAACAGAAATAGATCCAGGAAAAAAGCACATCAGAAACCTCTCTCACTCACCCTGACCTCTGGGTAATTTGAGCGAAGGGATTTATATTTTTTTTGTTCTCTTCTCTTGGCAAAGACATAGAAATATGCTGTATCTAGTTATATGCCCCACTGTTTCTCATTATTTTGTAGCTTTGTGATTTATGTTAGCCTCAAAATACTCTTTCCCCAAAAGAATTAGCATTCTACCAGCAACAGTTTTTTACCTGGGCTGGTGGTATGGCCAGGCCGTGGCTGCAGTGGGATCACCCTGGTTGTTATTTCTTGGGACCATCGGTGTGACCTTTGTAAGTGGTGTTACTGGGGAATTAACAACCCGTGTGTTACCAGCAACACCAAATCCCTGCTCACCCTGAGTCCTTTGTGGTACCTGTTCTTCCTGTGCATCATCTAAATGTTGTATGGCACATTTCAGAGAGCAACCTGCTGGGACAGAAGATGCCCAGGTTCCAGCTCTTGCTTTGGCTACATCATTTCATTTTTTGAGTTTTGAGCCAGCTGCTTTGCCATAAGGTAGGATATGACAAGGGCTTGCATGTTTTATTATACTTATATTGAGCCATAAACTTTTGGACGTACAGTTACCTCTAGCCATTCTCGCATGGTTGCTGAGATGCCATCTCATAGCATAAATGTTACAATAACTTTACTAACAAAATAACAGCCAAATTCAGTGTGTATGCCTGTGGTTTTATTGTTCTTGACCAGAAAATCAAGGAGATAAGGATTACCTCATGTTGTGGTTTATATAACCTGGCCTATTGGAAGATGTGCCAGCCTGCAGCAGGGGCATTGGAATCAAACGATCTTTGATTTCCTTCCCACCCAAACCATTCTAGGATTCTGTGATAATGTGGAAACTAGGATTGTTTTAAGCAGCTGTTACAATAACTTTTTCTGGATAGGCATTTTCTATTCAGCTTATTTGTACATTTTGCAGTAATTTCAAGAATTGTTCAGCAAAAAATAAATGAAGGACTCATTGAGGGCTGACCTTGCAGAGATGAAAGGAGGAGGAATAAACAGTGGATCTGTGCCTGTAGGTGCTTACAAACACTGAAACCTTGACCAAGGATGATTTAGAGCCTGAGCAGGGTTTATGTAAATGCTACAATTCTTTTGCATTCATACCTCAGTGCTTCTTCACTTCCTCAGGAAGATATTTTTGTGTCCGAGGTCATTAATCTCCCCACACAATGTACTCTAATGCTCAAGATTTGTTAATACATTTGGCAGTCTTGCTTGCTGTTCTTAAGCATATATTGAATTTTTACACAGCAGCTATTTGTATAATTCCTGTAACATGCCAGAACAGCTTCCAGTTAGTGCCCAGAATTTTCTGACTCTTTGGAAGAATTTTTTAAAAAGAAAGAAAGATTTTAAAAGATCTTACCAAAACATTATCTACAGTTTTGTTCTCTCTTGCTTTGAAATTTATCCTCTTATTACTACGAGCAGCTACTAATGTACTTATTAAGAATTTATCTTGATGATTTGGATAGTCTGTTTTGATATTTGGAGTCTGACTGTTAGATATATTGGGGTAAAACCTAGAGAGTAATTTTAATTACACTTTGGATGGTCATTTTAAGGGCTCTTTGACCTTCCACAGAATTTTGCCATTGCATTTGCTGCAATTTTTTGTGTTCACTCCTCTCCCTGCCTTTGGTGCTGAAGGGCCACTGGTTATGGAGAATCCCAGGAGAAAGCTTATACCTGGTGTGAGTTTAGTACAGCAGGTAACTGGACCTGCACTGAGGAATCAAACTGCTGCAGGACAGGAGGGACATCTGTGTGTCTCAGCCAGACTCTTCACTGATTAACCCATACTCCCTGCTGATAGTCTCTGTAAGACACTTCCAAATCTTCATTTTCATTGCAGATTTTCTAAAGGGTCTATGCTTTGTCTCAGTTTATACTTCATAAAACAATTGGGTATTAATGGATGCTCTGCATTTCCAGCAACACTGCAGGCAGTCTCTGTGTAACAGCCAGGAGAAGTATTCTAGGTTCTGAATTCCAGCGTGGAATAACACTTACTGTATTCTGGAAAGACACTTACTGTGAGGGATTTCCGTTTCTATGTGATATTGTGGGAATCACCTGTGTTCTGTTCGCTAGTAAAATACGATTAATGACATCATTGTTCTAAATGTAAAATGTAGGCATTTTCTAACTGAGTAAAGAGTCATCAGAAGGAAAGGTTTAGACTTTCTTGTGATGATGAACAAAGACGAGCTGTCCACAGGAGAGGAAATTGGTGGGAATGATAATAACATAGAAATACATGAGTGTTTATAGTTGAGGTGGAAAAATTAAGGCAAGTCTTAATATTTGTATGCACTTTCAGGGTTTCACAAACATTAATAACTAAGGCACGGTGGAAAATCATAGATGCACCTCATTAGGACAAAACATTCAGATATAAGTGTGAATTAAGACTTACAGTGTGATAACTATATTAACTAAGGTAGATTTTGACTGCAGAGGATGGCAGTGCTGTTGTCCACATTGTGAATAGGAGGTTCAAACAGTGGTCACAGGAAAGTTCCAAAGTCCGGTTTTTGGACAAAACCTCTACAAAGGCTCTTTCCATTAATACAGCAAGATGAGAGAGGATATGATCACCAGACAAAGTTGCTTCTTCAATACAACACCTTAATCTAGGAGAAAAGGGTAAGAGCCAGTGATTGGAACCTGAAACTGAACAAACCCAGTGTAGAAATGTGATGGATGTTTTTATCAGTGTGTACCATCAGCTCCTGGAACAACATGCTGAGGTTGTTAATCCCATCATCATTTTAGCAGGGTTTTGTCCACATCATTTCAACTCTTTACCAAACCATTATATGGCAATAGGTAAATATTTTGGTAGCTAGACATCTATTATGCCATCTACTGGGACCAAAGTGAAGGGAAATGAGAACCTCCACGACCCAGTTTTGAAGGAGGCTAAATATGTTGTGAGGGGGGTGTAAAGTCTAGGATTCATCTGGGAGAAACAAATGGGGAAATACCAATTAATATTGTCGTCCACTGTTTGGCAATATGGGTTTTTTTGTTACTTTAATCATTAACCAATAAATCTACAAATCAGAATCAGAAACAACATCAGTGCAATTTGGAAGTAGCTCCAATGGAGTCAGCAGTGCTAAACTGGTTTGCATAAATGCTGAGGGAATGTGGCCCCTGGGGCAGGGGTGAGAAGAGCTCAAGGTTTCCACTGTCAGAGTGGGTGTTTTGTGTCTGCCTTGCATGGAAAGGTCACAGCAGAAATGCATTGTGATACAGCACCATAAGTTAAGGAACATTGAAAGGTATCTGCAAATGAAAACAGCAAAGCTGCAGAGAGATTTGGGTGAATGTTTCATTTGATTCTCATCACATTCAACTAGTTAACACAAATGAGTATTTTTATAATCAGGGTTGAAAAGTGACAAAAGAGAAGCAAACTGCAGTCAAAATGGGATCATTTCTCTGGTGACACACATGAAACCTTAAAATGCTGCTTGACTTTTATAGGAAGCTGTAAATCAGGCCTGGATTACTTGAAAAGTTCAAGAGCCCTAGAAAATGTTTTAGCTAAATGCAGCTGAGTTTTATGGTTTGTGCTTTTATGCACTGAGCTTCGAAAATGAGCAGTGCCATGAAGTTATTTAAGAATCTCCCTAAAGCAGAACATTGTACCTGCCAAAAACAAAAGTAGGAACCAGTGATGTTTCGTTTGTCATCTTTGTAGATGTAGCTGTACTGTTCACCAGGGTGAATGCATGCAAAAAGACACAGCATTGTAAGGGCTATATAGATATTCCTTATGAGATTTAAAAAAAAATCACAGAATGGTATTCGTCACAAATTTATCACAGGTTTTAATCACAATTGTAGAGTTTTTACGGGCATTGTGTACTTGGTATTATTCAGGAAAGCAAAAGAAGTAGTAATACCCTTGAAATATTGATATTGTTACCTATTTGCAATTCAAGAATGTAATAACCATTCTGATGTCAAAGGAGGTCAGGGAGTCTAGGAACTTAGCCTGTAACACAAATGTGCTGCAGTGGTTCCTGGCTGGTTTTTCTATTTTCTATAGCATAGGAAAAAGGGGATTGTTGTATCATTTTTTTATTTTGATCTATTAATGAAAAGGTCCGCCATAAGAAAATGCAGGTTACATTTTACAGAGAAACAAACATTGCTACTGAACCACAAGTAAGATCCCTATAGCAATACCCTGATTAACCTCTAATACTTCTCTAAGCAAACCACCCTGGTTTGGAGCAAAGGGCAGCTTCCTTTGCTGCTGTCCTATTTATAGACTTTAAAGGCTTGCAAAGCAACTGGCAAGCAGAGATGAGAATCTGAAATGTGCCCGTTACAACCTGGCAATGTTCTCTCTTAGGTTTTAGGAAATTTGAACAGGAATCAATTTTAAGTGCTGAAACATTTTGCGAATTAATACACAGCAGTGGTGTGCTGCCTGGTAAAGGATGCAGAGGAAGGGAGAAGAGGTTTCCATGCCAGCAAATGTGTCTTTGTACCAGAGAACGAAGTGTACAGACCCTGACTATAATTTACATTTGCCAAGAGACCTAGAGATGTCAGAAGACACCATGTTAGTCAGGACAATTCAAATTGAAGGATTTGTACTATGCTACTTTAGCCAGAATGTCTCAAGTGGGAAAAGACATGTTGAACACTTCAAAAAGGAGTAAAACTTGGTTTTATTTCACTGGCAGCTGTATATATCATTCGCAGGAAAATCACCAGCAATGTCTTTGTTAGCTTTATGCATTATTTGCAAACGGCAATTCCTTTAAAAATCCTTCATCTTTTCTAGATCATCATTTATGCCAGCAAGATCCTTCCTTGCCTTAAGCACATACTCAGTCTGGAGGAGAGGAGGCTCAGGGGGAACCTTCCTGCTGTCTACAGCTCCTCAAAAGCCAGGTAGGAGTTGGTCTCTTCTCCCAAGACATATGACCTCAGGCTGTGCCAGGAGAAGTTTAGATTAGATAATTCCGAAGATTTCTTCACTGAAAGGGTCACTAAGCATTGGCACAGACTACCCAGGGCAGTGCTGGAATCACCATCTCTGGAGGGGATCTGCATAACAGGTGTAGATGTGGCACTTGGGGACATGGTTTAGCGGTGGCTTTGGCAGTGCTGGGGGAACAGCTGGACTTGATAATCTTACAGGGCTTTTCCAACCTAAACAATCCTGTGATTCTCTGATATCCTCAGCTGTACACAAGCATTTGGTCAAGAGCTCTATAATGAGCCGCTGGGCTGATGCATCGAGGCACAGAACCCAGGGTGGAGCTGAGCTTCAGTGATGGATTGGGAGGCAAGAGGAACTGTGCAGCCTCTAGCACAGGGACTTACAAAGTCAAGCTCTGGTTTAACAGGTTATAGCTGCAATTACTTCTGTGGCAGGGCAAGGCAGGACCTTACACAGGGAGCTAATCAGATAAACAGCACGTGCATTTCACAGCAATAACTGATTCGATTTCAGGAATCAGGAAACTGAATTGAAAGGCTGAAATGATGGTGACAGTCATTATTGACTTTGGCATTAACTTGCTGGGATGCAAAAAATCACTCTGTAGGAAGTAAATTAAAACCCATAAATGAAATTAATTTAATTTGTACTACCTGACCAGTAGGCTTTATATTCCATCAAGATGTGATACACTACAGTGTGTACTTAGAGGTCGTTGTTCTCATGGGCATTTGAAGGAGGGGGAGCTGAAAGAAGAGACTGAAGAGTGGAGATGCAGGAATTAATTTGAACCATGGTGCTTTGGCTTTAAGCAGTTAAAGCCACAGGTCAATTCCAGCTTATAGGAGCTTCTGCTGAGGCATGAAATTCCCAGGTATGGAAATAAGGAATTTGAATAACAGCAGGTGTGATTCTGCTATGAGAGTATTCACGGCTGAGCAGAGCAAAGTGCAAGATCCCGTGCCTGGGGGCTGCAGGCCCCTCCCATCACTGAGGCCTCCCTAAGCCTTTCCCTGGCGTGGTCTGGAGAGCTGACCTTTAGACAGAGGGTTTCTGAGGCCACTTCCACCCCTTTCATTCTGTGATTTTATGAGGAACTTGCCTTTTTAAAGGACAGACAGCTACTCCATTCTGGGAGACAGACACCCATGTCCTGGGGTGGGGATGAAACGTGATGTCAGATTTGCTGTTTCTCGTGGTGCATATTCTGCCTGTGTATCTGCCCAGGCAGACAGTGAAGCTTCTCGTGAAAATCCAATACAATCAGCTTTGTGACAATTTCCTTTTTTCCTCCTCACTCCTTGCATGTCTCTCTGTCTCCTTTCAATACTCTGGCAGTTCTCCAGACAAGAAATTTGATGAAAGAGCAGGGATGTGTTATGAGCACTGGCAAGGTTTCTCGTCTTTGCTTCCTTGTTCTCTGCTTGCTTACCCTCACATGAGCAATGTAAAACCGTGTCTCTCATTGGGGTAATGAGGACATGGTATCCCATCAGAAAAAGATGCTATTCAAAACTTCAAACCATAAGATTATCTAATGAACAAAGAGCAGTAAGTGTGTCTTCAGACACCTCTGAGCCTGTCACAGGAGAAAAGCCCTCGATATAATCATCACTTTCTGGTACTGAGGTAAATGGATATATTGGACATGTCCTCGGCTCCTCATTATAGGTTATGTCCTTCTATTTCTCAGAAATTCAAACATCCCTTGGAATCTGAAATCTGCTCTGAAAGTTGGCTGCTTAGTGCTGTCAAACCATGTAAAAGCCAAGACAGGTTTGTAAACTCTCTTCGCCCTGAGATTTATGTAAGGTAGATATGAGTAAGTCAAGTGCACTTCCTCCTTAGGGCAAGTGTATCAAATTCTTTCAGGTTTTGGCCTCTCATCCTCTGTTTTTGACATCTTACCCTTGACAGTTTTCTCTGCCAGATATGAGTTGGAGAAATAACTCATGTGTGCAGAGAAGCAGAAATGTGCTGCTCCCTGCTCCCATCGAGTAAGAGGCAGCTTTGTAAGTCAGTTCCAGGCAGTGAAATGCAGGAATGCCCAGCTCTGCAGTACTCTTCCCAAAAGAGAACACAGGTGAGAACAGGACTCGTAGGCCACCCTACCCCTCTGCAAATCAGTTGGAGAGTGAGTTCCTCCTGGCTAGTCCTTCATCTCTGCAGACTCAGATCTCTTACAGAGCCTATAGAATTTAACCCTGTGCTGTGGGGAATAACTTCCCACGACTGCCAACACTGAAACACTTCATAGAGGAGAACGTTTTCAGTTGCAGCTCACTGGTCTCTGTCCAGGTACATTCAGAAAATGGGTCAGCTGGGCTTGTGGCTGTATGGGTGGGCAGATCTGGGCAGTGGTGAGGGGCTGAGAGAAGACCTGGCGGCCAATTACTCGGTTTTGAAAACGTATAATTTTCTTCCTGAAGCTCAGAAATGGATACTACTTTTCTTTAACAGTGATGGATGTCATAGCTGTGCCAAGGAGACAGCCCTGGGTAATCAGAGTATAGGGAAAGCCTGTGTTAAGGAACTTTCCCTCGGGTGAACTATTGATTGCTGAGCAGGGAGGGCTCCAGCACTCTGCCAGGCTGACACAGGCAGACCAAGTCTTTTCTTCTCAGTTCAGTTTAAATAAAGCTTCAACATCATTTCATCCCCTCTTTGGGTGTCAAAGACACTATCCAGCAGAAAACAAAAGCTGTCCATGCCTGAGGAGCGAGCTCCCTCACATAAACTCCAACAGGGATGGCTGATTCTCTCAGTATTCGGGTGTTTTCAAGTCTCTCATTTGGGCTTTCTGATCCCCAAGAAGTGTTGTTCCTGCTGCAGCCATTCCATAGCAGAGGTATTAACAAATCTCTTCTCTTCTTGGCTGTCCTCATGCGCAAAGCTTGCAGAGACTTCTGGAATAGCAGCATCTTTGTCACACATCATTCATTTGAGGGAGAAGAAAGCAAAGCATAAAGGCTAAAAGGCATAAAAAAGTGAATTATGGGCAAAATTTCATTTAGTGATAAGACAGCTGTTTGGATTTTTTTTTTGGTGGGCTTTAAAAAAAATTTAATGTTTAATTAATGCCAGCAACAACAAAAATTGGTCCGAGCATGACAATGACAGAAATTACAGATGAGCTTTCTAAGAATATAGAGCTTCAATTTTATTAATAGAAGACAAGATTTTCTTTTTGACAAATGACAGAAAAATTAGGATAGACTTAAAGACTAATTTTACTCTCTAGGTATGATTCTTCTTAGAAGAGAACAGGAAAAAAAAGCAAATTACTCTATTTTTCATGTTTCTCTTGGTCTTCTTGTCCCTTAAATACACTGTTCCTCCAAACCTGGGCAGCTTTAACCTTTCTAATTCACAATCTCAGAAAGCCTTGTCCTCAAAAGTTCTGAAGTGAAATATCACACAATGTATCTGAGAAGATTTTGGTATTCAGAGCTTGCATGAGCTTTGGAAACCTTGGAGAAAAAGGAAAATCTCATCAAGAAGTAAACAAAAGGTGTAAAAATAGAAAGGTTTCTGGTTTAAAATTTATACTTTAAAGTACTATAATCATTATATCATATTATATTATAATTGATTATTATATTGTATTATTATTATAACCAGTGATGTCTGTCCAGCAGTTTGTGTGCAACTTTTTGAGACCCGAGAAAAGGCAGGTAGGTTGAATATTATACATTTAAAAGTTTAGTGTCATTTATGCAAATTTCTAGATGTTTTCCCTTTAACAGAGACTATCCGTTTGGAAGTGTTGCTCACCTTTCCCAGATCTTCAGTGTAATGTGGTACAGCTGGTATCAGGTTATAAGGTTAATGTTTTGTTCTGGTGCTCTGTTAAACCTAAAATTCACCTTAATGACACATCCCCACAGTGTGGCTTATAAACAACTTACTTGCCCCTTTCTAGAGTGGCTGACACACAGTAGAACCACCTGTACTAAAAGTACAGGAAAGGCAATAATTATAACTGAGAAAAAGCAAATATCCTTGACAATCCTGTAAATCTGAGAAGTCTCATGAGGATAACAGAAGGCAATGAAATGAAAGGGTAGCTCAAAGCTGGAATGAAATTTGGAAGATTCTGAAAATGTGTATAGGCAGGCTCAGAGCTGGGATATAAATAGCTTTGCTGTCTGCCTTTCTAGAAACCCAAGGGAAGGTGCAGCTATATTTCCCCTTATTGCCAACTCTAGAGCTTCTGCAAAGATGGCAATATTTCTATGTGACACTATGTGCAGAAGTAAAGTAGAACTGTAGGTTTCCAGGCTGAAACACATGTGTGAGATCCTGAGACCCATATAAGCACACAAAGGCAGTACCCTCAGCCTTTCTGGATGCCAGTCCTGAGTCTCAAGGCATAATTACTCCTTCAGAAAAATAGGGATTTTCCTCATCACACAGCTCCCCATCTCCCAAGCAGCTCTGTCCCAGAAAGCTCTGGAGAACACTGGCAGAAGACAAACCTTTACAGCTGATCCCTGTCTGAGAGACCCGTGCCAAAGAGAGATCCAGAGTTCACCTGTGCTGCAGAAATCGCTGTCTCCAAACTGCTGCAGTTTGACCTAAAATCCTTCTGGCCCCAGGCTCCCTGCTCTTGGCACGGTGCTGCTGTAACTGTGCAGCCTCAGAGAGGCCCCAGATCAATTCTGGCTCCACACAGCAGAACTGGAGAGTCTGAAAATAAATTATCTGTTCTGGACCTGAAATCACAAAGGTTTTATTTCCTGAATAACAAGCCCCATATGGAACATGGCAGAGGGTATTTTGTTACTGTGGAATCTAGAAAAGGGAGGAAAAAAATGCTATAGTCAAACTTGCCCTGAAAACAGGGCAAGGGGTGAAAAAGCCAAGCAGAACGTGTTGTCTTGCCTTTATGATCTGCACTGACAAGTGTGGGACCACCAGTTTCATATTCACTGGCAAGAGGAAGCAATTAGCTAAAGCATCTCACACCATTTTGTCACTGCCCCTTCCAGGCCTGAGACAAGAGTGACATTTATATCCAAAAATTGAAAGATCCACTTGCTAGCAGTATTAGTGTGTGCCAAAAACGAAGAGATAGAGAAAAATTGATTCAGGGATATTCTGCCAGGAACCCACTTATCCAGAGTTCAGAACCAGTTTAAACTTTAGGCGCAGGCATAATTGTGGAAACCAAAATCATTATCAGTGCTTTATACATACTCACAGGATTTTACTTGCAGTATGGTCATAGGCATTCAAAGAGACTTTTTTGTTATTAAACAATATTTTTTTTTGCATGGCTTGAAAGGAGCTTTTTGCATGAAATTGAGGTCAGACAATTGGGTAACAGAGTGGCCCAGGGGCATGTGCCCAATTGTGCTGCCCAGTCACCCCTCCCATCACACCTGGATCCTTCAAAAAAGGAAAGAGAGAGCATTTTAGTTGATATACTGTTTGCAATAAGGAATTAATTTTCCAAACATGTATCCAGCACTTAAAAGAGTCATTTTGATTGCTCCCAGGGAAGCAGCTCCAGACAGATATGCACTGCCCACGGCAATTAGGATCACAGTGTGACTGCTGGCCATTAAATGCAAAATTTTAATTTGTGAAGATGTAAAGGGTGTCAGTCAGACATTCCTGGGCAACCGACCTGCTGCTTTGTGTATATAAGCATTGAAGAAAACCATTGTGTATGCTATGAAGCCTCAGTGAACCCCAAGGAATAATTTAATGCATTATTAAAAATCCTCAAATTCATATGGAGAATATTAACTGTGTTTGGTGCTGAATATGTAATGAATAGAAGGAAGCAGAACAGTTTGGATAATAATAGAATTTCTTATCTCTTAGTTTCACATACTTCAAACTCATTTACATAATTAGGTAAAGGTCACTGCCTCTGCCCTTTGTTCCAGGTGGCAGCAGCATCTGGTTCTGCTGATTCTGTGTAAACTGACAGCAAGTTGTTGACTGAAACACATATAAACTATTTCCTTAGTTTAACGGAAATTCATCAATTTGCTTGATTTCTAATGAAATAACTGAAATCAATGTCTCACCCATTTGCTTGTGTGCAATTTCAGATCTGCATAATTAATATAAGCCTACTCTTTTCCCATAAGATAACATAGTTGTTCTAACTGTAACGTGACCAGCACATCTGGGCTGGAGGAATCTACTCCTGCTCTCACTGGCACACAAAGAGGGGGCAAGAAGGAGAGGAGAATAGAAAAGGTGCATGGCTTAGGAGTGATTACTTCCCACCTTCATCCTGAGAAAATGACTGCACTCCAGGCTAGAAGAGCTCACTGAGAGAACTGGATATTTGGAAAGCAGCAGAAATACCATGACAGCATCCTGCTCTGAAATCTGCCACGCTCCAGAATAAGGGCTGGCATTGTCACCGGCCCCGGGAGCAGGGGCTGCGCAGAGGTGGATGTGAGCCCTGGGGAGGGTCACAGTGGTGCTTCTGCTGCCCAGGCACCACCCTCTGCTGCTCAGAGAGCTCTTAGAGGAGCACAGGGCAGGGACTGGCTGCTTTCCATCCCCAGAGAATGCTCTGCTCTGCCACGGAAGGTCACTTGTTAATAAGATCACTGACACCGTGACACTGTTAAAAGCCTTGGCTCTCCCACGACTTGTCAGGTTTTCTATGCCCATTACATGATTCAGTGCAAGAGTCATTTCTGGTACTTGCAGAGCACCTTGAAAAGCTCCCCAGGTACTCCATGAGTGCACAGCGAGGGGACAGTCACCTCACTGTGAGTTATACAGCCACAGGCAGAGAGCAGATGGGCCCAAGGAAAGGACAAGGAAGCAAAAAGTACCAACAGCAGCATGGCTGTGCTTTTTCATTTCTCTCTGTTGCAGGAAAGGGTAAGATCTGAGGAATAATTTTTTGGGTGGAAGAAGGTCAGGAGATGGCAGAACGGGGTGTTTGAGTGATGAATGAAACGTCACTTAGCAGGGAAGCACAGCATTTTCCAGCACTTGTTATGTCTAGTAAGGAAGAGAAGTAAGCAGTGACAGATTCCCTGCAGGCCCATCCTTCAGGTGCTAAAAGATGATCAAATATACATCTCTGGCCGACCTCCTGCTGTCACCATTCTGTTCTGTTCTGTGTTTGTTACGAAGGCCTTTCAGAACTGAGGAAATTATTGCCCTGCTCAAAACACCAAAGCACAGACAGAAGGATCTGTGGGCAGCACCCCTAAACACCTGCTATACTTGAGGACATGTGAATCTCTGCCTTCCATCCCTCTGACACAAAGTGCATCCCATGCCACTGGCTGCAGGTTAGGCATTTGTAAATCAAGAGATATTACTGCCAGATGAACTGGAATTTCAATTTTTAATATCACTATTCCTTTTGCAATACTTTTTCCTTGCATACTGAAAAGCACATCGGGAGGGATTGCTGCTGCTGTTCTGTTTTGTCTGGCAGGATGCTGGTGCCATCTACTGCTCTGCCCACCACTACCACATCTGAATCCTGAGGCATTTGCCTGGAGACGCCTCTCCCCTGCTAAACCTCGTGGGACAGAAACACACTATCCTGGCAAGGAATATCTCCTTAGTAGTTGAGAAAAATTTAGCAAAACTTATCTCCTCTGAATCTCTCCAACAAGCAGTTTTTAAGTTTCTTGGGAAAAAAAAATATCCCCAGTAAATTAAAAACCATTGTCTTACTGACTGATATAGGGGTATAGACATTTCTACCTGGCTGGGATGCTACAGTCACTACTGTGCTGTCAAAACCACCACATCACAGAATCACAGAATTGCTTAGGTTGGAAAAGCCTTCAAAGGTCATCAAGTCGAACTGTTACTCAGCTCTTCCAAGGCCACCACTACACCAGGTCCCCAAGCACCACATCCACACACCTTTTAAATCTCTCTGGGGACAGTGACTCCATCACTGACCAGAGCAGCCTTTTCCAATGCTTCACAACCCTTTCAGTGAAGAAATTTTTCCCAAAATCCAATCTAAACCTCCCCTGACACAACTTGAGGCAGGTTCCTCTTGTCCTGTCACTTGTTATCTATGAGAAGAGCCTGAGCCCCACCTGGCTACAACCTCCTGTCAGGGAGTTTTAGAGAGTGAGAAAGTGCCCCCTGAGCGTCCTTTTCTCCAGGCTGAACACTCAGCTCCCTCAGTCACTCCTCATCACACTTGTGCTCCAGACCCTGCCCCAGCTCTGCTGCCCTTCTCTGGACACACTCCAGCCCCTCAGCATCAAGGTGTGTCTGCCTCAGCAGCTGTGCAGGATCAGTGTCCGAGCGCAAACCGGACTTGGGAGAGTCTGGATTTGGTCCTGTCAAGCTGTGTCTTGGTCCAGCTCATTGCCATAGGCCACAGAGAAACCTGTCAGGTGTATTCAGGCTAAAAGCAGCTGGTTCCTAAGAAAAGTCCTGGAGGTGTAATGCCACCCTGCCCTTCCTGTTACAGAGTGTTAAAGCCACCTCTGAGAACTCTCTCGAAGGGAATGATCCTTTATTGTCTGATTAAGGGAATTCTGTGCAGCTGTAGAAAGATGCCAGTGTCTAACCATATTTTTTGGATGTTCCATTAGCTGTGTAATTTGTGCACGGTGTATTTTTATCCCATTGCTGTGTATTTTTAGCCACGCTCCCATTTGCAAGTGACACATAGTACGATAGCTGTCATTACAAGAACACTCCTGTCTGGCTTTCAGCTAATCACGCACTGTCCCCTCTAACATCAGCGTTTAATGTCTCGCTGTAATACCTGGGGCTAAAAATAACTCCCCCTCCTACTTGCAACGTGAAAGCTGCTTAGTGCAGAAGCACCAGCACGTTTAACTTTTGCAGTCACCAGATATAATGTTATGTGTCAGGTCTGTCACCAGCGTTTCATCCCGCAAGCTGCTCCGCAGCGATGCTCAGGAGATTGGAGACATTGGCCACCCTACAGGCTGCTGACTTTATGGATGTTTTAGTCTTGTAGTTCTTTACAAAAGTCCAAACCAAAACATGAAAATCAATCAATCAATCTATCCATCCATCCACCCACCCATCTATCTATTGCTATATCTTTAAAAGATACTTCATTACCTAGTTTCTATTTATAGGGTCCGTGTTTACATAGGAGAAAGCAGAGTTTATGTGTAAGCTTTGTATTAAAAACAGTAGAAAAAAAGAGAAGTGCAGTATCATGTGAAAGTGTTAGTTACAGTGGAAGAAATGCTTTTTGTCATTAGGCATAAACTAAACTTCTTTTTCTTTCTGTCTAGTCCGTGCCAGGGGTACCTTGGATGCATTTGCAGTTGGATAGATTTCCAAGAGATGACACTGAAAAGGATTTACACAATACTGGAAAATTCAGAAGCATATGTGGTTATAAAACTTCTTGACTACTGAACTTTTCTTCCTTACACTTTCATAAATTTTAAGTGCTGTTTGAGACAAAGGCTGGGCCTCAGTGGAGCTGAAAGCACTCCCTGGGACTGGGTGACCTCTCCTCCCTTGCTGAAGAGAGATTGGATTCATTCTTCTAAAGCAAAGTCAGCTGCAAGAGAGCTCCATAATCTGTAATTTGGTCTGACTGCACCACTCGCTTTTATTATGAGTGTGCAGAGATCATCGGTTTTTGCTAAAGATGGGCTTTATCTGCTCTTGACAGTGAACAACTGTTCTGTGAGAACAGTAATTTGTGCTTTTTCACAAAACTTCAGGAAACAGGAATCTGAACAGATTACCAGCACAGATCACTGCCTCTGCCAGCACGTGAACCTCCAGCTATTTGCTTGTCAGGCTCCTCAGGAGCCCAAGAAGTCATCTCCAGGCATGGTGCCTCTACACAGGCAGCCTTGGAGAAGAAAAAAAGGCAATTAACCCTCTGTTCTGAAGCAGGAAATTCAAAGAGATGTGCATAACACTGGGAAAATGGCAAGTCAGACTGTAACCAAACGCAGCAGTGCAGTGCAGAGCAGCAGGTGCTTCTCACACCTGCTCAGGTGCCCCCCAGCACACAGGCAGTGACCCCTCTGCGAGCACTGCCACAGCCAACTGCATCTCTGTGGCTGTATCCAGCCTGCTCGAGCTACACCATCGCAGCCTTGAAAATAAAACAGCCTTTATTCTGATTCTCTGCAGGTTAAATACTCCAGCTGTGCTTCATAGTGTTTCCTTGTCTTCTGGACTGAGCATCCATCACCATCTCCATTATTACAGAATAATCAGTAAGCCTCGGTGCTGCCGTAGTTCTGTGTTTGCTTTTATTTCTCTTCACACAAAGCAAAAATCCTGAGTTTCCATTTCATCTTGGTCTCCAAAACCTTAAAGAAAAACAACCAAGCCCCTTAATTCTTTTATCTCAAGCAATCTTACCTGTTCAGATGTTTCCTTTCTCTTCCTTCCTTTCCTTATTAGCCTCTGCCCTTCCTCAGATTGATTCCTGCACGGTTGTCTGTAGTCATGGGTAAAGCACTGTTCCTACTGCTCCAGGAGTTTTGTACCTGAAACTAGGTGTGTGAATTTGTGACTATTTCTCCCCAGATTTCAGTTGTGCCCACCTAACTTTATTTTATCTTTCATAACTCCAAACTGTCTGTTTATTTCTGGTTATAATTTGTTGGTAGCAGCTGTTCTGTCACTGGTCACAAATTATTTTGCTGGTGTTTCAGTGATGCTGAGTACACATGTAGGATCAATACAGCTGCTGGGCTGTTGCTGAAAAGGCTGTCTATTGCTGTTGTGATTAATTAAGCTTTGAAAACTTTTAGAACTAAGGTCTGACTTACAAACTTGAGAATTTATAGTTGTTTTAACATAACCTGAAGGGGAACCTCAAATGAGTTTTGCAGAGATGCTCAGCAAGACCTAAGGAAACTCTCTCGAGACTCCCCACTGTAAAGAAGAATTGGGATAGCACAGACTCGAGTGGCAAAGAGCCAGACTAGGTCATTTAAGTCGTGGTTCAAGGGATGTATATTAAAGTAGGGCTTCAGGGCTCCTGAGGTACTTTTCGTGGTGGTGGTGGAGTAGGAGCTTCTCTGAGGGGAGTTAGAGTGGGCATGGAGGTGAAGCCAGTCATGGCTCACAGGGGTCTTGTGTCAGTGATGGCACACAGGGGGCAAAGGGGAATTTTCAGACCTTCAGCTAAGTCTGGACAATTTCTGGTTAATGATATTGCATCTGGACCCCAGTCCTGAGTATTTTAGCACCTAAACTGGCATCTGGTGAGTTCAGTCTGTAATTTATTTTCAGTTGGAAATTGCTCTTTGTCTTCATATAGGCTAAAAATAACTGTAAGCACGCTGGACCATGGTCTAGAGACCAAGTAGTCTGCCTGACACCTGTCAGTATCTAATATTGAAAATAACTATTGGAGAAACTATTTTAGAATGGGTTTGTTTTCCAGTGGTGCTTAGTGTTGCACGCATCATGTGCGTAAGCATACAAAGAGGAGGAAAGGCAAAACACACGTTTTACTGCCAGCAGTTTGTAAATACCTGATTTACTGAAGGAATTCAGCAAGAACCCCGAAGAGGGCACTGTTGGCTGCCTTAAGGCTTCATGTTGAGAAGAGCTCTTTCTACTCAATTCTGTTCATTCCAAGTCTGCCCCTACAAGAAGACCCCCGTTACATTTGGCCAGGTAACTAAAGGGGTGCTGGGAGCCTTTGCCCAGTAGCATTTACACGTTGCTGTAATGATTAATTAAAGTGTTCCTGGTTTAGTCAGTTCCAGTCAGTGATAAATATATCTGCCTCCTAAACTCTGAGCCGTTCTGTTCCCAACCTCTGCTGAGCAAGTAGGAATCCAGCTAATGCTCTGCCTGTTGGAAATTACTAAAGCAGGGGGTCCCCAGCCATGTAAGCTCTTGGGCCCAGTTTCATGAGCTTTTTCACAGCAAGTTTTGTGCTACAGAACTCAGCCGGGGTGGATGTCGATGGTCACACGGTCACTGAGGTCCCAGGACCTCCCTCCTTTACCTCGGAGTCCTGCCCACAGCTGCCCCAAACACGGGTGAGTTGAGGGCTGCACGACACAGCTTCCACAATCGATATTCCTAAATAAATTCTTCCCTGTGTCTAAAGGAATCAACAGCCAGATACCAAATACAAAACCGAACTCTTCTTCTCACAGGAAGTTTGT
Source organism: Melanocharis versteri (assembly GCA_013397845.1). Lineage (NCBI taxonomy): Eukaryota > Metazoa > Chordata > Aves > Passeriformes > Melanocharitidae > Melanocharis > Melanocharis versteri. Next base: position 621,678 of record VZTG01008545.1, on the reverse strand, counting down.
AAGCAAAGATGAATTTTGATCTCAGATTAATCATTGAAATACAGGATGAACACTCAAGAAAACTCAAAGAATATGAATTGAATTCAAAGGCTAGGGTGGATATGTGTCCCAAGAGATGCCTGTGTGTGGGAGGAAAGGTCAGGAGAAGCCTTTGCAAAAGATCCAGATCAAAGAGCTCTCCCTTGCTGACAAATCTGGTTGCGTAAAGGACAGCCCCTCTCTCCGAAGTTCAGGCCTCTGAAGTTGTCTTTAGATCTGTGAAATCAAAGGCAGTTTATTGATCATATGCCTTTAGATCGCAGTGATTTCCAGGTCATCACCATGACTTTGAGCAGGTAGAAGTGAACGGGAGAATTTCCTTAGGTTTGCAGCGGGGAAAGCTGTGCATCTGTCTTGGTAGGGCAGTCATTGCCACAGCCAGGGCCCTGCTGAAACGTTCCTCTAATGGGCTGGCCAAGCCACAGACCTTTCTGATGCAAATATTACCTTAAAAGGGTGATTTACTGGAGGCTGTACCTTTGTCTTCAGATAAAAACCCCAATACCTGTCGGAGATTAGAGTGTTTAGCCGTGTCGGATTTCTCCTGCAAACCTCACCCATTCCAAAAGCACTGACTTTCCGGTGCTGGTGCTCCCTTTGCCCTGCCTGCCCGTGGTGTGACCGACACGAACACCTCAACACAGCCGGTACCCCCGTGTCCAGGCCCCTGCCACCTTGGGGCTCTCTGGGGGTGTCACAGCAGTGCCCTCCCCGTGCAGCACCTGCAGCTTCCCGCACACAGCCAAGACTCCTCCCCAGGCCACCCACATACATCAGAGCTTCTTCTACAGGGCAGCCCATTCACATGCCCGTTAAATGTTCCTGCTTTTTTTTCTGTTTATTCTTTTTCTGCCTACATAAGAGGAAGGAAGACAAGTGGTAAAAACAATTCACTGCTCACAAGAGTCTCATCAGGCCCTCTCTTGCCCACTGATGGTTCTGTACGAATCTGTGACTGCTAAGGGACATTCATGTGTGACTTGATCCATGATTTTGCAGAGCACCTTGTCCACAAGAAACTTCATGTCTCCCATGTGCTGTAAATATTTGTCCTTCCACTATATCTTTGCTCCTGGGAGATAGATTGCTTCTGCTCACCTTCCTTTCAGAGGTGGGTAATTTCTGCTCCTGCATTTTAAAAGCATGCAAAATAAACATGGCATCTTTGCCTAGGACATGAATAATATGTTTTCAGCTTAATTTAGACAGGAAATCAGTGAAGCGTGTGAAAGAATCTCTTGTGAGAGAAAAGTTGAGGATACAAGGAGTTTTGAAAGCTAGGGAGCAGCAGTGTTCCAGCAAGAGGAAACCAGCTGGAAAAAGGAACGTTGCAGCGGGCAGTGTTGAATGGAAACCTGGCGGGGTCGCAGAACCAAGTGAGCATCCGAGATTAACAACAGGCTAAGAATTAATGAGCCAGAGGAGCTGTCCTCAGGGAGCAGCTGCAACGCCTCGTGCTTCATGCATTGCCTCTTGTGCTCTCCTGCTCACCACACCTCACCTCCCATCGATGCAGAATCATTTTGCAAATCTATATCAAATCCAGGGAGGGAGCACTTCATGGGCAATGTGTTAGGCCATTCCACCAGTGGAGCTACAAAAGCCAAATTTCACAGTCCTGAAGACTGATGGCTCCCAGATGGGATCTTGGGATCCAGTCAACCCAAGCAAAAGTCTAGAGAAATGGCTGGTATCTGGCAAGATGAGTATTTGACATATTTATATCCTCCTGTCCTGCGGATCTTTGGTCACTGTCACTGTTTGCAGAGGACAAAGAATGAAATGGCTTCAGGTCTATCTCATGTGACTTTCTCTTCTCCCAATCTGTTGTGATATTCTGAAGGGGATCAGTTTGAGAAACTACAGATTTTCTGGACTGAAAAAACAGAAATACAGCTGTACTCACTACCTGGAGTGTTTCAGATTTGAACTTTTTAATATCACCAAAAAGTTAAATAAATTTTAAATTAAATGTTTCTTAAAAAAAAAAGAATGAGACCCACAATAAGCCTAACCACTTAGATGTAGTCAGCTTTAAAAAGAAAAAAAAACCCCAAACAAACCTAAAAATGCCATAGCAATAACTGTGGGCTTGCTTACATGGGTATAGCTGATATACAGGTTGCTGTGATGCCTTGGTTACTGGTAAAATGTGTGCAGACTGATTACTGTGTCATGTATGAGCTTCAGTGAGAAGGTTTATCCATGCTGATTTAATACGGTCCATCCCTCACATTTCTCCCTCCCCAGTGTTTCTTTGTGTGCTGCCTTCCTTTTGCATTAGAATTTTTAAAAAAAAGTTTCCAAGCTTTTTTATATAATTTTGCTCTATCTTCTTCCTGCTCTTAAAAAAACTGATGATTCTGGCTTGTAAAGAATGTAATTCAAAGTTGATGCAACAGGGCTTCAACCCAGGCACCACGGGGTGGATCCAAATGAGATGCGGAGGTAAAAGGTATATCTGAAACAGAGAGAGACAAACACATTTATTCCAGGAGCTCTCTCAGCAGGCAGAGGTTGTGACAGCTCTCTGTATCTATAATCAAGGGCTCACTCATGTTGCTTTTTAAGTCTGCCATACATTTCTAGTGACTTGAGTAGGATAAATATCAAGAGCTTATTGCATAACTGTGCTATTTAACAGAAAACAAAAAAAGAAATATAGGAGACAAAGCTGTTGTAGACTGTAGTCAACAACACACCAGAAAATAGCTCATAGTGCTAAAAATGGCACCCCCAATTCAATTTCTGAAAATCAATGTCTTAAAAGTGATTTGAGTTTTCTGTAGATCTGCACCTTCCTCTGCCTCTGAAATGTAGAAAGAAGGAACACACGCCAAACCAACCCTCTGCTCCACAGCAGATGCTCCCCAGTCCTTTCCCTCCTGTCTCTCTCCCCAGCTCAGGGCAGAGATGTTCTGTAACTCCTACGCTGAAGTCATGGAAACTTTCAACCAAGTGAATGCAGGCAATTCCAGACTACTGCCAACAACAGAATAATTTACTAAGAATTATCAAAGCTATCACCAAAGCCTACTTGATCAAAGCCTCTACTGAGAAGTGCCCTTTGGTGGGAACGAAAACACAGATCAGAGCTAGGTTTCAAAGTAGTTATTTGCATATTATTTGTTCTGCTGTTACACAATAGCTCTTGTAGCCTCACCCTCTGGGCCTGGGAGATGAGTGGATTCCTCTGTTCATGGGCTGCATCTAAACCCAGAAGAACCATGGTGATAATCTGCTCTGATCTGTGGCAGAACTCACCACAGGAGCCTTCCGTTGTTTCTGTTTTAGCTCTCACCTCCTATCTAGGATATATTAATTTAATTTACATTAATTAAATTAATCATGTGGGTCCAGCTTGTTTGGTGGTGCCATAACTCCAGTGTGCTTACTGGGGGAAGTTAAACAGGAGATGGCCGTGCAATCTCAATAGAAGATGAAACAATAGACTTCAAGGAGCTAAGATGTTGTTTCCAACCTCAGAAAACCTCCCAAATTAATCGCCCTTCACATTTGCTCTTGTTAAAGGTTAGAATAATCCATTCCCTTCCATTGCTGTAACCTAGCACACTGTTATCACTCCTAAAACCTTATTAAATTTCAAAATATGATTAAGTGGATTCTTGAGGGAAGCTGGTGTAGGGGGGAACTGGGGAGGTTTTTTTTTCTCCTGAAAGGTTAAAATATTCATTTGAGTATCAAGCACACAGCTTATAGGAATTCTTCTATTTTATGCTGGTATATGATACCCAGAGGCATTATGTATTAAGAAAACCTATTGATCTCTAGGTTTTAATAAACACTAAACTACTGCACTTGTGAAAAGAGTGTTTTTTAATCGGGAATGATTCCATCATGATGAAAGAAGTATCACAGTGTTTCAACCTGCCTTTTTTACAAAATGCTGCCATCACACTTAGTGACTTGTTGAGTCAGCTGCAGGGAGCTGTGAAGGGGACAGCAGTTCTGTCTCATTAGGGATGGCAATCATATGAAATGGGATTTTACTCTGGATCCGAAGAAAAGCAAAAAAAGGTCAACATTTCTGAAGAAATAGTCATGCACTTGTATATTTTGCTCCAGAAAAAAAAGGAAGTGTTGTACTTCATGACTTTGTTTTGAACTTGTGGATTTTATTTTTAAAGGAAATCCAGGCTAAGTGGCCCAGCTTGGTGAGAGTGATGAGTGCAGTGGGTGGGACAAGGCGCTGGCATCCGGCACTGAGTGCTGTGAGAACAATCAGGGAATGCTCGCCTTGCTCCAACAGCTGATGTGAGAGCACAAAGCTGCTCCAGTACACCTGGTTCCTAATTACCTACAGGCTTTTTGCTCTTTCTTTTTTTTTTTTTGTATTAAGTTAGTGTTTAGATCATGTGGGTACTCTGAGAATGTGATATCTGTAGAATCCTAGGTTCAAGCCTTTGCTTGATGTTGATGTTATTGGGTGGCTTTTTGAACTGCTTTAAAAATCAGTGAGGACTATTGAGCTGGGGGAGAGAGAAGTTGTTCAACCAGCACCTCTTAATACATTCACAAGCTGCAAGACAGCTCCCAGAAGGAGATCATTTTGTGTCAGGGGACACCAGATGAAAGGACAAGATCAGGAACATTGCTTAGGATATCCAATGCCTTCCTTAATAGCCAGCTGGCCTCCTTCCAAGGAAACTCAGACAGCTGTTTCATCTCAAGGCCAATTTAATGCTCAGAACAAACTTGGAGTGAAGTATTCTGAGAACAAGGGTAATGTGAGAGGACTGAGAGCATCCCCAGCACCATTTCCAGCCTCTGAGAACCACCTGCATGCTGCTCACAGTGCAGGCACGTTTGAAGGCACAGGGGACAGGCTGTGTGGCTCCTCGAAGGCTCCCTCAGTGACAAGATGTTTTTGCACAAAAACACTACACTGTGGTATAAGGAGAACAAAAGGGAGAAGAGAAAGCAGTTCATGTCATCTCTGCTGCTTGAGTGCTGCCCTGGTCCTTTAGCTAAATCTCTGTTTTGGAAAACACTTGACTTCCAAGTGACAAATAAGGCAAAATCACAACAATCAAATATTAAGTACATAACTTCTGTTTCCAGTACCCTATATCTGTTCTCACTGATAAGCAGGTCTGTTTGCTGCCTGTCCACCAAGCCACATATTTAATTTCTTAAAATCTTCAGAGTTTGGGGCTATTCTGTTATTTACTAAGTTATTTATTTTGATGTAGATTATGCATCTTCAGAGGGTGTATTCCATCACTGCTTCAGAACTTGTTTGACATTTTTCTTCTGGCATATCTGTCTCCTGAGTAAGACATCTGTGACATAGGCTGCTATAAATCATGGATGGAAAAATCAGCATCAGGGACAATTTCTCTAAGGGCAGTAACACTGAAACCCTCTATGTGCAGGTTTTGGATAAAGATGTATTTTTAAATGAAGGTAAAATTGTATTAGTTCTAAAATGCAATGAGATCACTTGATGGAATTCAGTCAACATTTCTTCCATAGCATTAGCCCTGAGCATTTTATAAGTGCATAATATTTTAGGACATCCATATGGTCATGAGCCAAAAACTGTGCTGAATTAGGAATCAAAAAAGCTCCAACTGGTATATCATTACTAATCTCTAATTCCCCATCTGCAAAGGTGTAACAGATAAAGAATCCTGTGTCCAAAAATTGCGTTTGACAAGCGGAAGAAAAGTGCATGTCAGCAGTGGTGATGAGAAAGGGAGGCTGAAGAGGGAAAGGATCTTGCACATGAAGCATGTTAAAAGTGTTTTACCAGAATAAATGGGCATGAAAACTCCTAATGCATCAGTATTGGAGGCAGAAGCCTCTACATTTCAGAGACTTTATGAAGTGATTTGGATGTCAAAAAAGAAATGACATTTAATATCCACTTTGCATAAGTGTTAACGACTGTACAAGATTCAAAAAATGGGAGGTATGGTCTATTTATTTCATCTGGCACAGTATGTTATAGTGCAGTAATTTGCACAGTAAACTGTACTCCAAGAATATCAAATTTATCATCTTGTCACCAGAATGTTACTGTCCACCAATCTGAGACCCAAAAGGCATAATCAGAGCTGTATCCAAGGAGAAAAGATTCAAAATTTTTTAGTCAATACCTGTCAAGTAAATAGGGTTTGAGAAGTGGGACTCTGTCATTTAATCCACTCTTCAAAGTATACATACAGCTAATAGAACAGAAAATACACCGCAGAGAGCTTCGCAGGGCTCCTCTTCCTTTTTGGAACAGTTCTGGAAATTGCTGAAGGGTGCTGGCTGTGCAGCTACTCAGTGTAACCCCTGTGGAAGAGAACAAGCCTTCAGTTACAGCTGGATTTGGGAAAATAACCACAAATGAACATACAAATGAATGCTTGGACAGCTCTGGAAAGGAGAGCACGCGTGTGCAGATATTCTTGCCCTCCTCCCATGTCTGCATTTCACTCCTGTGGCCGTGCTGACATCTGGATTCTGCACCGAGCCCCGTCCAGCTGCAGGCAGGACCCACCTCACATGCTGCCTCCTTGGGAATGTGAGGATCTCACCTTGAAGGCAACCTTGGAGCCCCTCTCAGTTACAAATGTGGCAGTCGCTGTAATGGCAAACTTCCCATGGAGTTATTTCCTAGGCTGCCCTGCCATTTTTTTGGTCTCTGTAATTAATCTTGGGTTTAGCTGCTGTAGCTCAAACAGCAATTGTCCTTTACAAGATTACACTGAAAAATGATTTAACACTGTATTACACTGAGCAAAGGGTGATACTAAATACAGGCAAGTATGCAAACATTTCAGTAGGCAGGTAATCACTGTAGCCAGAAGAGAGTATTTGCTAGAAGTTCTGCAAATATTTAGCATTTAAAGGTTGCTGCTGTTATTTTACAGCCTTATAATGTCTTACCAAATTATACTCTCTTAGCCTGAAAACTAATTTTTTCTTCAGCAGAAGTCATGGATACAAAAATTTAGTCAGCTTGGATAACTTGGTCCTCTGCAGGCATGTATGGTCTTTTCTATAAGCAAGAACTTCAAAGCACTTCATGAATGATGCAGGCCATCTGCATCCAAGTTGAAAAGGACTTCAAAAGTTGTAGAATGCTCTGTCAACACAAATCCTCCACACTGCAGGATTTATATCATGACTTTTTCTAAAGAATCTAATTCTAACCATTGAAACATCACCTCTTGTAATACATAAACTTATAATTTTGTGTGACAAGGAAAGAAATGGATTCTTTTCCTCACAATTTAGTTTCTGACTGTTTATAATGACCAATGCCTACTTACATCTGCAGTAACGCCAGTGTGCCTTCTCATACAGAGAATCCGACATGCAGCATTCTGATTCAGCATGGTAGTAAGAAAACTGATTATTTACTTCAAATGTATAAGTAAGCCTTGGATTCCCAGCCCTACATCCCCAAATCCTTTTTCAAAACAAGGAGATAAATCTGTTGAGACAGATCCCCTATGTGGAAAGCTGTCCTGCAGCCAATCTTCCCTGAAACGTTAACAATTTCAAACCCATTATCTCAAATGCAGTTGGGATCTCCTAGAAAGTTGTTGTGATGCTTAAAATGAAAGTGCATCCATTACTTGTCCTATTAGTTTTCTTTTTTAAACTTTTTTATGTTGACTTTCGACAATGCAGACTCCTCAGCTACCTTCAGTAAAACCCTTTCTGTAGAGTTGTCAGCTGGAGACATCACTAGGCTTCGTCAGGTTTAATTTCATGATATTATAATGACCAAAGGCTCTTTCCACCCAGAAGTTCTACAGCCAAGATCCCAAAAGTGGTACTGCAGGTCTAAGAAAGACAAAGGGGGAGTTCTTGCTCAGCTGCACTGGAGCAAACCAGGAGTAGCTCTATTAGTGTTAACAAACCTGCATCAGTTGGGAACTGATGTAAGGAGAAAATAAACATGTGGGTTATCTCTCTACCACTGCCCTTTAATTTGTAATGCCAGAATTATCAACAGGTTCTTCCAATCATTTGTTTTCCACTGAAGATTAATGCTAAGTAATAGGGTTCAAGAGAAAAGATTTTTATCCTGTAAGGCCCTGAGTGCTATTGGAATATTTTTCTCTATGGAGTACTCTAGAGGATGATTATAGAGGGCACGAGATTTGGGAACTCTGTTAATGAGGTTGACATTAGTCTCTTGCATAATAGAAAGGTCATCTCAGTTCCCTGCCCCAGCTTCTTCATCCAGACTGTCACGAGGATGCTCCTTGGCTTCCTTCAGTCCAGCATCTGTCCCTCTTATTCTGAATATCTCTCTCCCCTTGTCCTTGTTGTGGTTTAAGCCATACAAAGAATGATTTCTAAAATAATTTAAGAATCAAGCTCCCCAGAACAGCAAGATATTTGGGGATTTTAAGACCCATTAAAATTAGATTCAGTTGGGTTGCCTTTTGGTTTTCTGAGCTATTAGAAGTTACTGGTATGGGGTTCAGGGAATCTAAGCAGTTTAGAAGACAGAAATTTGCATTTAAAAATAATGACAGCTAAGATTCTCAGGGGAGTTGAGAATCTTTAAAGGAAAGTACTTTGAAGCATAAGAAATGTTACAAGAACTGAGAATTTGAAAACTACACTGTGCTTTTCTGAGAGACTGTGCAAACTTGCTTTTTCTTTTCTGAAGATATTTGTGTCTTACTCTCAGAGGCCAAACTGTGCTTTAGATTAACACCTGAGTATTCCTAAACAGCTGGTTGCAGATGGACAGTCCTCTTCTCTCTCCCGCACATATCACATACACCACAGCTTCTTGGGCAGCTGCAGGTGACACGTTTAGCTTGAGGCCACCCTGTTCAGCAGCACAGAGACATTAAACAAAGGCAGGCTGAGACAAGGGCATTGGACAAGGGCATGGAGTGACAGAGGGTAAAATGGCTTCAGACTGACAGAGGGCAGGGTTAGATGGATATTGGGAAGAAATTCTTCCCTATGAGGGAGGTGAGGCCCTGGCACAGGCTGCTCAGAGCAGCTGTGGCTGCCCCATCCCTGGGAGCGTTCAAGGCCAGGTTGGATGGGGCTTGGAGAAACGTTATCTGGTGAAAGTTGTCCCTGCCCAGGGCAGGGGCTTGGATCTAAATGATCTTCAAGGTCCCTTCCCTCACAAATCATTCTGTGATTCTAAGAAATCAGCCTAAGGGCAAACTGAAGCCTTAGCAACCAGTGGCTGCTCACACTGATAATTTCCAACAAAGGTTTCTCACACTCCCAAAGCTCTCTTCCCACTGAGAAGTCTGCTGGGCTTTTATTCTGTGTTGTTTTCCAGGTGTCCTTTATAGGACTCTGAAGTCTTTAGCTGCAGGTCAGCAGTGAGTTTTATTGACTCATCACTCTCCATGACGTCCCTTTCATGGGCACCTGTGTGGCTGTGGATGCCCAGCACCAACAGCCATCTATATTGAAGACAGGAAAAAATTCCTTAAAAAGGGACCAACCTCTGATCATTTGGAAATGGCCTCTTCTTTTCAATAACAGTAAGGATTTGGACAAAGAAGATGGCTGAATAGAAGCTGTTGCATGCTGAGCCAAAATAACTTCACATACTGCTCTGTTTGCAATGAGAGTGGGATTTCTTCTGTAAGTAACAACAAATAAACATTGTAACTATTCATATGTGTAGGGAAAGAAAGAAGAGACGTGATTACTGAGGAGAAGACTGGACTTTAGCAGCACCAGGTAAATTAAATGCTAAAATACATCTTTGCATCTTAAATCACTATGTAGGTAAATAGTAAATCCAGAAAGGTTTATGTAGTTTCACATCTATCAGTGGCAGATAGAATCAAACGTTTTGATGAGGCGTCAGAATTCCAGCTGTGCCAAGAGTGGTGAAGGGTGATGTTAAATTTGATTCCTTTTTTTGAAAACTGAGGAAATTCGAAGGCTGGAAGACCTGATTGTTCTTTAGGATGTAAGGAAACCAAGAGTTGCAGAGCAGCAGTTGCAGACATTGATTAGGGTTTGTGGCATTCTTGCAAATTCAAGGAGATTCCTCAGTCCTGCTCCTCAGTGCAGAGGGATCTGTGGATGTGTATGTGCACAATCCCTCACTTTAATAGGATGGGCTTTTAGTAAAACAATGTGGTGACCTGAAGAGAGAAAAGCTCCTGGGAAGCAGCAAACTGCTGAGCAGCCTCACTCGCAGTTTTTTGCTTGGCCATCCCACAGGAAGCTCTCAGCACTTTTTATTTGAATCTCTGTTGTGAATCCCTGAAGACTTCATCAGAAGGGAAAAAAGAAAAGAAGTTCCACTGCTTGCCACACTCATTTTTTTCCTGAGAGTCTCTGAGGGATAGAATGTCTCTGCAAAGACAAAAGTAGAACTCCTCCTTTGTCAAAAAAATAGTCCAGAAAGTTAATACCTTTATCTCCACGCACAGAGTACTCGCTATCTCTAAGAGCTTTTTTTTAATTTATTTTTAAATGGAGGTATACATTTACAAAGACAGGCTCTTTTTGTGTGTGCAAAAGGCTCTTTCTCTGCTGGTGGAATTTACCATGCATAACCTTTCTTGCACATAATAAACTCCCCCAGGAGAACAGGTCTCTGCTTTTGGAACCTTCAGCTCCAGCAGCCAATTGAAGGGTCACCCTGTTCTTAAGGGACAGGTTTCTCAGTCTGTTCAGCTGCCCCACAGTGACAAAAGAAGAAAGGACTGAGCAGGCAGGTTCAGTAGGTTGAATTGTAATGTCAGAGAACACACCTCCTTGTCCATGGGAAAACCTCAGCAGCATAAACTGTGCAGATTTAAAAAAACATAAAAAGGTATTGCCCTAAATTATTAGAGTGAAATAAATTAGTAATTTTCTGCAGTCAGCTGTGTGGTTTCAATGACTGGGTTAGAGGAAAGGTCTTCACCCAGGTCAGGAGACACTGCACATAAGAACCGTGTCTAAATGTGGATTTCAGTTTTGCAAAACGTATTTCCCCTTTTTTAATAGATCACTAAAATCTAACATTAAACCACTCTGGCACATTAAGGTCTTGCTACTGCTTAGAGGTAGAAGACCCAAGGGTCAAGTTATTCCAGACATGTTGCAGTGTACAGAGATTTCTCTCTGAGTTTTCAGCAGGGACAAGTTCACTTGTGAATTCAGTGTAAGAGGGTGGCTCAGTGACAAGGATTTAGGGAGCATCTCCCAACAGGCTTTAGACAGCCCCAAATACAACTGTGCTGCAAGCTGCCATAATGAGCTGTCTGGCAGAGGCAGACTGCAGGCTGAGCCTGAGCAGATCCATCGTGACTCTCAGCAGGGGCACAGTGCTGTGCTCAGAGAGCTGCCTGACCTCCAGCAACCTCAGGGCTTGCTGGCCTGAGGGAATAAAGGGCCCAGATCACTCCCTGCAGAAATGTCCCCAGAGAAATGGATTTTAAATCCACTGGGAATGAAAAGACTTTCTTAAGTACTTGTGAAAATCCCTACTAGGCTCCTGTCTTTGCATATGCAAACACTTAAATAGTGACTCCTAGGGTCTCACTCACTCTCAGTCTTACTTTGCCTTTAAAGTGGGGAAGCCCTGTCCTCCTCAAACATATCAAAAAATAAGGAGCTCAGGCAATGTAATAAACCAGGGATTGCAGAGGAGTTCATAAGGGAGAGCATGCTGATACAAATCTCAGAGTCTGATTAAGCTCTGATTCAAATAGAATTTCGAATTACAATATAATATTCAAAAGCAGTAGATGAAGACACAGAGTTTTGACACAGAGTAGACACGACAGTGTTGCACAAGGCTGTAATGTCTTTATTTATAAAACTCTCTAGTATGTAGAACTTGGTATTTGCTCCCACAAACAGTGAGATTTAAGTTCATATAACTGCTTCTAGGAAGACAAGTCACAAGATGCGAGTGAACTCAAGGCAAATGGGATGAAGTAGAAGTACAGATTCCAGCAAGGATGGCCTCTATTTTTTTCCCATCAAGATTTATCCTGGTTGATCCAGAAACACTGAAGTCATTGCAAAATATTTTATATCAGTGTTTTAACTGTTTTATCAAGTTAGTTTATAAATTGCCTGATAAAGATGACTGGACCACTAGAGACTGCTTTCATTTGCAAGAGGAATGCATTCTCCACCTCCTTTGCCAGCGCTGGAGTCCTGTGGTGCTCTGCTCTGCTGTGCAGAGGGGATGCACTGGGAGGTGTTCAGGCCACGAGCCATTTCTCATGGAACTGAGCAAGCTGCCCTCGGAGGTGTTGGATGTACAGCTGGGACCTGAACCGAGATTTCCAGCTGTCCAATGAGGACAGTGCTTTGAGCAGCAGATAACACCAGGCAGAATTACTTTCTGCAGAAAATATTAGGTTGTGGCTATTCTCTCATCCTGCCCGAACGACATGTCTAAGTTGAGATTTCCGAAGTCAGAAGGTTTATTACTTAATTCCTACGAATTAAAAGATCTTTATGGAAAATTCAAGCAACTGGAAAGATATTTAGAATGTTGTGGTTGCCTGCTTGTGTACTAAAGTTAAAGAAATGTATTTTATTTAACATGGGCTTTTCTTGTTTCCCAGTGCACTATCAGACTGGTTTTTTTTCTCTGCACTCTTGCTTTAGGGAGTTAATCAATGCAGATGTTTGGATGCTGGGTCTCATTGGAAAGTGTCACCATTTCCTGTTGCTGGTAGAAAAGGGAACTAAGGCCCTGATAGTAAAGGACTAGAGAGGGCTGGATTTGGGACTACCCAGCTCTACAAACTTTAGTCCATGACCAGGTCTCTAATCAGGACAAGAACTTAAATATACAAGGTAAGTATTTATGAATGACTAAAAGTTTGGTTTGCCCCTGGGCACTGCTCCAGACAGTTCCTTGGTGTCCCTGGCTGAAGCTGGCTCCAGAGCATCCCTGCAGGGCAGGCTGTGTGTGGGCAAAGAGCCAGGGTGGGAAAGGAGCTGATGTGGTTTCTGCTTCAGGCTTCATGGTGGCAGAGCAAATATATACTTTCTATAGCTCCCCAGTTCAAGATTGTTCAAAAAAATAGCTGTACCTATTTTATCTTCCTCCAGCTTCCCAACAGGATACCTTTTTCAGTCGGAAGCAGAAATGTGCATTTATAAACTGCAGTGGGCTTATCCCTGGAATGAGGTCTGTGTGATGACCTTTCTCTAACTGGATCACTTTTTGTGGTATTTTCTGCAGATTGCAGCAGGTAGCAAATAGTTTTAGTCAAAGCTTTCAAATACAGTAATTTGATGTTCCAGATGGTGCTGTATGATGTTATTTTGACTTTGCTGCTATATTATTTTATGCTCTTTTTGAAAAGTAAGTACATCATGCGAAAAAATTCTCATTAAATTATTCAAATATTTTCTTATGAGGCTATAATATAAGTAAAATGTAGAATGAAAAGAATTGCTGGAGATGTTCCTTTTTACCCAAAAACTATGGTTTTCTAATAAACATAATATTCCTCACTGAAGAAGATATCTATTTATTAAAAAGAGCCATTGTTTGCTTTTCAAGGTAATGTCTTGGACTTTTGTTTGCTTCTTAAGACTGAATGAATAATGTGTGTTTACAGTCACTGTGTATAAAGCTGCATTATCTTTCATTACTCTTGCAGCCTTTCTCGGGTGTTAGGTTGGGAAATGTATTGTAATTAAAAACGAGGAGCTGGCTTTAAAAAATAGTTATCCGTGGCTGTGCCTGGGAAAGAAACATTATTTCCTTTGTGACAAAAGAATAATAACCCTGGCAGATGGGTTGCTGCAGAGCTGGAAGAAAAGCTCTGTTAGAGTGGGACTGACAAAGCCATCTGTGCCGAGCAGGAAGTCCTGTCGTGGAGGTAATAAAAAGACACTGTTTCAGTTCAACTGGTTCCAGATTATCCCTACTTTAAGCTTGCCTTCTGACTTGCTAGGGAAATATCACGGTGCTGAGATATTAATGGCTCTTCTAGCTTATTGAAATGACTTTGTTGTTGTTACTTCAGCAAAGATTATTTAAGAATTGAGTGTCTTGCCCTCTTCTCTCTGCTGGATTCTACCAGCACCTGAATTCCTTGGCATTAACACAGAGCAGGTCCAAGGAAGTTCTGCTGCAGTCACGGCTGTGACAGCTATAGATGCATCCCACTGATACAGGAGGAGATGAAACATCCCTGTATTTACAGAGCAAGATGAATCTTTGAGGAGGATTATCCTGAGCAAACTTCTCAATAGAACCTCAAGAGGATTGTTTCAATTTGACTTTTGTTATGTTGACTATTCAATGTTACTCAATCTTTTCCTCTCCTAAAATAGATTAATGGATTTCGTACCAATCATTCCTTTTCCCCCCTTTCTTTCGCAGTGGTTTTCAGCTGCTTTTGCCAGGAAAAGGAAGTACAGAGGAAGGGGTACAGATGTAAGTATTATGGCCTCCTCTGGCATGTTACACAAATGAGACAGACTGCTGGCAAACAGGAGCCAGACTGGATCCCCACTGTTTGCTCTCCTTATTTTTATATTCTTTTTATTTTGCTAAAAAAGGCCATTTAAAGGAGGTGAAACAGAAAAGCTTCTTCCAAAAATAATTACTCAGAGGCTTTAGAGCCATGTGAAAAGGAACAAAAACTTAAAACCTACATCTTCAACAGGGAAATGCAAACCCATTGGTAATAAACCTTACCTTGAAAAGACAGAAGGGTGCAAAACAGAACATTCAGATACAAATCCCATGGCTTCTTCTTGAGGAGGAAGATGACATTAATTTCCAGACCCAGTCAGGATTCTGCTCTTTCAGGATTGGTACAGTCCGAACCAAGCAAACTGGAGCTTGTTTCTGACTTGATCTGAGCTGCAGCTCAAGCATTTGGTTGAAAGGCAAGATATCAGCAGGGCCATTGATGCTGTGATCAATGCTGTGTCTGAGAGTAGCAAGAGTCCTACAATAAACAGCAGGGATTGTTTTCCCATTTTTGTAGAGACTGAAATACAATAACAGCTTGCAGACATTTTCATTGTGAAACCTGACTTCTGGCATTCCAGTCTCAAACCTGCTAATAATGTAAACCTAGGCATCCTCCTGATCTTGCACCCAAGGATGCTCTTTGGAAAGCTTTGGTTCAAAGCATGTGGGCTTGAGCATTTCTTTCATCTGAGGCTGTGTACTTAAAGGGAAAACCACCCTACTTGTTTGATTCCTACCCAGGAGATTCTAGTACCTAACAAATCACTTCCAGGGCAGCAATAATTCATAAAAATAATAATGGGTTCTGGGTAAAAAAGCTGGTACTTGATAATTATGCCTTTTTTCTGGGTTTGTAAGAAGGAGCTGGACAGGGAAGGATGAGCAATATTTCACAATTTAGTGTTTTCATATGTTGCTGAGAACAAAAGAGCTCAGAAGAGTTCTTGAGTCTCACTAAGCTAGGTTCAAACTTTTTGCCTATATAAAGGGACCAAATGCTTCAAGTGCACAAGAAGGTTTAGTTCTTTGTTTTCCTCATCTGTTTTCTGAGTCCAGACTCAAGTTTCTTTGCTTTGCTTTATTGACCTCGAAATTAGCAATGGTAAACAGACCAATATAAATCACCTGGCTAAGATTAAGATCTTTCACGGTCCCTCTCATAAAACAGCTCTGGGGAGTCATTGCAGGAGTCTTTGTAGTCAAATAAGTACCAAACAGCCTCGGTTCCATGGATGAACAGAAACCACATTGTTATTTAATGGTACTAAGCAAGGTTAATTAACAAAGTGAGATGATTAATTCACTGAGACATCTCAAGTAAACACAAGAGTTTGAGTTTAATCTCTGGATGTGTCTCCACTGCTAAAGCTATTGTACTTTTATTTTAATATGGAAGAGAAGGTAGAGTTGATGTTTCTGTCAAGAATGTGCTTGACTCAGCCAAAGACATCACAGTTGCCGTAAAGGTGCTTAAGATGTTCTATCCATGCTGTAACATTCACAATTACTGTTTTCAGAGTTTGGATTGACAGAGGGTATGAAAACAAATTTATAGAAAATTAGATCTATAGCTCACTGTTTCTGTTACTTCTGTAAGTCCACAAAGGCCACCATCAGCCCCTCCTAGGTCAGAGATACAAAAGCACAGGCTGGGGTTCAGATGAGACATGGCAGGACACTGTGCCCAGGAACAAGTAGTTCTATTGAAAATGTCAAAAGACACTGAAATGTAGTGAGAATAAGCCCTCAGTTTGTTAACTCCTCTCTCTCAGCAGGGTAGGTTACTGAAGAAGAAGGTGGGATCCTTTTCTCCTCACACTTAAATTAACTATAATTTCCCCACTGGTACTAGAGCTGATGTGTTGAAACAGATATTAGTGTTTCAGTTGCTTAATTATTTGCTGCTTTGAGTTCTGACCTTTCACTGCATTCAACACAAAATTAATGGCTCATGAAGTACTCACTGATAAATCTCAGGCCTTAGGTACTGACCTAAAGCCCACTGACACTGAGCCTGGTTTAAAGACCCTCAGCACCCAGTGACCAAACTGTCACTCCGCACATACTCCTCCTGCTGAAGTAACTATGGGTTATTCTGAGAATAGCAAGCAAAATTTCATGAAGGTTTACAAAATCGTGGTTTTTTGGAGCACAATAGGAGCTGATTATCTATGTATAAGTGATGAAAGTTTTCATTCGTATGGAGAATGTAGGACTAAACTCACTGTTAACAACTGCCTCTAACTGAGGATTTATTAGTCACTCTTGGAGCCTTAAGACTAAATTGGACTCTTTAAATACAAATGTCTTTATATTTTAGCTCAGTCCCAATTAATTTTTTTATTCTCCTTGAAGGGCAGCTTAGTAACCATTAAGTATCTTCCATTCCTAGAAGATAAACCAACATATGAAATGCTGTGTCAGGGAGTCAAAAACAGGAGGTGGAAGTGAATCTTACTACTGGGGGAATGAAAAGCAATCTTTATGTTCAGTGTTAATAGTCCCTCTTTGCCTGTTTAAGAGACCTTGTGCAGTAAAACCCATTAAACAGGTGATAACAGCTTTTCAAAACAGGTTGAATTAAATGTTGAAATTTCAAACTGTGTTGAGCTTCTGTTTCCGAGAGAAGAAAAGTAAGTAGAAGATGAACAGAAACGTTAAGAAACTACTTATTATACCTGTGAAAGTGCTAGGATGGGAAAATTACTTTCCTTTGTTAGTAATCAGTCCATGGTTCAGCTACTCAGAAAGGGGATATTTCATGCACAGTAGAGAGAGTGGGCAGAAATATCCCAGCATTGGAAGAGCTATTCTTGAGGGAAGGTTTTTAATTGTCTTTGGCTGAACACTCATCACAGTCTTTTGGACCAGCGAAGTTATTTTTTTAGTGCCTTCACCTTTGCTTACAGAGAATATAACACCCTCCTTCGGTTCTACCAAGCACTCTCCATTACAGCAATGTGAATGGAATTTATAACATTCTGAGCATCATAAAGTTAGGCAGGCTGCACCCAAGCCAGTTGTCATCATTCTTTCAGAAATAATACAATTTTAAATAAATGCAGTACCAAGTGTTCCCTTTAGTTATCACCACAAAACAATGCAGGGAAATGTTGCTTGCTGCAGCTGACATGAAGAGTGATGGTGGCCTATTGAAAGGACTGCTCACTTTCTTAAAATGCAAATACCTGCAGACCAGATCAGAAAACAGCTAATGAGCAATTGCCCTTGGAAACATATAAGACAGAAGACATTCCATCCTGATCTTTTATATATTCAGAGGCATGACTTCTGGGTAATTCACCAGAGCCATAACTCACTATATGATTCATTAGATGTTAAAAAAATGTTGGAAGTTGTCATAAATAAGATGACAAATGTGCAAACTATATCTGCAACTGTGATGAATCTGCAGAAGATGAACAAAGCAGACTTTCATGCTCTTTAGAAAGTTCCAAAAATGTTTTAAAAATTCCCAAACCACAACACTCCAGCACAGGGATGTCCCAGTTTAGCAAAAGCTTTCATAAACTGTTTGTCACCACAAATGTATCTGTCTAATTCTCAAGTAAATCTTCTGTAGTAAATTGTCAGATCTTCTGACTAAAGACTAAAATAAAAGCAAAACTTCTGAATAATCATACTATACATCTTAGCTATTCTACCTAAAATGTTTTGCTTGACCAAGCACGACGGGTCTTTCTGACAGCTTCCAAGATTCAGAAAAACTTCAGTGTACTATTAAACTACATTTAAAAAAAATAATCTTGCTCTAATTCTGAGTAGCCTCACAATAAACTTTCAGACATTGCACAGCAGTGGAAGATTCTCCAAAGCACAGATTGCATCACGCATTGCTTTTTGAAGACCAATTCACTACATCTGTGTGCAGTCTCTATGTAAAGCCACTGTAGCCTGTGCCTGGAAAAACTGAATGTTCTGGGTGTCCAGTACCCTCTTCTTCTGAAGAGATTTCACTTCAGAAAGTTCAGTGTTTTGATGGTCAAATCCCTTTTTCTAGTTTATGGGTTGAATTTGCTCCCAATCAGATTGCCTGGGAGTTAAGAAGTGCCAGGAATACTCCAACATAAGACAGAAGCTTGCAAAGGTGTGTGAGGAGGAGGGAAATATTAAAAAGTACAAACCAAGTTGATCCAAAGTCCTACAAATCTGGTACAAATAAGAATAAACGAAGGACTGTAAGTTTACTTATGGGAGGCTTTCTCTGATTCCTGATCATATTAATTCATAGAAAACCAAATGCTCTAGGTCAATATTCTTTACTGTTTGCTACATTTTTTATACATGATTTGAACTGAGATCAAATGATGATCAAAAGGGTGCTCTTTTAATGATGGCCATCAACCCTCAGCTGTACATTTACTCGGTGCTATAATTTTGGAATTATGCTAAGGGATTACAGATAATAAACTCATGTTTTTATTTCGACTAACAAAGGTTGAAATTATATTTCTGTACTGTGTTACACCACTGTCTAGAAATGGAGACAAAATAGTAGCGAAACAAAGAAAATGGTCAAAGGAGTGAAGAGTTCTAAACCAGTATATTTCTTTCTTCTTCTTATGTGCACGTCATCACAGATATGTACTTTTCCCAGGCAGTGTTTCTGCAGAGCTAAAAGGCTTCTAGACTCAACTGAGGTCCACATCACGCCATGAGATTAAAGGAATGGGGTATAAAGATAAAATACAGGAATGACTTATACGCTCCATGAAAGCATTTTGTTCCATATCATTGTAAAAAGTCTTTTCATTATGGAGAAAGGATCTAATTTCACAAGCCTTTCATGTAAATAATTCAGCTCTAAGAAACCATGCCAGGCCACTTTCTTTTTGATGCCTTGTGATATGTACTCAACAGCAATCCTAACAAAGCAAAACTTCTTGTGCTCTTGAAAGATGCTGATGACTCTCCAAGAATATTTATAACTTGCCAAATAGCCTGAGCCTGTTAACTTTGGGTGCATTATTTAAGTTTGGGTTTTTTTCTAATCAAGATTTTTACATTTCTGAGGAATCAGCTGTGTTGTTTGCACTACTGAGACTTTGTAATTCCCTCCTTTGCTCAAAAGTGGACACAAAAACACTTCAAGGTTTCCAGCAGGAAAGAGGTCAGGTCCCACTGTGAGCCTGTGGGTGTGATTCCTATTTCAAAGCAGTGTTGCTACCCCGTGGATAGGAATATTCTGCCTGCTGCACCAACTGCCAGAGACACAGAGAAAATGGATAAGTAAATTCACACAGGTGCTGAGGAACCTATCCCTGTGTCAATCCATGCTCTGTTCAGAGATTCTCATACAAACAACATCATCTAAACATGACAGAAACACTGAATAGTACAAAATGGAGGGAAACCTGTGCTATGGGGAAGGGAAAACAGCTCAAAGAAGAACTTGTTAGGTCACCATGGGATGCCAAGAAAAAGATTTGTGTTCCTCTTCTGACAGATTATTGTACACTATAGAAAAAAAAAAAGCTTTACTGTGAATAAAGAGGCCAGGAATTTAATACTCAGGTTCCCACAAGAAAGGCAAGCCCTGCAGGAAAACTGCATTTTTACATGGTCCAGAGCTGAAATGTTCAGGTTTTGATCAGCAACTGAATGCTTTGACACTGCTTTTTTCATGACAGGTCTCACAGGGCTTTGGTCCCTTTCCTGCTCACTCTGAAATAAAACTGTCAAATCTTGAAAGCTGCCATGGAACAGAATGTGCATCCTCCCAGCAGCTTTGCCTGTCATTGACATGATTATTTCCATGCTACATACAGGGTGAAACAAAGCTGAGAAACAAAAGGATAAACCTTCCCTCTACATTTTCCTTCAGGCTTTTGTCCTCACTTATCCTCATCTTTATCCCTTTTACCCTTCAGTTGTCTATAGAACAGAATCATATCATATAATTTCATATCATATTGCATCAATATGTGGCTTTTAGAGTCGGAGTGGGCCAGAGCCTCTGGGTAATTTGGAGGCTGGGCGTGTGTGTAGCTGCAAGCTCCCTCCTGGCGCTACACCTCACTCAGACTTGTGTGCGGCTCTCAGTAACCTTAAATGAGGAAGGGCTGCTTAAGTGATGGGTGATTTAAGCTTCCTGGACTGACCTCGAGCTCAAAGAGAAGAAAAAGAACAATTCCACAGTGTGACACCAGTCATGGTTGGAAGGGAAGTCCAAAGGCTACTGCTGGCATGTTCAGCTGGCTCTGAATTGTTGTACTTGGGAAAGGTGAGTCAGGCAAGCCAGGAAAGCCAAACCAGAGGCTCCAAAAACTGTCAATATCCTTCCTGATGTTCATTCCTACCAATCACACCAGCTTTTCCTTTAAACCATCTTGCTTATATGTACACTGTGTTACGTGAAAAGCAAATGATGCTTTGAATCAATGATTTCCTTGCATGGCATTTGGAAGATTTATATCCTCTCTTAAGTGTTCTCCCTCCAGTTGGGAGGGTCCAAGCCAGACTTCCCTACTCCTTTCACTGTGCTGCTGCACTTTTCTTGTAATTGATTCCAGTCTCCTGCCTGCTTCTTCGGGATTCAACTTCCCCACCTTCACGTCATTATCTCATGCCCTTGGGTTTCTACTCAATGTGGACATTTGTGTGTTGTCATCTAGGCTGCTCCTTAACATCCACAGTGAAACATCATGATTCCAGTAACAGGCTGATCCTGGGTGGGAGACAGAAACATCTTATTAAATATTCCTACTCTCTTGTGCCACTTGTTTTCTCAGGAAGGAGCTTCATTCTGTTCTCACAACTGAATTTTTCCAGCAGAATCCTAATACAGGAATTTTTTGATTTGAGATTCTCAGAATTTGAATTTTTATCCCATGGTGCTATATAGTTTTGACTTCCATAAGTTAACTTCAGTGGATGCAATACTTAAAATTCCAGTGACTGTGTTAGCTCTCTTGGTTATCCATATATTGAGAGAGAAACTCAGTACAATTTCATGCATAAAAAGACACAAGTACCAAACTTAAGAGTCTCTTTATTGATCTAAACACTGAGGTGTACCTGCCTTACAGAAAATATCTTCAAGCATGTTAACTCTGAGATGGGTGTGTGCTCAGAAGTATAACAGAATATCATAACGTAATATGGCCATTACAGGAAACTGTTTTAATGATCATGGATGTGACTACCTTGTAATAACATGGCATTCTCTACATAGCTTACAAAAATACTTCTGAGCTGGTGTGTGACTTATGTATACAGGTTGCCTCACACACTGCAGTGAGTCTGGGCTGTGCTTTATAGGACTTGGCACAAAAAAAGCTATTAAAAGAGCGAGCTAGAGAGCCCACAAGGGAAAGGATCTCTGCTCTCTCTGCCTAGAGAGGAAAAGAGCCGGCTCTTGCCATCGTTTATGCTGCACATACTGATCTTAGCTCATACACTGAGATGTTGATCCTTGCTGACTCCAGGTATGGTGTTATGCTGTGCTCTTCAGGGCTCATTCCAGCTGTGTTGTGTAATTGGACAGGAGTATTTGGTCAGGGGAAAGGCTGGACAACATTACCCAGTAGCCCCAAAGCAAGAGCCAGGCTCAGCAGTGGCACTGGGGCTGCACCTGCAAACTAAACAGCTCAGCTGTACTCATGGTTTCCCATGTGGTCACTCCTGCCCACTGAGAGACTTCTGGAATTCTGACACACAACCAGGAAGCAATATACCAGCTCTGTAACAGCCTGGCTGCTGCAGCAATCCTCCTGTGAGTGCTCATGCAGGAGCTCTGATTATACAGACACTGATTTAAAAGCAATGAATTTTGGGGGGAACTGTCTCAAGCCACTTATTTGACCATGACGAGAGTTGATGAGAACGTGTGCCTGAGGTGAACAAGAGACTGTAATGGTAATAATCTCCAGACCCTACTGATCTAAGTAAATAATGACCAGAGTTGTGAGATGAGCTAAAAGCTTCAGACTGTCTTTTGCTGCCTGGTTAGGGGAACAGTGTCCATCTTTCCCTTTACACTTTCTAGCAAACAAAAGACACAATTCGTGTTCTGAGAGTTGCTGTATGGGAGCAGAGGCCTGAACGCTGTTGAAAATACCTAGAAGTATAATAAGAAACCTGAGTGGCAAAAATATCAAGCAACTCAATTTTTACTTTTTTCCTCTTTTTTTTTTTTTTTAAAGCAGGGTTTTTAGATAATACCAAAGCTGCTCTTTGCTTTGCTAATGACAAACTGCATTAAGAGAGGAGCACATTTTAAACCCCAGAGTGTTTCTTATGGGGTATCTTATGCATTGGGCCTAGAGAAAACATCCTGCTCTGTCTCTCCTGTAGGAATGTCTTGGTTGAAATGATGCCAGGGATGATGAGTCTCAGAATTGTCTGTGGGTAGATGTTTGAACTGGAGCAAGAATATCATTAGGTACTGTTAGATTGTGGTGACCATATTGCACATTTCAGTAAACATTCTCTTCAGTCCTCTAGTTCTTGAATAATCTGCACATAAGCCAATAAAACAGGTTTATCTCCTGACAAAGAATTGTGTAAAAATACTGTAGAGCACAAATACTTGGGAAGAGGAGATGATAGGTCTTTTTGCAAAATGTCTTATTCCATTCTGTTGTGCCATGTATCCAGATAATGATGGGTTCAGGGTTTTTTTTTCCTCTTTAGAAAAATGAAATATATTTCTGTGGATCCTAACAATGAAATTTACATTACAATGCATGGCCTTTCTAACCTTCTGTCTGCAGTGTTCCAACTTTCCTTGTTCATAGTAATGATTAAAAATCTCCCGAGCACACACTATTTTTGGATGTTAAAAGATTTTATAAAAGGAAAATCTTAGATGAAAATCTGAAGTTAAACAGCATATAAGGACAATTAAATACACAGTTCTCACTTCCTTACATTTTCCTGTTTGGTGTATTGCCTCAGGTTTCATTGCTTGTGATCAGAAGATGAATACAAAGTTCAGACAGACACAAATAGGTCATCCTCTCTTGCCTGGCAGTATCAGTATTGTGCAGCTGTAGTTGAGGTTTGCAAGATCTTTAACAAAAGTTCATTTCTCATTCAGAACACAGACAGATTTGTGTTGCTGAATCCTTTTCACATCCACTCACCACACAAAAAAGCATGTGCTAAATTGAGTTCAGCCCATAGCAACAGTTCTTCTGATAACCTTGGAATGCAGACTGCATGGACAGAGGACACTTTAAGTCTTTAGGAGGAATACTTATTAAAGAAGCCCCTGCTTTTATAATAAAAGCCCAATTTTAATAAAACACTCTCAGGCATTCTCTTTCAAATAACTATTGCATTTATAGAGCCAGGTGCTCCTCTCGCTTTTATCTCACCACTTCTAGCACAATCTCAATTTATGGTTTTAAAATTTTTGCTTTCTGGCTTTTGTCCATCTCTCTTTATAATTGGGCTTTTATATTTAACTCCACGCTTGCCATTATGAAACATGAAAATTCAGTTGCCACTGCTGTTCGGATGTTGCTGTTTCAATTGTCTAATTACAGTGCTCCTGGGACTTTATATCCTATTCTTTATCAATCTAATCCAGATTTGATTCTGAGGAGAAGTAACAGCGGGGAACCACAGACTTGAGGTGAGATTTCACAATTCTCTCTCTCTTTTCTGGCTCTGAAATGTAGGGCGCTGTGGGAGGCACACAGACAAATGTTTGTACTTTTCCTTGCCTTTCCTCAGCACTTGCACCATGCAGCAAAAATCAGACTATTGTTCTTTTGCTCAAGCTTTCTAACAAACAGAGTTCAGCATTTTGGATGTCTGCTGGAAGGATCCTGGAGTGGGCTTACACTCTTTTCTTTTGTACAATTCCATGTGCACTGCTCACCTTCTAAGTATTTTTCTTTGTCTAACAATGATGATGAAGCAGCTCCACAAAGGGAGATTAATGGGCATTAGGTGGTACTTGTCTGTGTGTCCTCTCTGGAGCTCACCCACAGGGCTGGCCTGCAAAAGGATCCAAGGAAAAACAGATAAATGCTCTTTCAACAGATTATCATCAACTCTTACTGGATAGAACAAAACAACATAAATAAATGCTGTATCACACAAAACTTTCAGATGATAAAAGGTGAAAAAAATCCCATTAAAGTTGAGTGTACATGGAATATTTTTAGAGACTTATCTGCGTCTAGTTCCATGGCATCATAGCTACATATCTTTATCATTATCCTTAACAACAAAACTCCTCTGTATTCAATTACCAAAGCTGCTGAAGATATTTGCACTTATTAATTTTAATTTTACCCTTCTGAATTTTGTCCATCACTAAGTTTCATCCTGTTCTTCCCTTTGGATGCACTTCCTTTTTAACAAAACACATTCTTATGAGCAATAAGGCCTTCCTATCTTCCTGCACCTTGATATGTTGTGATCCATTCTTCAGGAATGCTCTGCATACCTTTGCTCAGAAATCAGTTACGTTGGCTCTTAGTGAAGTTGGTGTTTCTTATCTAAATTGCCTCCAAGTTCCTTCTGGGGTTTGGATGCTTGAAGTAGAGAACTAGATCTCCACCAAGTGTAAATTAACATTGATTTTAATTATGCGTGGTGTCTTCTTATACTGGCAGATGATCCAGCCTGGAATTATAGTACAATAGATGCCTTGTGCATTTCAAGGAAGGAGGCACATTTTTTTTCTCCCTGGAAGAATCCAGCTGTGTTTCTTGTACCATTTTCTCCAACAGCAACATTGCACAGGGCTAACAAGGGTCTTCTAAATCTCATCCTTTAACAGAAGAGGCGTTCTTGTGATACAGGAGAGCTTCTTCCTGAATTAACCTTCCCTGGTTCAAGATACAGTTGTAAGCTGCCAAATCTGAATTCACACAGTGCTGGATCTGAGCCTCCCAGATAAAGTAAAAGCTTTTCTGCTAACCAGTGTCTCTGGGATTTAGCTTGGTCCCTTCTCTTCAAGCTGTGATGAAGACATGAGGACTTGATGAAGAATTGCTTAATATTTCTTCCTTAATGGTAAAGAAACGCTGTGTATTTGGACATGATTAAATAAAAGGCTGGCTCTAAATCCCTGCTCTGACAGAAGACTAGCATGCCAGTATATTATATCAGATTTATGTGTTAATTAGACACTCCTTCTCATCAGCCAGCCTGAGACAGGAATTGTGTTCTCCTCAAAAGAGTCAAAATCTCTCTTAGTTTCTGTGCAAAATACACCTGATTTGGTTGCTAAATCTGATATTTACACATAGGAACTGATACTCGAAAGCACAAAAGTACAGAAAAGTTAAAAACAACTAGCTACCAAAAAAATTGGTGTGGTTGTTCACCTGAAAAGATAAAAAGGGAAAAAAAATACCAAAAAATCCCAGTAAGTTTGATGGTTTTATGCTAGAGGATGGACATTTGACACAGCAACATAAGTGACAGCAAAATTCATCAGCTAAATTTTTTTTACAGTCAGACATGAAAATTACGAACAACTTATAGTCCTGATTCAAAACAAAACAAAACAAAACAAACAAGTGAAAATAAAACTGTTTTCTTCAAACAGAGTTCATAGACAGAATGAACAAAAGAAAAGAGAACTTTGTTTCCCTCCCATGAAAGCAAAGAAGAGTTGAACTTTCAGTTCCTTAAGCCAGTTCTGAAAGCACTTTGTACACTCTGGGATACAGGTGACTGAAAAGTGATGAAAAGAGAGAGTGAGATGAGGGAGTACTTAGATTGGCACCTCTCTATGATGAAGTGAAAGCTGTGGTCTGTTCTCTCTGGCCAATGTCTGCCATTAAATATGTGTACCCCATATACTGGGATCAAATTCTGAGCCTAATTGTTATAGACTATAGACTGAATAATAAGTTAAATTCTGCAATCCAGTCTGATTATGTGCAAATTCAATGTGACGCAGTCCTAATTTGAAATGTATAATTAAAGGTCATAGCAGCATTTCCGAGTTTCAGAGATCGATTTTTTTTTTCCATCCTAACTCAGCTACCCAGATACATTTCAAGGAAAATTTTATCTAGGAGAACAATCACATAATTTTAAAACTGCTTTTCATATTCATATTTGCAGAGCAATATTGACTAAAAAGAGTATAAACAATGACTTCAGGGAGGCTGTTTTCATGAGTAAGATTGCACCCTGTAAATATGAATTCTGGAATTAGACCTGACTGGCAATTTTTATAAATGCACAGTCCTGTCCATAATGATATTCAGCACTTGCTTTGACCCAGGTTTATTAAATTTATCATACGTAGCTGCATCACAGCAATTACTGCTGGGGCTGAAGACAGGAGACGGTGAATGCTAAATTCTGCAGCAGAGCTGAATTTTGAAGACAGGAGCTGTGTTTAAGCAGATGTTGATTTCACGGAGCAGCTTTGCCTTTCAACAAGTCAGTGTGTGTGGGGAGTGATGCACAGCTGGATGGATGTGGAAGGTGCCTGTGAGCACTGCAAGAATGTACAGATGTGTGCTGGGAGTGAATGCAGTGGTGCTGTAGTAACGAAAGTCACAGGATACTTTGAGGTGAAAACTCCTGTTCTTCACACATGGTAGTGAGAACTCAAAATCATGAAACCTGGGTTCCTGTTGCAGAAAACTCTGGTTCTGCAGACCATGCTTCCTGAGCCAGAACCTTCCATAAAGAAATTATTCACTACCTACCTTTGCAAGCCTTGGACACAGCTGAACACACCTCACTCAGTCAGTAGAGGACCCTGAACAGACCCACTGGAGCTCCTCAGCAAAACTGTTACTCTCACTTTACAGACTGACACTGAGTCCCACCTTCTCCCCATGGGATGAGACACAAGGAAGATGCCACCTAAACAAGAACTCCAATGCAAGACAAATGTCCAAAGTAACAAAGAATTAATGCCGCTTTCTGAAAGCAAAACTAAACAAGTAAAAAAGCCCCATATGTAAGCTCATGACAGTGGAAGAGTAAATAAATGCTATCTAGGGTTTACCAATCAAAAAAAGGGCATGAAAAACCAGGCCATCAGCATTTCCGCTGCTTATCTGAGCCCTAAGCAGTCAGACTATCCAATTCAAGCAGTAAGGTTTCTCTGAAGATATCTCTGAAGGTCTTTACTGAATTTCTGAGCCTGAATTACCCAAAATTTTAGCTGTGCAGCAGAATCTGGAAGAAGGAAGTCACTAATGGTCAGGCTGAGATACTGTATCATGCTTCTTTGATATTCAGCCTTAGTATAACATTTTCAAAATAAAAAGGCAAGTAATTCTCTCTCCTGCTAAGGAACAAAGTTGCTAGGAAGATGGAAGATGGTTGCGTCTCCTGAGTTTCTTTTACTGCTCTGCTTCTCTTAAATACCCTGCCACAGTGGGAGGGGAAGAAAAAAAAACAAACAGAGAAAGAAAAAAAAAGAAGCGAGAGAAAAATCCCTGAAGTTGCCTCTAAGTTTACCCACAAGGTCATATCTATGTTTAAGTGCTTTGCTGAAATAACTTCTGCTATTAGGGCTCTGGCAAGGACAGTCTCATATTTTATGTATGAATTCTGAAACCCCTGGTTGACGTTGTAATATAAACACTAGTAATTATTTTTAATATTAAGGCAGAAGATAGCAGCCAGCCACTGGATGCAGACTGTGAGGCTGCCCTTGTCCTGAAAAGTTTACAATCTAATTACGAGTTGAAAGCGGTCTGAGGATCAACAGTCACACATCTGCATACACATATATTGTTCTCCTCCGTTCCCCAAAGAAATGCATAAAACCAAATCCGCACTTCATTTAAAGCTACATTTAAAGAAAATTAGATCTCGTAAATAAAGCTGAGTCTGAGGGGAAAAAAACACACAAGTAGGATTTCCCAAGTTGCATGGAAAGTGGAGAATTAGGAACAAATATACTCGAACAGTTATTCTTTTATTAGGCAGGACCTGTTCACACAAATTAGACAATAATCAATGAGAGTCAAATAAATACTTTGTTATAAATTTCCATCTTTAGAAAAGATAGACTTACTAAATCAACATCAAAATCCCAAAAGAATATGTAGACAGATGCTAGGAAATCTTCTAGAACAATAATCTTAGAGTGCTTCAGACTTCACCCTGTGAAATAACAGAAAAATGTTAGTTGATAAGATCAATGTAGAATAATATGTTAATATTAATAAGATCAATGTAGAATATACATGCAGGAGTATTTAATGATGGCATAAGACAAAAATCTGTATGTTGTTTCAGTTTAATAAAAAAAAAAATAGTAAGAAATTAAAGTAATGAATGCTATAAAAACAATGGAGAATGTGTGCTGTGTAAAAGATTAAAATGACATTCTGCCATCTTTAGGGTTTGCCAAAGTTGTGCTTCGGTGTTTCAACCTCATGACCAACTCTACTGCAACCTTAAACATGGAGGGGTCTATATCTAGAGCAGAGCACATTGTTAGAAAGCATTGTCAGAGGAGGCTGTTTGCAGATGGGTGAGGCAGGCACAGTTTGAGGATGAATCTCCATCAAAGCAAACCCACACTGGAACTTCCATCTCAGGTGCAAATCTTCCATGTCTTTGCGGTTCCTGTTCCCCCATTTCTCTCCAGCAGTCCATGATTCTCCCAGCACAGTCTGTCCCACACATCCTCTCTTCTACAGACCATATGAAAATCAAGTATAGGATAAAATAGGATTTTTCTGCATGAGGTGATAGGCACTTTCTTTTATAGCAACAACAGAAGTAGCAAAATGCCAAAGTAAGGTCTTTGATTATACATCACCACTGTCTATGAGAAGCCTTGCATATATATATATATAAAATTAATAGAAACAATTGAATATGTTGGATTACAGATATAAAATATCCCAAGAAAATTTCAGGCCCTCCAGAAAACTATGACCCAGGCTTTGATCCTGTTGCTTTGACTTCACCCTGTGCCATTGTAAATTTTGGCTCTGCCTGAGGGTTTGAGAGCAGACTCAACATTTTGGGTACATATCTGGAAAACAACAAAGATCATCCAAAAGTTTCTGCTATTTGGTTTAGTGGCCAATAAATGATACAAGAGGTGAAGAAGATGTGACCTTCTTTTGTGTATGGAACTCTGGAGGTATTTATTTATTTGTTTGTGGTTCACCAGGAAAATCCTTTCCTTTTAAAGTGTACTTTCATAGAAATTGCTGCCATACCCATCCTGCATTAATATTCAGGATCTGCACTCATAATCCATTGCTAAGCAACACTTAACAAAATTGATCTTGCATTAAGCAAGCTCTGGAGCTTGAATAATACATTATTTCCTCTTTCTACTTAAAATCAGAGAAAACCTTTGGTTGCTTTTTGAATGTCACAATATTAAAACTGCATTTTAAACACAGATTTTAATTGCTGGGAAAGTCCATTTGGATTAAGGATTGGATGCAAATTCACCGTTGGTACTCTTTAATGCTAAGAGTAAATAAATTGCAAAGAATTGTTCAATCCCTGAAGAATATGGAAAAACTTAAAAATGCAACGGAGTGTAATACAGAGCAGCCATATCCCATTTTGCATTCTGACACATCCAGGGCAATACCTTGTCAGTTTTTGTGTGTATATCTTACGCATCTCTGTCACTGTTTATTTATATTCTGTATTAAGATTACACAACTATGTGCATTTGTGTGCTGAATAGAGGAGTTTGTGATTCCCATACATGAATTTTATGTACACAGGAAATAACCTTGCCTCTCTAGAGTTGTCTGAGTGGCTGCTCGGGATGGAATTCCATGCCTTGAAGTTGCTAGAAACTACCTGTTTTGTCTACTAGCCCATTTCTCTGCCACTGCAGGATAGTTCCCCAGAGTATATTCACCAATGCCTTAATCATCCTCTTCTTAAGAGTCTCAAGCAATGTCTCCTTTGGGAGTTGTCTGCACAGCCTATTAGTGCTAGACAGTGCTTATTTATATCCATCCAGCATTTATTAAGCCAGAGCCCTTCCTGTCTCTATCCTTCCAAGCCCCTGCTACACCAGTGCAAGACAAAATGCAAGAAGTGATTACTGAAGATGTAGGAGTTGGGATAAATATGTATGATTCCACTTCCACTGAATTATTAGCTATCTTAAAACTCTAAAAGTTGAGCTCTAGAGAATATGGATTGATTCATTTTAATTATCTCACTCTTCATTCAGTAGGAACTAAATCTGAAATATAATTCCCAACAGGATCCAGAAAAGGGGTTAATTTATTGACATCTCTTATTATTTTTGCTTATGCTCTATGAGTCTTAGTCAAAGTATCCAGTACCCATGCTGTAACACCTGGGACTGATGTGAGGAACTTTAATCAAAGGCTCTTCCAAGAATCTGTACTTCGCATTTAGGAAGTGTATGAGTTGTTTAAAAGAGTAGAGAATATAAGTTATGTATTATTTGCCCAAGAGACTTTTTTGGTAAAATTAATGAAAACACTCCATGTTCTTGTCTGGAGGTTAGTTTTTTTTTTTTCTTATTTGTCTTCATCAGTGTAAAACTTTATGCTGTGACTTAGAGAGGGAGGAAGTTATATTTTTTCTGTGCAGGTGAGAACAATTCATTACTGTGTGCTTTCCCATATGATCTTAAATAACATTTTGCTTTTGCTGAATTGTACCCATATGCTTCCCTGTCACTGTATTTTTTAGGCATAAACCAGGATTTGTAGAGTCCTTGCATCTTGCAGAGGGCACAAGAGTTGGCATTTACCCCTGAGAAGGAAGAGGGAAGCTGTCACAGTAAGGCAGCAAGAGTCAGGTGTGGGTGCCCTTCTGTCCTTCTGTCTGGGTTTCAAGGGCAGAGAAGCCTCAGGTGAGAGCTGTGGGATGCATCTGGGTCCCAAACCATAGTGCTGGTTTTCCACCTTCTTGTGAATTTTTAGCTCTGTGTCTCTAATGAGTGCAGCTTTATATTTTGAACATCCAACAGGTTTTCTGTCTTCTGTTGAATAAAACATCAACAAGTGATTAAACTAATTTAATTTCTTTTTTTTTAAATTTTAATATGAAGTCTGGAAACAAGTCCAGTCTGTCTAGGCAGGCTCTTTGTTCTTTTGACACTTTCTCCCAGCAACTCCTTGGACTATGAATGATGAGAAATACTGGGCAGGAATCTGAAGCCACATTTCAAATTAATGGCTTAAACCCACATATAGCAAGCAGCTTATTGAGCTTGTCAGTATTTACATATGTAGAAAAAGAAACTGAGACACAGGATTACCTATTTAATTGTAGTTTCTTGCAAGAATGCTGCTGAGGGGGACAGAATAATATAACTGTTATATACTTGTTTCTAGACATTGTTGTTAAATCCTCCTGTTGGAGAGGACAGCAGAGGACAGGCAATTCTTTTTATGTGGCATCAGTGTGCTGGTGATTGTCTCCTAATGTGCTCTTTCACTCAGTGTGGTCTCTCTTGCTGGCCTAGGCGACAATATTTAATAGCACATGCTTCATTTGAGGCAAGACTTCAGACCTTTTCTTAGACTTTTTAATGTCTAAAGTCACCTTTGTGTATATCTTCATACATTTTTCTATGAAGCCTTGGGGAGTCACTGTCTTTGCCTCTTTAACAATTTAATAATCTCATTTTTAAAACTATATGGGCCAGGAACATGCAGAGCTGACTTGTGCTAATAGTATTAATGTTTTTCTTCAGGGGGATCTCAGCTGTACATTTGGAATTTGCAGTTTTTACTTTATCTGAGGTCAGACAGGCTGGTTTTATGAACTGGATTCAGAACAACATGTATATAATCAAGCTGTACACTTCGTTCTGTTGCACTTCTGTCCAATATTCTGGAGTGTGTGCATGCAACCAAGAGTCCTGCACTTGTAGATGAGGAAAACCAATCTCAAAAGATTATTTTTCAGATCCTCTGGCAATGGTAATAAGTGTTCTATATTGTTTGAGCTGGCAAAGTACTTATGAGAAGTGTTTACTCCGACTGAGAAAAAAAAATTACTTTTCTATTGGAAAATTGTTGTTAGGTTTCTGCAGACATAATGGGCTCCAGAGTAAGAGAACTGACAATTTTCCTTTTCCTTTTCCTTTTCCTTTTCCTTTTCCTTCCCATACCCCAAGGCCTGAAGCTGCCTCTGAGAATCATTCAGAACCCTCATGCCACACCTGGGACATCAGGTCCACAATCCTCAAATTTCTTACAGCTCCCCTGCCTCCCAGCAGACACTGAGGTCGATCCTACCTGCACCTCTTCACCTCTTCCAGCTATTGCCACACCTACCACCTCCCTTCCCTCCCTTCCTAAACTCTTCATCTCAAGCACACGGGCTTCAAGGGATTTGGTGGTTGTGTAAAACAGCATTTGGTTTTCCACAAGGATTCAAGTTATTGGCAAAGAGAATTGTCAGCTTCCCTAGAGACCTTAAGCTTCACACCTAAAATGTAGTGACAGTCAGAAAGAAAATTGTTTCCCTGTGTTATCAGAGAGTATTTCATTCCAGCACATCTTAACATTATCCCCCTTAGGAAAGCATTGAAGCCACAAAAACTGAGGAGGGTTTATGAGTGTGCAAACCATTATGGCTCAGCTGAGGCTCCTCTTTATTGTCCTCATCTATAGACATCAATACTTCTATTTTATTTTCTTTAATGAAAAGAAGGTTTAGCGAGAGCCAGAATATTTGGTACAATAAATCCCGAGTTCCAGTTGTTTCCACATTACTCAGCAGATTCAAACCTGAAGATAACCATATGTAGCTGGGCTGATGCCAAGCCTGGCCTCCGAGCTGTTCTGGGACTCCTTGTCCATCAGGCAGCACTGGCCCCATGAGCTGCACGAAAGCTGCTGCTTTTGTAAGGATTTTAGTATATGTTTATACGAACAAGGGAAAAGGGGGAAGGG
Organism: Melanocharis versteri; assembly: GCA_013397845.1. Classification (NCBI taxonomy): domain Eukaryota; kingdom Metazoa; phylum Chordata; class Aves; order Passeriformes; family Melanocharitidae; genus Melanocharis; species Melanocharis versteri. The sequence goes on along the minus strand of VZTG01008545.1, from coordinate 588,393 downwards.
AAGAGTGAAGTAAACAAAAGGAGAAAGGGAAGAATGGAAGAAATTATCACAAAAAACTCATAAAGAGCTCAAAATGTGAAGGCTGTACAAGGTTGCGTTAAGGATTGAAAAAAAAAATAGCAAAAATGGGGAAATATGAGAAAGTTTAAGGAGGAGAAAAAGTACAAGCACACTTGAGTCTTCTTTAACATTTACATGAATGCAAATTTAATGTATTTAGTTCTGCCATTAATGATGCTCCATCTTCCATGCAAATTTAATTTCTGAAATCTGACTGTTAATGTAAGTGGTGTTATTTACTATTGTTTTCTGCTGTGGTGCCTGGCAAATGTTCAAAACAGATCTCACCATGGTAAGTATTGAACAAACCCATTTTATATTCCACATGTTAATCTCCAAATCTCTGTTTCCGTTCATAATGTATGGAAAGGCTTAAGGCAACCCTGTGAGACAGCTTGACAGTGGCAGATCTTGGCATGATATTTTCCCGGTTGAAGAGAAGTACAAAACTTCATACCAGTGTTTCACCCCTGCTAAGTAAAAAGTCTGAGGACAAATTTAATTCTAATGACCTTTTCCATCTGAAAATGAAGGCTGCATTGGCAGAGTTAACTCTGGCATTAAATGGTGAAAGCTCCTCGCTGCAATATTTATGTTAACCGATTTTTGTGATGCAATTCCTAGTAAAAGTTCCAGTAGTAATAAAAGCCACTATAAAATATGGTTGCCATTTTACAAGATACTTTGTGAAATACTATAAAATTACTTTTGTCATGATCACCATACTCACTAGAAAGATAAAAAATTGAAACCATTTGTCAAATACACAGGGATTATCTTCCCATTAAATACTGAGTCTTTAAATTGATGAATGTTCTGATGTGACCCAAAAAGACTGATTCATGTCAGTTGAGTTATTTTTTTATGTTAGTCTGCTGGTCCTGAGGACAGTAATCACGAGGTCTACCTTACACCTAGTGTGCCTCTGGTTTTGTAAGCTCTTTCTTGCATCAGTAACATCCTTCACAAAACAATCCACAGTGGCTAGGACACACTTCAGCTCTAAGGCATCATTCAGAAAGACTTGTTTCTTTTTTCTTATGACAGAGGAAATTGAGGATTAGCCTCAGAAGACACAAGTTAAACATTGTGAATACCTGCCTCAATCTCATCTTTCAGTTTAAGTGTAACCTTGTATTTGATTTTACATTTTATGTGAACACGAGTCTTTTCAATTTCAAATGTATTTTTCTCTTCTCACTTCTAGACATACAGCTTTGCAAAGTGGGAAAGACTTACCTAGAAAACCACTTTCTACTTTTTATGTGATAAATAATTTTATTTATTAATTTTTTACTATTCTTTTACTTGAATTATTGTGTTTCTTATACTCTCTACCATAAACTGTGTTCAGCTTTTACTTTGTCCAGCACTCGCCAGTATTTCAACTCACTTTAATCTGGGTTATTACAACTAATACACACTAGCAAATAGATTGCAGAACAGGATGATCTTTCCAGATCATTGGATGTTTTCTCTTTCAGTGAAATCACTGACACTGGGGTCAAGTGCTTCAGAAGGATGAGAACATGGGGGATTGCAGCAACTGCAATGCCTCCAAAGTAAATGGGGACATTTTGCCTGCTAGAAATCCATAATTCTCCTGCTATGGGACATACCTGCAGCACCTCTGGTGGCAAGCATTTAGCAAATTCTTGCAGAATTCCAGGCACTGTTGCAATAAAACATGGCTGTCATAGGGAGCAGAGGCCAGGAGCAGAGGCAAATAAAGAGGTCAAATCAGAATCTGTATTTGTAGTATTTTTAAAGAAGAATTATGGCCTGATGTAAAATGAACAAATGTCTCGGGAACTTTGTATAAACCACCGATCACTTATTGCATAGGTTAAACTAGGTTTTTTTCTGCACAATTGCCCAGCAGAGCTAACAAAGCTGAATCTGCAGTTCTGAGACTCACAGGAGGAAATAAAACTCCTGTCTATTAAAAGGATATGGCAGTATATGGAAGATACAAAGGGTTGTTAAATAAAGGTCTGTCCCACTACATGCACCTTTGTAGTGATATATTTTTAAATCTGTTTAAATTACCAGACCTGAATTTTCCTAATCCAGTCATGAAGGACTCTGGTACACAGCAAAGAAATACACTTTAAACGTTTGTCACTGTAAAGATTTTCTTTTCTTAGTGAATGTTTTAAAAATAATTAGGTGAGTGAAATTGTGGCTCACAAGAGAAGGAGGAAAACCATGAATAAAAGTCCACAGAAGCTTTTAGGTGCCACTACAAAGGCTTCAGCCTCTGCCTCAAGAGCTATGGAAGCAATCAAGGTGGTGAAAAAGTGAATCTTGCTGCCAAATATAAATGGGGGAAGTAAAATCCTGCACATGCTAAGGCTTCTGTGCTATTGCTCTGCACTTTACCTTGCTGGGAACACAGCTGCTGGCTACTGGCTCTGATGTGAGGCCAGGTGAGTGGAGCTTTAAGGAAAGCAGGAGTGCCTGATTTGATTTTCCAGCCATCCTTGGTTTGTGTTTCTGCTGCCGGCAAGGCTGGTGCTCAAGGCTCTGTCTGTTAACTGGGAGTTCCTAAGTGCCCAATTAAGACAACGAAGACATTCCTCTGCACGGGGAGTTTAGTCGAGATCTGGCCCTTGATTCCTGTGTGTGTCAAATGCTTTCTGCACCAGAGGGCTCTGCTTCCAGGACAAACCTGGACAGACCACAGCATGGAGAAGCTGGCACGGTATGGTTGTTAATACCACTTCTGATCAAAAGATTTATACAGCTGAATTATCAAATAATATCCAAAACCAATACTGTGGCACTTTTTACAGCTGTAAGAAAAAAAAGAGGAAAAAAAAAGCAAATAAACGTTTTTACCTCTTCACTATTTCTTCTAACTTAGAACAAAGGAGCTGTTTACATCCAAAATACCAAATACTTGAGTCATCCACAACAGGGAGATCTCCAATATTGTATTTTTGTATGAGAATTAGAGGCAATTATAGCACTGTCCCGAGATAAAAACCAGCAGACAAGGGTGTTTCAATTCTAGTCATGGATGATAAACAGTGTGGAGGTGAAATGCTGCAGCTGCTGAGTGATAGAGATTGCTATCAGGATTAAACAGGAAGGCTGTGTTTTACAGGATCAAGAAAGATTAGCCATGTGTTGAATATGGGATTATGAAGTAATTAAATAAATGAAGACACATTTCTGACACAAATTCTACATGTAAGAAAGTAATTACTCACTTTATATACAATGTTTCTGTAATTTATCATTCAAGTCTTTGACTGGCCAGCAGAGAAGCCTATTCCATACTCAGTGAAGTCAACAGGACTGAGGTCACCAAAGGCCTGAGCCTGGTTCACTGTGCTAACAGGTGTGTTTTACAGCAGTGAACTAACTGTTCCTATAAATATATAATGGAGAGAACTCCTGCAAGTTTGAGGGAACAATGTTCTGCTGCTTTTTACCAGCCAAGCCTAGGAATTCATGAGTTGAAGAATTGGTCAAGGGAGAATTGAGTTGGTGTGATCAAGAAAGCAGTAATTAGTGCATCTATGCAAAACTGTCATGGTGCATAAAAGCCCTCAAATATTTAGCAGGTAATGGGGCTTGTGCCTGGTGGTGCTGAAATGCAGTGGTCTCTGGGGTGAAACACGAGTCAAATGGAACTGTGTAAAGCTGAATGGCCATGAACTTCTGTAAGGTCACGGGGGAAATCTCTTAACCATCAGATTTAAAATGGTGAAAGATCTTTAATGTCTGTGCAGAAGAGACAAATTCTCTATTGTAAAAAGCCTTACAGAAAAGGCCCATACAGAATAAACTGAACAGTACTCCCTTAATCTAAGTAAGAAAGGAGAAAGCTTGTGTTGACCCTGCCAGGTGGAAGTTATATAAACCTTATCTCCCACTGAAATGAACAGTTTATAGGATAGTTTGTGCACAACAGAGAGATCTGAGAGGAATATGTGCCCTGGGCCACCTTCAGCAAAACAGTACCGTCCATTGTAGAAGGGAGGGCAGAGCAAGGCTTTTAGGTAAGGATTTACATCCAAATCTGCAGGGCTCCGGTTTGGATTTCTTCTATTTGTTGCTTTTATTGGGTTATATTTTGCCCTCCTGCAGGCATGTAGTTTTCATTAGATTCTATGTGCACCAAGGGGAGGATGCAATGTGAGGCACTTACGTGCGTGTTTGTTCTCTGCTGTTAAAATTAATAAAACTTCACTGTTTTTTTCAATCCCAGAAGATTTTATTGAGGCAACGTCACATTTGGGAACTGTATTTAAAATCAGATTTAGGAATAGGTCTGTATCCTGTGTTCAGTGCTCATATGCAGCAGTAAAAAATAAATAAACATGACCCTTTTCTGTATTACTAAAGAAATGCCTAATGTGTCTGTCAGGAAATGTGGAATTAACCTTGTTGACAGTTTTTTGGAGAGAAAAGGCATCATTTACAAGACAGTTTAATGAACCATATTTGAAAAGCGTCATATGGAACAGTAGTCACAGCTCTATTTAAAATGACCATCAAAAGTATATGTCCTCAGTTTTGGGCATCATATGAAATATCAAGGGTGAGTTCCCTGATGCAGGAAACCAGCCAGCCCCTCCCTCCCACCTCCTCCACTGACAATGGAGAACTTTCTTTTTTATCTCTGGAGAAGGTCTCCTCCTTTCACCCCAGTTCCCAGACCGATGTAGCTCCCCTTGTATTTTTCCTCCCCATTTCTAACAACAGCAGCTAGTTCTCACGACACTCTTCTGAGGACCTGGGCAGTGTCCGACGTCATTCTCCAGTGCAGGAGCAAAACCTGTTCACAGCGTGGGATGTGCTGACCCAGGGAGGGAGCTCCTTCCTAAAGAAACCCGGGATGGGCTTTGGAAATGTCACTGCTTCTGAAAATTGCAAAACCATTGACTCAAGACAGTCATACTCTACCTAGGACTTATAAAAGCTGGTGTTTGATCGGGGTTTTATGTTTTTAAGGCCACTTTCATGTCTCTTCAGACTGCAGTGATAGTGAAGACTTCACTGACGATTTCTCCCAAGAGATCATTCCCAGGTATCCTCACAGACCTCCTCCCCAAGACTCCTTACAGACCTTCCCAGGATTTTCACAGACACCCTCCCCAGGTATCCTCACAGACCTCGTCCCCAGGATTCCTTACAGACCTTCCCAGGATTTTCATAGACACCCTGCGCAGGTATCCTCACAGCCAGCCTTCCCAAGATTCCTTACAGACCTTCTTCTCAGGATTCCTCACAGCCCTCCTCCCCAGGTATCCTCACAAGCACCCTCCCCAGGTTTCACTGAATCACCGAATTGTTTGGGTTGGAAGGGACCTCTGGAGCTTACCCAGTCCAGCTCCCATGCCAGGNACAGACAGACAGACAGACAGGCAGCGGCACCGCCGCAGCACGGACACACAGCTCCCCGGCACCGCCACAGCGCAGACACAGAGCGCGGCGGAACCGCACGCAGCTCAGCGGCACCGCGCAGGGCTCAGCCACAGAGCGCCGCGGCACCGGCAGCAGCAGGAGGACAAGCGGCGCGCCGTGCTGGGAGCCCCGGCCGGCGGCACTGCCCGGAGGTAAGAGCTTCCTCTCCGCCCTGGCAGCCAAACTTCGCGGAGCCAGCGCTGGCTGCGCCCGCGGGGGAGCTTGGCTGCGGTTCCCTACCGCCGTGCTGTTGTCCCCTGGCTGCTCCCTGTCCGGCCCCAGTGGCCCGTTCTGTTTTTATTGTTGTTATTATTATTGTTGTTACGGACGCTGTTCCCCGCCCCTCCGGGCTGGGCGGGCGCGGAGGGTCTCGGCGGAGCCGGCAGCTCCGCAGCCAGAAGTTGGCGAGGGCCGTGAGGGGCGACTGGCCCCGACTTGGGTCCCCTCAAAACTTCCGTGCCCGAGGAGCCGCCGCTGCCCTGCTGCCCCCGCCGCTCCTCTCCTCTCGTTGCAGATGTCGGGGGTGCTGGTGATCGCTGCCTGGTGCTTCCTGCAAGTGGAGAGCCGGCATCCTGAAATCATCACGAGTAACAGCAATCATGGCAATTTCCTGGACAACGACAAATGGCTGAGCACCGTTTCGCAGTATGATAAAGACAAGTACTGGAACAAATTCCGGGATGTAAGTACTTCTCCCTTTACCGCATGTTTCTTGTTCCATTGACCGTAGCATCCTTCCAGGGGGCTGCTAGCTGTGAGGAGCTGTGGGTAGAAGAGAAATGCAGCTTGGGGAGCCGGTTGCTCCTTGTGTGAAGGATGTTCAGAGCTTTTTGGGAGCTGGACAGACAGTCCTGGCATTCTTGATTACCCCATCGATTGGGGCAGCCTGGGCTCCGTGTCAGTCTCGCTGTTCTTATGGTCTTCGATTTTCCTCTGGGAGGAACTTTGAGTGAAGTTTCTGTGCTTGCTGCTTAAGAGTCTGGTTAACTGAAAAATGATGGAATGGTGTGTGTGTGAGAAGGAATACTTACCAGTTCAAGCCACAAGGTGGTAAACAGTGAAGCTTTTTGTGCCTGCAGTTTTTGTGGAAAGGATTTTATTGTCAATTCTGCTTGTAGAGATCTTTGAGGCTGTTATAGTGTTGGAGGAAGCAGTGCATTGGCTCATTTTTTTTTTTTATTTTTGCAGTCTGGAAAATAGGGGTAGCTTCAAGATGAATTTGTATAAAACAAATTACTTTCTTAAGCTCAAATTTAATTCTAGACTTCCCCTAGTTTGAATACAATCATGTGTATTAAGTCAATTACAGCAGAAAGTGAAATGCAATATTTTTAATAGAAGTGATATTTAGAGAGCTGCTTTTACTTCTGTTGTCTGTACACTGAAAAAGCTTTTTTGGAGCACATACAGAAAACCCTGCTCAGTCTGCCCAAGAATGTGTGATGGAAGCATTACTGTTTGTGTTGATCATGAGCACAGTGAGGTTAAGGGTTCTTTATTGTCTGGGATTTGTGCACCATGGCCACAGTGAGACTCTAGGAAAGGGAAGACTAGAGCTGGCTAGCAGTTCTGGTAGTACCCTTCTGTAAGAATTTGTTTGTTTATTTAGGAATCCTGGTCTTTTATAGGATATTAACAAGTCAAACTTTGATGCTCTGCTTTTATCTCTGTGATCCTAAAATTGTATCTGACTTTGCAAAGGGGAAATCAAAATATTACAGTTAAATGTGGGGTGTCCCTGCTTAGCTTATTCTCCCTGTGTTTTTCTGTAGTTTTGGTCATCTCTGTCTGAGAAATGCTGCTCTGAATCTCAGCATAACAAAGTGTGGCCTTAGCAATGGTATCAATTAACAGCTATCTCAGAGTGTGTCTTCATGTGCAGTCACTGATCACATCCACCTACTGGGACTGCTGAGTTCTCGTACAGAAAAGGGGATTCCACAGTAAATATGGATTCTTAGATTTTTACCAGACTTCAAGGGAATCTTTGTTAATACCTGGTTTAGTCTTCTGGGGAACAGAGGTTAAGGATTTCACTTGTTAATTTCTACATCCCACTTGACATGAGAATTGAGCAGCATTTAAAATGGTAAATTGAATGAAGGACTAACACATTAATCTGAAAACACTTCTAACTAGAGACAGATTTATAGCAGGGGACATCTTTCAACAGTCTCCTTCCAAATAGAGGCCTCGCATTAATCACAAGGCTTAAAGTTTTTATTTAAATTTATATAATTTTTATGTTTTCTGCTTCCTTCTTTCCACTTCCCTCTTCCTTTTCTCTTTAAAACTGGAGTCCTTGCAACTTCTCTTCTTGAGCCTTTTCCCAAGACACAGTCTCACACGTGCTCAGAAACTATTCCTCTTCTTGTGGAAAATGTTCATGAAGAATACCTCTCATGTTTTAAGATTTCACCGCTAAGAATGCTTTTTTAGATTTTCTGAAAATGCTAAAAAACCCCATAAGGCCTCAAAACTCTTTTATATAGGGAGAATCATTCTATGGAAAAGTAAAACCAACCTTAACCAGTGGTCTACCAAGCAAAAGCAAATAGTATAAAGTTTGTGCAAAGCTTGGGTATCTTTCTATCCAGTCATCTTAATGCTTCTATTTAATGACTTCAAAACTAGCATGTTATATGTGATTATTCATGAAACCTTTTATGGGGCAAATTAATGGACACTACTAATCATCCCTACTAAGCCTTTTCCAAAAAGAAAATACAAAAAGCTTACATATGTAATTAAGCTCTTAATTACTTGTCTTCAACCAAATTGATTTACTGGATCATGATCTTGTGTGAGAGGTTCTGTGTCCACAGATGAAGACATGCATAGGTGGAGTTGCCAGCATAGCAGGTATAGCAGCGACAGCACACTTCTTGCATGCAGATCTGTGATTAGAAGAAATCTGGTCCTTGCTTCGTGGCTGTGCTGTTGGGGATAGATTGTTAAAATATTTGTTAAAACATTTCTTAAAAGGCTGCCTGATGAGATGTATCATAACAGTAGTAATTGCTGTGTATGGACTAGACCAGCATTTCATGAATAAGTGTTGGTTTCTAGGAAAATTATCTTCCCTCTTCCCTTCATTGCCAAACTAATAAACTAATTTTATAGACATCATGACTACATGAGGTTCTCAGTGTAAGCTTTGCACAGGAGGCTGGAGTACAGAAGTGGTGTTGAGTTAAAACTTTCTTGGATCTGACACTGCAGTTACTCCAGGACAGAAGCCCTGCTTTGTACCTCATAAATCAGCAGAGGCAAGGTTGCAGTAATTAGCACAATTACCCTTAGCTACTCTCTGAAATTTATGTCACGTTACACAAACATATTTGCACAAATATTTACATAACTGTGCCCTGCTGTAAAGTGGGGGAAACACGGAAGGTGTGGAGGTGACATTTGATGGGTTTGGGTGTGGCCACTTTATGTGCATCAGCACAAACATCTGCACGCACGGATGTGCATATAAATTTGTCATAATGTTGCAGTACTGGGTGGGTTGTTTACCCAGATGATGTAAAATTGAATATAAAATTTTAAATTAAGCTTTTCTCGACTTTTTCAGCTATTCTTTTCAAAATCAATTGGTTGGTCAGCCTTATTGAGCTATGGGCCAATATAGCCTGATTTGAGAAGACAGCTATTGATTGATTTTTTTTTTAGCATGATCCATATTTCTTTTTGGCAAAGACAGCATGGTAGTTGCACTTACTGTCCCAGCAGTCACTACTTTTCTGTGAAAAGAGAGCACAGAAGTACACCTCGTTTGAAATCTGCATTACAGCCACAGAATCATGTTAAGTTTTTAAATGTGACTGAATTCAGTAGTGTGAAATGTGTCATCATTTTCCAAAGGCCTCAAGGGATCTGTCTAAAGCAATAGCTTACAACACATTCTTTTCATGTGATTTGAACACAATTTGTTAAGTTCTCCATTTTAAAAACAAACAGAGCTGTAAATAAATAGTAAGACCAAAGTGACTGAACTGTTGTGAAACATTTGCTGTTGAAAATCTTGTATATTTTACGTCTGCCCAGCATCAGTAATGGTGTAATATCTGTGGTATTAATAAGTTTTCAAGGCAATCTGAACCTGTTATTCCAGTTTGTCTTTCATCCCTTTTTCTTTGTCTGCCATGGACTTTGTGTGATACATGACAAAATGTTAGCTCTGTCTTAAGTTGCATTTTATAGCTGGGGATAATAGTATTTTTCTCCCTCACAACTGTGCGTTGAAGCTGTAAATAAGAAAGGAGAGGGTTCAGAATCTGTGGTAATATGGAATTTATTATTCACCTAATCCATATATTGAATGTGGCTTGGTACATACTTAAGTAACTGACTAGTAAGTTTCTAAAAAATAAAAACTAAATCAATGTAATTATTACTGGAAAAAGAAAAAAGTAAGCAAGGTGCACTCTCTGTGGAGGACCTCCAGCTATTTCCCTTGTGCAAATTTGAGGCTTGGAAAAGCAGACATCAGGGATATGAAAGTCAAATTAGACCTTCTGATACCATGAACCCAAGTATGAAGGCCTCGATCTTTTGATCAAACCTGTTGAGAGGGATCCTTTGGCTTGAGAGGAGCTGCAGAATAGATTTGATAGCTGAATCTGAAGTGAATTCTTACGAGCCTTAGGAAGCATTTATTGTTATGGGAATAGCCATATATGTTATTGTAATAGGTCACATTGCAGCATCTCATTGTGTTCATAGAGGCTTGGCACAGCAGGCACAGAATAAATGTCATTTTAGTGTTAGATCTGTCTTTAATCAAAATTATATGAACAGACTAATTCTATTACTTCTACTTGGAGTTATGTCTATTACATTATTAATGCTTATATATAAAAAGGTAATAAGTTCAACTAGCCACGGATTAAACTGCAAAAAGGAAGAAAAAAGTTAAATGAACTAAGAGGATCTAGTATAAACCACACAAGGAATTTCTATGAAGTTGAAAGCTAAGAATCTTGGCATGAACTCTGGTTTCAGCGCATGTTTATGCATGGCAGGCTGCCAGACCACGTTCTGAGCATTAACTAAGCTGTTTCTCTAAATTTTATTGCTTACAGAGTTTCAGTTCAGGCTATCATGTTAAAACCCCCATATATTTTATGCCTGGAGATGCTTTGAGTCTGTGCAAGCCTAAGAGGCAAGGCATGAAATGTCATCATCTGTGTGTATACGTTGCTCAGAGTTACTGGGGATAAATAGTTACACATACATAACTATTCATGGGGAGGATAGTTATCAATAGATCAGATAGATATTAGACTTCTGATTCAAACCACTGAAGGGACAATTTTGTCAGCTAATAACGTACATCACCTTTCTGAGCCTGTGAATTCCTCCTCACACCTGATCACAAGTGCAGTGTCAGGTGACAAAACAAGTGCCAGATTAGGAACTGGGGGATTTGTGTTGTTCCAGCTTTGCCACTGATGAGTTTTCTGTCCTTTGGGCTGGCTCTTCACACTTCTTCACTGCATTTCTCCTTATTGGCACTTCCCTTTCTCTGATTTTTTTAGCCCCAAATTAGAAGTGTGGTAGCGATACTTGATAGCAGGGAGTTGGAAAACATGACCAGTACTGAGAAGGGTCAGAATACCAAGCAGGCAGAATTGGAAGACCTTGGGAACTCAAGTAATAGAAATGAAATGAAATTTAAAAGTACAAAGTGGAAGGTCATGGAATTGAGAGCTAACACAAATTTATTCTGGGTCCTGGCAGCTCAGCTTGAAATAGATGAGAGGGAAAACCTGTGTACTTTCATTGATTTGCAGAGTTATTCTAAGTTACAAAAGTAATGCTACTCTGAGGAGAATAAATATATTGTAGGAATGCAGAAAATGAAACATTTCTGCTTCTGTTGAGGAAGTAAAAATGTACAATGTATAGAAGGGACTACTTAATTATGAATATTGTGAGCACTTCTGGTCAGTAAAATTCATGAAAGATTTTTATGGAGTTGGTGATGCAAAGGCCTTCCAGCATCATAGGAGAAAAGACCCTGTTTTAAAAGAATATAATATATTAATTTATTTACACAAAAATCATTACATAGGAGTAGATTTTCTTCAGAATGTTTATTGAGAAAAGGACACCAAATCCAGCATTGTGTCAAGATGAGATAAATCAATAGATAATTGGTGACAAAAATAATTTCAGTGATACATTTAGGGATAAGGTTATTACTCCACCCACAGTTATGTTTTAAAAAGTTATCTAAATGAGTACTTCATTTTCAATATGCAGCTTGTATCTTAACAAAAAAGATTATGATGTAGTGAACAGCAATGAAAGAACGTGGATTTGGGGATTCTAAAGGCCTTGGGTTTTTCTGTCACGTGTCTATGAGATTTAAAGCCCCTTGCTGGATGTTGTCGTGCTCCCTATCCATACAGTGTGGTGGAACCTGATCTGTGGCACCCAAATATCCCCTGGTCTGGTGGGATTTTTGAGGTAAGAGGTCATTTCTCTAGACTGGGTTCTTTCTGCTGTCTCTTCCCTGGCAGACACCTGCCTTCAATGGGTCTCACTACCAGGGATTTGAAATCACATATTCTTTTTTTTTAATGTTGTATTTAGCTCTACAGGAAGAATGCAGTATTTTTTTGCCAACAATTTATTAACAGAACATCTCTTTTTCCTTCTTCACCTCAAATGTAAGCCCAGGTTTTTCTGTGATGCAGTTATTGGTGCATTCAGTACATATATTCCTGGAGAAACCATTCAGGTCCTGCTAATGATTTGTAGTGAATTTAGTCATAAGGAAGGTTAAAGTACACTTGAAGAATACCTGCTGGCTGGGTAATGGATGTACCAAGTGGCTGGGTTGTGACAGGACACAGGCACCTCAGGCTGGCTTCCCAGGAGATTATCATTCCAAGCCCACCTTGAGATCTAATTGAAGGTGAAGACGGTGTGTGTGTATTCCAGCGGATCTGAAGTGCAGCAGAGTTGAAATGTGATTTATAAGTCTACCCAGGCACTCCTAGCATAGGTTGTCTCTTAGAGCATTTCTTACTCAACAGAGGGACAAGGCTGGAATATAAATGTGATCAAAAAGTACAGCTGAGATGTACTTGCATGAAATTTAAAAGAATAGGAAAACATGAGACTGAATCTGTGCTAGTGTAACGCATAATCAGCTTCTTACAACAGAAGAGATATGCCTTCTAAAAAAGCCCTTCTCAAACTTGACACTCTCCTTTTACAGTGGACAAGGGGAAAAATAATGGCATTTATGTCAGAATAATTAACTAGGAAGGTACAGAGAGCCAGCTTTTTCTAATTAACTGACACTTATCCAGCTTCCCTAGGAATTACCTAAGACTCTAAAGTTAAGTAGGTCAGTACAAAACTAGGGTGTTAGTTTCTGTATTATGTTTCAAATTATAACTTTAATAGTTTCCTCACTTACAGAAGGGTTCTGCAGACTGCAGTCGCAAATCATATCCCTCCCATGAAATTCTGTAGATTTAAAGTTTTCACTAACATGTTTTATGCATTTTTAGAGTAACCATTCTTGTATTCTACTGCTTGTTCCTGTCCTGTCCTCCCCCCCAGGTGGATTTCTTTTCCATAAGGGCTTGTTTTATTCCCAGTTTAAATTGTAATTTTGTCAGATTCCTGAGAAACTCACAAAAGGAAAAAACATAAAGGAAAAAATGCCACACAAATGAGCCATATGTCACATCAAACCATGTCAGTGTAAAATAAAACGGGTGGATTGAAAATCATTACGGGAGGCTGAGTTCTGATGTCTGTTTACTGTAAGAGCTGCTATCAAGCTCAGGTATCTATGGGTAAATGATACCAGTTTTATTTTAGGTAAATTGTCCAGGATTAGGGTCGAGAAAAACAGGTCCATTATTCTCAAGGGCCCAAAGTTACAAGTTAAAGCCTATGTATGATACCCTGTTTTCACCATCAGGGAGATGATTACCTTTTTTTGGGGGGAGGGGTGTGGGGTAGGGGGAGTTAGATGTCTCAGGTGTTTTAACTATTTGCTTTGTACTTATGGTTTTAACCACGAGGCTACAGATATGTAATTCCAGACAGTGTGTCTTTATCAATGTGTGTGTGTTTTGAGGATAAAATGCAAGCCTGTCTGAATCTGGGGTGGAGCAGGTGAGCTGCTTTTATAAGAAGTAGGACTTCATGAGGAAAGTGGAGATTATATTACATCTAGGGTATGAAAACCTTTTTCTTTTAGATAACATCTGTTTATGCAAGGACTGTTTGATTATTCCTTTCCTTAACATAACCAAAACTGAGATTTGTCCAAAGGAGCTGTAGTGAAGTGTTGGTTATGTTGAAGCTGATGGCCAAATTGTCAAAGACTTTAGCGAAGCCTGAGTTTGATTCTTGTATTGCTCACCTTCATGTTCTCTTAGACAACCACAGTACATGACAGACCAGTAAGGTTAAACAGTTCTCTTCGCCTTTTGGAGGACGTTGTGGAATTGGAAAAGCCTGAAAGATCAGGTGTCTGGCCAGCATAAATAGAAGAAGCTCCTCAAAGTCTCTGGAAGAATCAAACTATCTGAAAATCAAACATCTGTAGTCTACAAAGTCCACATTTTATAGATTTCAACCGAAACAAGAAAACAGAGTTGACACAGAGGAAAATTAAGGTGATGCTGCTGCCTCCAGGGTGATTTTCTGTACTTCCACCACTTAACTCTTCCAGCTTTAGATAGGGACTTATTGCTGCAGAGTTACCAAGTCTTAACTCTGAGTAAGCAGTCTGTCATCAGCTAGATAACTCCAGCAGTTATCATTGGGGGATTTGCTGTAGCAGGTTGGCAGCTAAAATTGAATTACACGTTTGGACTGAACATCTAATGTCTAATGACTTTCAAGGCTAAGATATGATTCAAAATTCAGTTTACAGATAAATTGCTAAGCTACTCAATAGTGGCTTTGGCAGGGAGTAGATTGGTCTTTATCTGTCACTTCTGTGACTTGGCTTGTAATCCAGGGTAACAGAAAATCATTCTCATTAAATAGGTACACGGGGACATCAATTAATTCTGTGATCTTAGCTGTCCTCTTAATGAACTTTGTGTCATAAATTTACTTCACTGATTGCTTTCTCCCAGGTAGATAGAAAAATACTTTATTAAAAACTACTGTCAGAGTAACTATTTTCAGATTAGTTTTTGAAAGTGGTTTCACTATATCACAGCTTAGAGTTGAGTTCTGATTTACACGCGGATTGATAGACGTAAGTGATACTTGTCTGTCTATGCAGGTTGCTTTGAAATCGTCTAATCAGGAAATTCAGCTGTGTACACAATTTCATTTGAAATTGCACAGCATAAATTTTATGTGGTTTTTCGCCTGGAGATCTGTCTTCATCCTTCCTTCCCTGGGTTCCATTGTCCGTTCAAAAGTTTGCTTCAGCACTGTCTTCTAGTGTTTGTATATTGGCCTTTCTGACTTTCTCTTCAAGTGGTAGCAGTTAGAGAACTTGAACCTGGACAGAAGATGGAGGTAGAAAGGTAGAGGCAGCTGCAGTCACTGGAACTCAGTGGGGGGATGCTTAAATTTTAGAGAATGGGAGAGAGGCTGAAAACAATACTTGTAGGATTAAGAAGAAATGAGGCTAAGTTGTTTCTTCAAGGGAGTAGAAAATATTGCTTTTAGAATAGTGCTTCTGTGTGTACTGGGGATGTTGAAGTTCTTGGTAGAATTTGACTGCAGTTGGTAAATATTTATAAAAATCAGTTTGAGAGAATTCAGAATTCTCTGGCATTTCTTGGTGAATAGCAAGAGTTTGTTGTACTTTGAACACTTGATTTCTAGAACAGCTCTGTCAGTTTTTCTGTCCGTGGATGTGCACCAGTGCCCACTCTGCTGCCAGAGCAGAGTGTAGCCCTGGCTCTTGCAGGGTTTGCCAAGCGTCCATCGCAGGCGGCGGGGCCCGGCCGTGCTGCCCGGAGCTGTCCGGGGCTGGAGCATCTCAGTGAACCGGCCGTGCTGCCCGGAGCTGTCCGGGGCTGGAGCATCTCCGGGGCCCGGCCGTGCTGCCCGGNCTGCCTGTCCGGGGCTGGAGCCGCTCAGTGAACCGGCCCTGCCTGTCCGGGGCTGGAGCCGCTCAGTGAACCGGCCCTGCCTGTCCGGGGCTGGAGCCGCTCAGTGAACCGGCCCTGCCTGTCCGGGGCTGGAGCCGCTCAGGGGACTGGGCTGCGCAGTGCGAGTGAGGATTCTTCCTCTCGCTTGAGAGTCCTGAAGCTTTTTGTGGCATCCTGTATTACGTGGGAAAGCACTTTTCTGACATGGTTAGGCACACGGGCATGTATATCTAGATTAGACAGATGTGAAAGCAGAGGATAAAGCTAGTTCAGAGTTATCCATCAAGCTAATGCCAGATATAACAACAAAATTTATGTCATGCAAGTCCCAGGACAGTGCTCTTCTGCGGAGCGATGAACTGTGCTGGAATACAGAAAGGCAAAGCTAAACAGGTCTGTGTTCTTCCTGTGGATATATGTGCCACTATCTGACAGCAGTGTTTATTGGCCCAGATTCATTTCTTGTTTGATAATATTAACTTCATTCAAGGTATATAAGGGATAAATTTTGTTCCCTTGTTTTTTTTTTAAGTGAAGTCAGGGTAAGCAATCTTTTATGCTAGCTAAATGTTATTTATTATTTATTTAATGCTAGGCGAATAGCATATTGGAGGGGGACTAGGTATTTCCTGTTAAAGCAGAGATATTAGGCAAAGTGGATTCCCTGCATCTATTTTATTTTTATGTTAAACTATATCTAGTGGAACTCATGAGGCTCAGGTCTTTTACATCTATTGATCTTTTTAAAACTTATCTAAAAAAGAAACTGTTTCAATAAAAGAACACTGGAGTGGGGCATTCAGCAAGGATATCTATAAATATATGATAATTAGTGGTTTAAATACAGAATTGTGTGCAGTATTCCTTAAGCACAACCATGAATCTCTACATTATGGTTCACTCAGGACAGCAGCATCCAAAAGGAAATCGTGCCACGTTTAATTAGAATAAGTATAAACTGCTAAAATACTACATACTGTCAGTTATGCATTGAACTGCAGTTACGCAGCATGAAGGAAGCTGGTAAACCAGATATATTTGCTCATAAGGAAGTATATAGAGATTCAGATCAGTGACCACAGATTTATTAGTCTCTTCATACTTATATAACAAAGTTAAGTTGGATATAACAAGACACTTAAGGGTTTATTTTCATTGGAATATGAGGCAAGATGGACTGAAATGAGGATCCTTATGTGACACAAATGTCCGTTTTTATATTTAGTCTCCTTTTTATAAAGCCTTTGTCTCTTCTCATGAAGAAGGGCTTTCTGTCTTATGCGTATGTCTTATCTTAATAAGCTAAAATGCTCAGCAGAGCAAAGGTTTTGTGACTTATAATGAACTTAGAACCTGAGATGAAATGTAATCCTTTTCCCCTGGAGATAGTGCTGTTGGAGATTGTGAGCAAGCATTTCCTATCCATGTGCACTGCCTGTAAAAGAGAAAAGAAGACTGAACACAAGTACAAGAAGCTTTAATGGGTATAGATCAACAATTTTTGAGCATTCACAAAAAACTACTATAAACAATTTTAAAACCATGATAAAATATATTGAAACTTCCACTTGTAAAGTAACATATGGCATCATAAATAGTCCTATCTCAGTATGTAAAGGAAAAAGAAATCCAAACAACTTCTTATAGGCTATATTTTCCTATCAGTATTTTTTTTAAGTAACTGCACAACCTTAGTATTAGTTTCTGCTGAGATACTGCATCCACACTTTAATGGCAGAATATGTCCCTGTGTAATCAAGAACGAGCAATATTCTATTACAGCAGGGCAATGTACAAATACAGACAGATGTGGCATGTGCTGCAGTTTCCATTAACAAAGAAAGAAGCTGCAAATAGGAAGCAATTTTGAAACCTGCCGCCATAATTGCAAACCCATTACTGATATATCAGGGATGGTGCAGTTGATGTGTTCCCTCCAGAATGACGCAAAGTTGTCTATAAAATCTGAACTCACTAAGGAGAGATGTGGATATAAAATAAGATGCTATAAAATAAGATCCTTAAGGCATGGCTGATTTTAAAGCTGAAACTCCCTGAAATTAGGAGTTACTGAAACAGCAATGATGGAATAAATGTGTTTTCTTCAGTTATTTCTTACAAAGAGAATCTATAGGTGCAAGGAAATAAAATAAAACTAAAAAAAGAAAAGAAACCAAACCCAACAAAAGGCCCCCTAATACCAAAAAAATCCAAAAGCCCCAAAGCATACAATCTGTGTTGTCGGCAAATAAATGCTGGATAATTTAGTGGATCCAGATCGAGGAGTCATGACTGAAATGGAGACATGCTCCATTAGGTGAGAAATCATGTCTGGAACAATTTTTACTAAAGCCCAGTGATTTCTCCTCATGGAAAATACCTGGCAGAAAGAAGAAATGAGAACATGACACGTGTCTGTATGTATAGCAGGTAATGAATCTATAAACACAGAGAGAATGGGAAAAAGGTAGATGAGGAAAACCATGTTTCACTTCATTAGAGGGAATTCCAAAATGACAGGTTGATGATGGTGTTAGCGTTAGAGGGAGAGGAGAACAGGAAGGGGTTTAGGAAGGATGCAGCTGAAAATTATTTACCTGCTGAGCAGCATCCTGGGGGACCCTGACTTGGGCAGCAGAGAATTCTTGTCAGCAAAGCTACTGGCAAGGCCCACTTCAAATGTGTGTGTGATTCTGCACAGTTTTAGGCTTGTCTTCCTGAGTACACAAAATACATTTTGGACTCTGAGCGATCACTAGTGGCCTATTGCCAGATGAGAAGCTCTAAACATCAGCCCTTCTGTGGTCTTCCTACTGTGTCCCTTGTGTGGTGGGCGGTATTGCTCTTAATTTGAGATAAACAATGAAGATGCATGGTAGAAAGAACACATGCACTTTAATCACTTTTTTCCTTGCAGTGTAGTTGTGGATATTTGTAGCATTCATAATTAGCAGAGGAACAGATGGCAAAAGCTTGGTTTAAAACAGAGCATCCATCGAGTGATCATGTGCTGCTGCAAGTTTATTTGGGAAGGAGTTTGTTCCCTTGGATGATGCTCCAATACAGTGGTGCAGGAGTAAAGTAGGAAAATAATTTCTAACAGTTGGTGTAATTCAGTGTGTAGGACATATATAAAACATGGAAAACATTTAAACTTACAAAATATCTCCTGGATGCTCATGTCTTGTGCTGCAAAAGGATTAATTTCAACCTTTACAGTTCTGCAAAGCTGAAACCTGTTATGTATGAATTTATGTATAGGGGAAGTACAGCAAAATATCCCTAAGATTTCCCCATTCCCCTGTCCTATATCTGCACAGCAGGGAACAATTTAGTTGTTCTGTGCTCCAATTTCAGTAACTGTTGTACTGTAGCTTAATCAAAAAACACCCGCAACAAAACAAATCAAAAAACCCCAGATATATATTTCACTTGTGTGCTTCCAACATTAACATGGTGCTGCAATTTTTCAAAGCTGGAAAACATGAGAGGATTTTGTCAGCATTTCACCATGACACTTGTTTCACATAGAAAGCCAGAGGGCAAAACAAAGTGGTTTCTTTTGGTCCATGTAATCTTTTTAGAAGGCAGTGGTAGCCCGGCAGGCACAATCACTGAGATTTGTATGAGGTAATGTTCGAAATGATGAGATTCTGGATGTAAAGGCTGAGTGATTAGTTGCGTGATTCCATGTTCCAAATTCAAAACTTAGAAATATCTGATTTTAAGGAGAGGTAGGAGCAAGGAGAAGGTTGCTGAAGAGAAAAATAAGCTAAATCTGTTTCTCGTCAATAAAGCAGAAATATGGTATTCTCCATCCCAAAGGAGCTGAATGGATTATTGCAACCATCCAATCTAGTCGAGATCACGTTTTCTTTTTTGCTTTTATCTTTTCTTAAAAAAAGATAAATGAACCCATGTTGAGATGTTTATCTCTGTGAGATGACCTGTATTTACCGTCAAGTCACAGTGAACTGGATATTCTCTTTCTCTGTGAAACTATATCACTCTTTCTCCCTGAAGACTCTATGGATGCAGACATAAAATATTTCTGTGAGAGCAGTGGTGCCATTCCCTCTATGTATGTAATATTTTGGAGGATATCTGTAATAGCCAGTGAAATGATCTTTGATAGCTCCTATTTTTCTCCAGATGCTGAACTATAAATTTAAATATATTGTGAGCTGTGTTTTCTTTTTCCATGGTGAACTCCCTATATCTCCTCACAGTAAATAGTTCACAGAATATAGTAGCTTTGTGTTTGCCTAAACATCTCTCTGAAATTTTCATCTTCCATTTCCATGCAAAACTGAGTCAAAATTTTTTCACTATGAAAATTAAAGTTTCCAACTACACCAGTTTCTGCATTGACAAGATTGAATGAATTGTTAGTGTTTATTCAGTTCATCTGACAGGGTTTTTTTTAAATTCTTGAATGTATTTAGATCATAAAACTCTTAGGATGGAAACACTTCTGTTTTGATTGTGAAAAAGCTGAGAGTTCATTGGGGGCTGTCATCTTTGCAAGGACTGCTGGCCAGTATAAATTTTATAGTACAAATAATTAATCTTTATCTCCAATTGATGTGGTCAGCAGGAGAACTAAATTAAAGCAACCATGTCAGTATGGGATCTTTTTGTGTTGACAATCTCTCTGCCTTCAGTGTGCTGCTCTTGTTAGGAGTGTTTTGCTCAGACTGCAGACAAACTTCAGCTAAGTTTATTGAAAGAACAGCACTTGCACAGGGTTTGACTTTTCCTGGGACTTCTGTACCTCCCTTTCCTTTTGCAGACCTCATAAAACCAGTTCAGGTTCAGAAATAGCCTTTCCTAAGTTGGTTGAAGTATATTCGCTTTAGGGATTTTCAAAACAGTCACAACCATCATGTTCTCGGGCAACAGCTTTCAAGCCATCTTAGTATTCAGTTATAAGAACTACAAAAGCAATGTATTTTCAGTTGCCCCATGGCAGAACTAAGCCCAAGCTGTTTGAAATTTTAGTCAGAAACACTTCCTTCACCAAGAATTTCCAGAAATTATTAGCTTGTTACAACCACTTCAGCCAACAGGCCCATGAGTCGTAGGAACTTAGCCCAGTAGAGTTCCACTATCTCCTTTGTTTTTGAAGATTTCAGTGAGTTTTTAAGATGCCTTTTCTCATAGTGATTGCTGAACACCACCTCAATTGCTCTTAGTTGCATGTTCATGGCTTCAGAAGATGCTTCTTAATTGCTGAAAGTATGGAATAGACAAAATGACATATCTATCACCCAGGGTCTGAAGTTAATGCAGCTGTGCTACTTGAAACTCCAACTGCCTTCAAAAGCTGAAGAATTACATGATGTTCCCATAATGACAGGGCTTACAGCTACCGGCTGAGCTGAGAATTGTTCCTCCCAGCTTAGACAGTAACTTGCACTAACGTGACTGTGCAAAAAACTGAGGAAGAAATTAAGGCCACCTAATCCCCTCTCCTATTGCCACCAGCAGACCAGTACTTGGGGCTGTGTGTTGAGTGGCTGTGGAAAGTTTGAGAAAGCATGGGGGACACACCTCAGGAACGTACAGAGAGTGGGAGGCTTGACTTTTGTTTTGAAAAAGATCATTAAGTGACAGCTCAGCAACAGAACATGAAAAGTATGCTTGGTATGGTGCTGGAGAAAACCAATGAAATCCAACGACAGGGAGTAAACAGCATATTGTTAACAATTGGGAGGAGTGACAGGAGGGAAAATGAAGAGGAATTTCATAAAGCAAATTTTCATTTGCTGCCTAGGGAGTGTTTCTTTCTGGGGAAAGGCAGAATGCAAATTGTTGCTCACTTTTGTCCAGAACACTGTTTGTAGAGTGAATTCCTGATTTGGGGGCACTGCTGCCTTTCTGAGCTTTCTAACAAGTGCAGTGTTAACTCAAACCATGGAAGATTTGCACCCTGCTGTGATCATGCAGCTCTTTCTCCTCCCACGTCCTTTCCATATGTCAGCAGCAGTGCTCAGCCTTTGCCTGCTTACCCTTTCTGAGCACTACAAACCCTTTTTACCAAGCCTGTACACAGAGACTACAGAGGCAGGGAATGGTTGGTGACATCCTTTATATTCCTGCATAGAACACAGCAACTACTCAGCCTTCCCTCCATGTCTTCCAGTTCATCACTTCTTGTAAATCTGACACTGATTTCACTTCTGTGCTTAGTTAAGAGCACTTCTTTTATCTTTTGCTTTCACATGAACACAGTAGACAAATAGCAAAATGCTAGAGCGCTGTGGGAATAGCTCCTCCTTCATTTCAGCCTCATCATTTCTGTTACATAAATGGTTTGATTTTTATTTTCAGCTTCCACTTTCTGAAAAGCAAAGCAAAATATATGGATTTTTAATCTCTACAGTCTTGTTTTTACCCTACTGAATATGAGAAATATAAGTCTGTTTTTCAGAGATAGACCTTAGATCATGTTTCACAATTTCATAACAAATTCCCAAAAGTGAAGCAGTAGAAGCTGTCACTGTAAATTGGATAATAAAAACAGTAAGAAAATGCCAGACTAAAAGTCATGTCCAGCCTCACTTAACAAATGGAATGACACGGAGTTAAAAAGAATATCCAATATCCACAGACTCTGCTTTTATCCCTGTACTGCTGGCAAAGCTCCTAGATTGGTGCCTGGGAGAGTGTCGATAATTGGCCAGGGTATGACTGCACATAAGAGGGAGAGGCCACTAAATCATTTGGCACTTCTGGCAGCTTTGTGCCAAGAGAGCGCTGGGATTTCTGTGTGTCTGCAGCGAGCAGGATGACTGCTCTGGAAGAAGAATCCTAATGTGCTTGAGATCTCTGTGGAAAGGATCCACTAGAATTTTTTGAGATGTTGTGGCAGCATGAAGCACTAATGTCCCTATTACTGAGATTCTGAGGGTAAAAAACCCTGAGCTGAAAAAAACCCCAGCCAACCAACCCAGATTAAAACTGTCTCCAGCAGTTTGTTTATATGAAAATTATTCACACACTTATTTACAGTTATGCAAACTATTTTTTAAGATTCAGAGCTTTATGCCTAAATATAAACCTGTTTAGATAAGTTTTACTGTTTATTTTCAGAGAAAAAAGATATATTCAGAAGCAAAATAGGCAGCTTTTTTTACTGTTCTTCTTGCTATCAACTAGAGTAGACATGTTCTATGGTTCTATGATGTTGTTATAGTTTCCATTCAGAAATAACTGATATTCCATCTGCTCCTCTGCTGTATTTTGCAGTGAGCTAAGCTGTGTAGGATTCCCTTATAACATGTTGAACTCTCCCATGGAAATAATAGACTGTGATAACAGAGGCCAAACTTTCATGATTTCTGGAGTTATGAATTTTAATGTGATACTAGAGCTGAAAAGAGTCTTTGAAAATGAAAAATTGATGTTTCCTTATCTCCATTTTGAAGTGTGGTGTAGAGAAAGTAAAAATAATTAAGTGCCCTTCATTTTTCCTTCTGGTGACCAGTTTTCTGAGTTTTACCCATTTGGTGACTATTTTAGCCTCAAGCTAAGTCCCTGAAAACCAGATAGAATATCTTCGTGCCTCACACAAGGTTAAGTCAGTATTTCTGAAAGGGCTGTTACTAGTATAGATTATCCTTCAGGCAGTGCTCTCTCCCTTTGGAAACTCTGCACTGGCATTTAAAATCCTGTATTTGACATATTCATCAACAATATAGGGATAGGAGATGTGCTTCGTGAAAGAGATTTAGTTATAAAATATTTTGGTTCATGTCCTAGATAAAGAGATCTTAGATTTTCAAAATACGTTCTTTCTGTTCTGTAAAGCTTCCTGCTTTGTCTCCAGGTTCCCAGGAACCCACCTCCTCTTATTTATCTCTGAAGTTGATATTAAGCAAGAACTCAGCTCTCAAGGAAAGAAAACGTTTTAATGGGTTTCTCATAATAATCTTGCTAGTAAGGCATACTTAAAAATAAACTGCTTCTCTCCTTCCCTCCTTTCTGGAGTGAGCTGAGAAGACAACAGCTGAATCATCTGTCTGAGTCATGCAAACTGCTGTCATTGTTTGATGTAAAGATGAACTAAAAAGCTGTCATTTGCTTGGGAATATTTTTATACTTGACTCACTTGTCCAGTGAAGGGGAGAGTTTTTGTTGGATTTTAAAATTTTTTGCCTCCTTTCACATGGAAAATTACAATGAAGCCATGTGTCATTGTAATGGCTATAAACTCTGCTACTAAAAAAACTTTACAGAAATCTTCCACCTCACAGCATCTGTCAGCCTCAAAGTCTGGCTTTTTTGCATTTGTGCACAAGTTCTGTGAGGCCCTGTGCAGACAGACCCTCCCTTCAAAATGCCTGGGCTTGTGCAAACACCTTCTCCTCCCCAGCTGTGTGCTCCCTGGAATGATTCCCTCTTGTCTCTGGACTGTCCATGCTCTCACCCTGACGTCTAACAGTTCATCCTCACATTTATGTGGTTTTGCTTTTGCTTTCACTTTCCTTCCCCTTCTTCATCTCTCTTGGTTTATTCTCTCTTGGTTTATCTTTTTGTATCTCTTGTAGTTGACTCTGCAGCACCTTCTTATTTTACACTTCACATTCTTTTTTTTTTTCTCTTTCGTCGCTTTGTCATCTCTGTTGTCCATCCTCTTTCTTTTCTGCATTTTTCTAGTGTTAATCTTTCTCTCCTCCTTTTATAATAGATATCTTTAATTTTCTTCCATTAACCAAGTCCTGTGAGTTTGCTATCAAATATTGCTAGCCAGTAAATCATAGCAGAGCAGAGCTATTTTATCCAAACTGATGATGATGTGGTCGGTCTGATTTTCATCATAAACCTGGCACACTGAAAGCTGGTGTATATTCCTGCCCAGGAATTCCTGCACTCTGGGGTTACAGTACTTGAAAGAGTGAACCAGTGTTGAAAAATGATAAACATTGGCAGAAGTGCAGAGACTACTTCAGAGTCCTAATTTCTCTAGCAGTCTATCCAACTTATAAATGTAAGCATTTATTTAAGCTTCCTAATCACAGCTTCACAAAAAACCATGGAGTTGTTCAAAACTGTCTAGCTGAAGGAAAATCCCTACTTCCAGTTCAAGAGAGTAGATAGAAGATGAAGATGCAGCTTCTCTTCATTGCTGTGTCTACCATAAAACTTGACATTACTGACTAAGTGCCAGTTATTATAATATCTCTGAAACAAGTAATGGGTTTAATACATTTCTTACCTGAGGAATCTAATAATACAAATCTCACATGGACTGGAAGGCTTAGCTGTCCTGTTTTTGTGCACTAAATGGTAGGTAGGACCCACATTAAAGCAAAGAGCCATAGTCTCTTTTAAGTGTAGTAATTTTGAAATCCATTACAGTTGATCTCAAAATATTAAAAGAAGAGAACAGTGATATTTCTGCTTCTATAACCCTACAGGATCATTTCTTTATACTCTGGAAGATGGAATTTATGTCACTTAAGCTTTGAGGCTAAGCCCAAGTACAACACTCTCCACTGTGACTTGCAGGCTGCACTGTCATATTTTTTCCTCATTTACCCCTAATCAACAGGGCAAGCTTCTTTTCTGAGTTGTATCTCTCTCCAAAGTTTGTTAGTATGTTTTGAATGATTCTCGTTTTTTGGAATGAATTGGATTCCAAGGGAAGTCATTTACAGATACCAGATTAGAAAGCATTTGAATTCCTGAGAATGTGGTGTGTAGCTACCAGATCAGTACAGTCTTTCCAGCAAGTTTAAAGCCTAGCTAAAAACATTAATTTTTCTGTTAGACAGGAGATCATTAACAAGTGTAATTTTGTCTGTCCTGCAAATAAATTGAACAGAGCCTCTTGGAACACTGCACAAGGGATAAACACTAATGTAAAGCAGCTATACTCATTTAACACAGGAAATAAAGGTATTGTATAAAGCAAGTTGCATTATGTAAAAGGTCCTTTTGAAACCCTAGGTGAATGTTTTATATTGAGTATTTGCCATTTTATAGGTGCTACAAAAATTAATTTAATTTGTAAATGCCATGCTCTCTTTCAGGAAAACGGTAGCCAGACCATTATTATGTAAAATACCATGGAATTAAATTGCATTATTTTGATTAAGTCAATATAATGTTATCTAATTTCTGTAGCCAGAAGTACTAAGCAGACAGCATGACTGTGCTATGGTTTTGATACCTTGCCGGAAGCTTCAAACAAATTGTTGTTATAATGAAGTTGTGAAGTCCTCAGCCTGATAAAGCTTTATCATGTTCAGATTGAAGATAGTGCTTCAGCATATTTCAGAAATGCATAATAACCCCCCACCTGGTTCTCTTATCTTCGTGGCAAACCATAGTTTCCACTTATCTGATCACTTGTGTGTCAAAGCAGTTTCCTGGAGAAGTGTGAGGCAAATCACTGCCTTTCTGGGTCCCTCTCCATTTTTCCTGCTGAAATTGGTGGCATCCTTCCACTTTACCTGTACACCCATTGTGTAACCACAGGGATAAAAGTCAGTCATATTTCCAATAATTTCAATGAATCCTTATTTTCATATTTGAGCTTAGCCCCAGTGCAACCAGCAGATTTTTTGTAGACCCCAGTAAGCTGTTCAAGCAATTGGCCTCCTCACATTTTGAAGTAAAAGAAATACATAACCTTTCCCTTTCTTTTTTACTGGTTTTATCAGCCAGCTGAGTACAAGTTATCTTTCTCTTCCGTTGCTTTCTGACAATTTTGCTTATGATTCTTGTGTATGATACAATAAGGCGTAGCAACCTGTGACATCAACTGAAGTTTTATAACCAGATTCCTTGCAGCAGCGTCTTCAAATGTGTCTACTTATCCATATTTTCTTCTGCATGGTTCTTTTTCTGATGTGAGTAAATAGGAAAACTAAGGGAAAAAAGGCTAGATTTGGAAAGGAGGCAAGGAGAATGCCTTCCTTTCAAAGGAGTTTAAAATAAAGTAAAGAAAACTGACTATTCATAAATTCAGTATGAATTCTGGAAGCTGTAACAAATATGTTAACTATCAGTTCTGTTAAATATGGAGGCATAATGCTTAGAGTTGCCAAATCTGCAAATGTTGAAGTAGGTGTTCAACTTTAAAAGAATAATGGTGAATTCAGTGGGCTGGTTTGCTTTCTCCAAATTAGGGTCTTCCATAGCTGTTTGCAGGATTTATGTTTAGTGATGCATTTCATTAGTTTATGGTTGAATTTTGAGCCCAAATATGTAGCTGCATAGTTACAAGTTTCAAAATCTGTTTGCTTTCACTGGAAAGCTGTTTATTTTGCAGAAGTAATTTAGTCACTCAGTCGTGATAAGACGACTTTGGTAATAAGCAATCAGAGATGCTGTGTTTAGTGTGGTGGCCATATGTTGATGCCATAAAGTCACAAATGCATTAGCAAAATAATAGATGTGTTTGAATCCTGCAAAGAGTATTGAGGAAAATCTTCTAGTGACTGACTTATTCCTAAGACTTCATAAAATCATGAAATGCTTTACCTGCCTTTGAAATGCAGCTGTCTGCAGGGTAAAATGTAGCAGCTGGTCTTACACACCAGAGTTAACCCAACCTGACCCTGCTAGGCTTGGAATCTGACAAAATCACAGTGGGAGGCTGTAAGGCTGCAGGCAGACCTGCAAATAAGCAGTATAAATTACTGACAATTCCAAAAAAATGACTAAGTTTTGTAGGAGATATGGAATGTGCCATTTTGTATTTTACTTTGTGGGGTCACAAAATGTATTTTATTCTTTTCAAGCTGAGCTTGCTTTCTGTTTTAGTGGGGTTGATACTTCTCTATGAACCCACTTCAAGGGTTTTGATTATAGGTCCATTTCAGAATGACAAGGTGACATTATTTTCTTTCCCCATTTCTGTGTTGTTAAATTCTGAGTGCTGGCAGAGCTCAAAGATTAGTCACTGGGACAGATTTGCCATTATTTTCAAGGAGTCTGGTGACATATTGGTGCTCTGAAGCTTTTACTTTAAACAAAACTAAACAGATCTTAGTGGTTGTCTTAGCTCTTGTTTCGTGGTTGAACACTTCTATAGCTGATGTGCAGCTCTCTGTCCGCAGCTGCTGATCAAAATCAAATTAAATGCTTATTCCTGAACTTGAACCTCTCCCAGCGTTTTTCAATTTTTACCCACTTATAGATGTTAGTTATTTGTAATTTTCAAGTGCCTGTTGTTTAAGGTTGAAATTGTGGTCCCACTCAAGTCAGTTAAATTTACCTCTAGTGGGGTCGTGTTTTCCACATGAAATATTAAACATTGCACATTAATTTAAAGCTTCTTTCCCATGAAAGACAAGAAAATAATCCCATCAGAAGAAGCCTATTTTTCTGAAACATATCTGTAGTTTGCTTTATAAGTCACTAGCCTCAAGCAAAAAATAGAGAGGTATAGGCCAAAAAAATATCATTTCAAGTCAGTCTACAAGAAAGCTGTTACAAGTGGCCTTTAGAATTTGTTCACTAGCACAATGCAGGTAATAGAAGAGTCCCAAAGCACCTACTCCCATATGTCATGTTCAATACTGTTATAATATAAACTAAAAAATCATGGAAATAGTAATAGCTTCTAAGTACAAGGGGGGGAGAAAAAAAAAGAAAATTCAAACCCTGAGCTATCTTAATGTCTTGCTTTGTTTATAGTTTATAATGTGTGCTAACTGTATAAGGGGATGTGAGGATTATGATTTAGCAGTTTAAATCTGTTTAAATTTGCAGGTCTAATCTAAGGGATTTCTGGTATTTCTACTCAATCAATCTGTGTGTCTGTTCTGTCTGTTCAGTCATTTCAGATACAGGCAGTCTTCTCTATTGATTTTATTCCCTGTGATGCTGCATTTGATATGGCAATTTTTCCTGCTAGCATTTCATCTGATAACCCACCGAATGTGCCCCAGATATAGTACTTTGCCCTGCTTCAGTTTGCATACAAACTGGATTAGAATATTAAAGCCAGATTTTGATTGAACTATTGGTATTCTTCATAGTGAGCTCCAAAACTTCCCTTGGAAAAGGTTGGTATGGGAAATTTGAAGCTTTATATCCAGGCTTCCTTAAGTTGTGTTATACTCAGGTAAATACAATACAAGTTTATCTTTCTAATCTTCTTTAAAATAAAGGTATATACATTCAGATGTGTAGGGCATATTCCTCAAAAATAGTTTTGTAATGGCAGTGATTCATACAAAGAATCATTCTCTTGAAATGTGAAAATACAGTTTTGTTTTTATCTTGTTGGAGATATGACTGGAAAGTAATGTAAAAAAGAACTTTAAAGTAAAAAGCTGAGCAAAACACCTGTTCATTCTTCTTGTATCTTCTGGAAGTTCTTGTCATGTGTTCGGCTCATTTGTGAGGACTTAAATCAAAATCCGTTGCTCAGGTTTGTTTCTTCTGCTCTGTGTGAATTCTTATCCTCAAGAACAAGATGTTGGCAGTGACAGGAGCTTGCCAATGTGACTGAAATTGTTACATTGGACCAATGGAGCTATATTTGATGTCAACAGTTGAGCAAAATAACGTAGTGGTGAGAGGTTTATGGTCAGAAAACATGAATTCAGTCACTTGTATTTTACTGGACATCAGCAGCAAGGGAGGATGATAAAAAAAAGAAATAGCTGCATTTCCTTCTCTCCCTACACAGTGTGTCACTACCCACTGTGGAATCAATGCACTCAGGTTTTGGGCTGTGTAGCACTGTCTGGTAGATGGCTCCAAATAACAGCACTTGGATTTCATTGAGAGATTGGGAGCCCTAGGGAAGGAGAGGATCATGTTAAAGAAATGGACAGAGTGGCTGTTCTTCATTTATTGATCTTAACTAGATCTACCTCCATAGGCCGTATCACACTTGCTCTAGATTAGATTTTTATTTTGAAGTAGTTACTTAGTAATTTATGAAAGAAGATTTTTATTTTCCAATTAAATATTAGCATTGATGTTAATGAATGATGCTACAGTATTTTGAAACACCTAACTTCTTAATTTTTTCCCTTTTTCCCCTTCCTTTCCATGTAATTACTCTTTGATTTAAGGTGGCTATTGATTTGTTATACACTCGTCCTTGGTGTAAATAGATAACCCTTAAACATCAGATAAGAGGGCATGAGTGACACTTCCCATTATACAGCTCCTGCTGTCAGTTACCAGGAAACGTTTCCTGCATTGGAAAGGATCCTCCAATGGATTTTCTTTTGTTATAGAAACTCTTTTGTGGTATTTGTTGACAATACTAATGACAATTAGCATGCTTCTCCATATCAATAGACAGCGAGGAGCCTGTCCCCAGGGCAGCTGGCATGTTTGTCAGTCCTGAAGATGAGGGTGAGAAGTGAATCCTGGCAGGAGGCTGAACGGAGTGCAGCTCTAGAAGGAGGTAATGGAAGGGAAATGCCTCATTTCTGCAATGTAAAACCAGATTCTTGCCACTTTGAAGTTCTTCTGGAAAGCCACAGAGGTTTGCAAGGAGAAATCACTGATGACCTAAGACAGAAGGAGCTGGTTGGCTTTCCCATAGGACATACTTGTCAAAAGTGATCAGTGTTTCCTGGGCATTTCCAGGGGACAATAACTCTCCCAGCAAGTTCCCCTGTTGCAGGGAGGGCTGCTGCTGGAGGTAGGATTTTGTTCCATGTGAGTGGGAAGCCGGAGTGGGAGCCGCTGTCTGTCAGTGACTTATGGACTGGTTACCTGAGAGACTCAGGGCTGCTGCAATTGGCACGGAAAGGCTTCTCAGGAAAACAGGAGAAGGGATGTGTAGCTGACTGCTTTCAGTGAGAGCTCAGTGCAAAGTTTGTCACTTTTAGTCTGACATGTTGAGTACCTGCTGACCTTCAGAGGAAATAGCAGCGTTCTTTCTTTTACAGAGATTCTCAGTGAAAAACTTTTTGCTGGGAGGGATTTTTCATACGCATTTTGCTTCTGCTTCGAGGCCTGATCTGATTGTCACACCATGCATGGATGCTGCTGCTTTAGGTGGTTGACTGTGTCATTGGCAAGGCTTTCTACGTTCAGAGGAGATGCCCTTTCCTGTCTGTCCTTGTGAGTGTCCTGCAACAACAAATGGGACACATCAGTAAAATTTAACTCTTACCGTTCATAGTCTAAGGAATTTTACCTTTGGTAACACAGTAAACCCTAGAGAAGAATCCAGGCTCATCTGCTGAACGTTTTCTGATGCTCAGGAATCTTAACATAATGCTGATTAATACACTACGTATTTTCTAGTTTTGCAGAGCATGTCACAAGTAATTGATCTAGGATCGTATTTTGCCTTTATTGCCATGCAGCTAGAAATATATACCAGACACTTAATTAGAGCCAGCTTTTAATGAAGATAATGAAAGGAACAGCAGTAAATGGAGCAGAAGCAAGATCCAAGTATTGCTTAGTGCAAGTTACAGGATAAAGGCTTAAAAATGTCCTTTCTAGGGCCTTGATTGTGAGGCAGTTCTGTGTAAGGTCAGCAAGATCGAGGTTTCAATGGACTGTTCTAGTCCAGCAGAATATTGAGTCAGTCTGGAGATGTGTGGGGCATAAGGAGAGTCTCACTGTATCCCTTCTCTTGAGTATGTCTCTGGCTGAAGACTCTGAGATGGCAAAAGAATTTATCCAAGAGATTTGGTCCTGAGCAACAAACTTTTGCCCAGATAAAAATCTAGTCATACAGTGTTTTTATGTTGGAGGCACCAAATGAAGAAAATATTAAATCAGTTAAAATAAATATATCACCTAGGAATCACTAGAGAGGATCCAAACTGCCACCAACAGACTGTTTGTGGCACTGTGTACTATGGCAGAAAATCAAATGTATCAAAAATGCAAATTCAAAGCACAAGAAGCAACATTTAAAATCATTTGCAACGCCCGATAGCTGAAGAGAAATATAACTGTGATTGCTACAGCAGCAAGTGTTTTCCAAGGTTATGGAGCTCTAAGAGGAGAGCAGTAAAGCTGTAATCATTTTTTTTTAATCAGAGACAGATTGGCAAGACACAACTCTGAGCCCAAGGGCTCAATAAATGAAACTACAAGGACCCACAAAGTTACTTTAATTTTGTGAGGAGTTTGGGTAAGTGGCAGCATTTTACACATGCATTCAGAAGTGAGAAGATGAATATTCAGTTTGCATTCAACCCTGAATGCTCTGATGGTGTTTGGAACTGTTCAGGCAATGACCCCTGTAATTCAAGGGCTGAAATCTGCAAGCCATCACCACTGGCCTATTTTTCTTTCCTTTCTTGTTTTGGGTTTTGTTTGTTCTGTTTGGGTTGTATTGTGGGGTTTTTTTCTTTGTTTGTTTCTCAAAGCTCCTGTTTTAAATTGTGGTTGGACTGGAGAAGTGACAAAAAGAACATCACACATTCTAGGTGTGTTTTTTCTTGGTGAGTAGCATGCACTATCAATGGCTGCATCCAGGAAGGTGCAAAGTTCACTGGATCTACTAGAGAGCATACTGAGTGCAAGCATTTAGAAGATTATAGGAGCTCTAGTTCAGAGTTAATACAGTGTATTGTTTGTTCATCAATCTATCTGCACATAGAAGAGCCCCTCAGAAAATTCTGATGGACTGTGAATTCTTTAGAAAGTGAGTCTGGGAAATGTAGTAAATTTTTTTCATGAGCTATACTTTTTCACTGCAACAATGGCAATTTTTGAGATCTTACAAGAAGGCACTCCACTCCCCCCCCAATATCGTTTGACTTTCATGTAAAATTCTGTTTCATCACAGTGTGCTGATTTTTGCAAGGTTGCTGTGAATTTCTGTTCATTCATTACAACTGTAGAGCGTGCATAATGATTTATTTGGAAAGTTCAAAATGCAGAGGAAGTGACAGAGGAATCTATGGACTTCTCTAAAGCCTGTGGCCCCACTTGCAGTGGATTATTTGAGAAACTTAAGAATATGAGGTAAAACAAGAGGGAAGAGGGAAGTCTGCCATAAAAAGAACCTTCCTGTTTTATTTCTGGGAAAATTCCTAAGGCAAGAAACAGTCTTTTGTAGTTAAGTTTCTAAAAAATGCACCACAGAAGTGATAGTGTGCTGGCAGACATATTCTGATACTAAGGAAAGTATCCCATTTTTCATCTTGATAGATTTAAGTATGTTGAATCAAGGTGTAAATATTTTCTTGATTTGCAATGTATTTTCACACTGTAACACATTAAAATAAAGATTGATTCCCATTTTATTTAGAGGTCATCATGAATTCCTTTTAAAACAATGCATGGATCAGCAAATTCCCTACTTGTAGGCTACCATCTGTAAGTCTTACTGGATCTATTTAATTAGATTTCCATGCAGCATCTGTAGCAGTGGAAAATGCAAATAATTAAGCTTCATGATTTCTTGTGTATTATAAATGTCACACAACTAGTTGCTGCAGAGCAGATAATTCCTTTTGTAATTGGAATTTCTGTCATGAGCTGTTCTCTCATTTATAGCAATTAGAACTTCGTAAATAATTTTATATAATTGGGTTCAGTTTTAATCACTTTTTCATATAGGTTAACATTTTTTTATCTTTTTCTGGTGTATCTTACTCTCTTTTTCTTTTCAGTTACATTTTATGTTTTCTCTAAACTGACTTCTTATTCCTCTATCAAAGCAGCTGAAATAACTGTGGTCTGGGAGAAGAAGAAACAGAAACAGATCTGTTGTGACCCAGATGTAAGCTGAGTCAGATTCATCCCAAAGCATTCCATGCTCTTGCCAAGACTGGAGTTTCTCAATGCGTGGCATTAGACAACAATCTCTGTTTCATTAAAAAAAAAAAAAAATTCAAACAGCAACATAGGCAATACCTGAAAGGGTGATACCTGCATTTCAGTCACTGGTTCAGGGTTGGTTTTATAGTTGTCAAGGTTTTTAATATTTATATATTACATCCTTTTCATTATTTAAATGTGACTTTCTGGGAGTCTCACCGTATGGCAGCTGCTGCCTGAATCTGAGCCCCAGTGCCTGGCAGATTTCACCTAGATTTCATTTTGGTTTCAACCTTCAGAATTTTGGGAAATAGTGGAAAATATAAGTTAGATGTACTGTTAATGTTCTAAAGCTAAGAGGCAAACAAACCCCTTCCAGATAAAATCTACACATCATTTTGAAGTC
The DNA here is from genome assembly GCA_013397845.1 of Melanocharis versteri. Taxonomy (NCBI): domain Eukaryota; kingdom Metazoa; phylum Chordata; class Aves; order Passeriformes; family Melanocharitidae; genus Melanocharis; species Melanocharis versteri. The sequence continues at coordinate 554,697 of VZTG01008545.1, read as the reverse complement.
CCTTAGGTGACAGTTTGATCTCCAAATTTCTGTGACTTCCTGGCTTATGAAATTTAAATTCATATAATTGAAAATAACAAGGTCAAAACATAGAAGTCTGTGGAACATATCAGTTCACTGCGTTGTTTATTTGGTCAAGCACTGACATTTAAGGCTTGGGATTTTTTTTTTTTTCAAGAGTGATCTTTTTAATAAAGCCACTACATGAAATTTGAAAACTGGGACCAGATTTTCCTTTACACTGACACTGAGGTTCAGGTGTTGCCCCTGCCCTTAAAATGAGTCATTGGAAAGTAAAGCATTTGGATCCCATTCTTGGAGAGGACCACAAAGCTTTGTCACTGTTCTTGAGGTGTCTTCACATGTCCACAGAACTGAAAATGTACTCAACACCCTTAACGAGGTTTAAGTACTGGAAGGCATTACTCCTACACCTCGTGCTTTCTCTGCAGTCACAAAGGGTGTTTCTACTTTGGGAGTCTGAAGCAGAGAGATGATGTAACTTTGGGGTTTGACCCTTTTTTGGGTGAAGGGCAGAGCCACGAATAGAATTCAGGTCTCTTCATTGTGATCCTGCTCTCGCTGCCCCGCCGGCTGCTTTAAGCCTGCTGTTACAGAGGCTTTGCTGCCCCAGCTGCAAGCAGCTTTGGGGACAGACAGATTTTGCTTGTATATGTTCTAGATGCAGCTGCTATTAATGAATTTTTCTTTCGGTTCATGAAAGCCACTGCACTTGCATCCTACTGTTACGTGGCAATTCTGTCAAGCAGTGGAAGATTTGCAGTGATACCTGTGGGAAATGCTGCATTTATTGAGTGTTTATTACAAATTCCTTGCTATAATGGAAAATTAGGAAGCATGGGGAGCATACTGAATAGGTATAAAAGAAGGAATCAGCCAAGTTGAGAAACGCTGTAGGTGACGAAACGCTGACCAGCTCTTGTGAATTGCCATTAAAGCACCTGGAAGTCAGTTCCAGTGTGTGGGGGAGACTGAGAGTGTCCAACTGATCAAAGCTGATTAGACCCTGCTACCTTGGCAAGATACTGATTATAACATAGAAACGTGGCACTGGATTCTCTAGTTTCATGACTTGTGAGCAAAACAAAGGTGCAGTGGGATCAAAAACCCCAATGTGCTCAATAGCTTTGATTTCCAGGGCAGGCTATTGAATAAAAAGGTTAAGACAGACAGTTTTATAAATGGCAATATCTGGCTTGGTTCTCATTGTATAGGCCACACATTAATCTCACACCATGGGGAGCATTAGTGCAGCAGTCCCAACACAGTTCTTTTGTAACAGTTCTGCCTTTTCCAGTGATTAATGAATTTAGCACTAATCTATTATTACCACTGGGAATTGAGTGGAATCAGGCATATACAAGTTATCAGTTTCCAAAACATTTCTGAACTAGGGATTATTTATCTTTTGAGGGGTCATTTTATTCTTCCATTGTTTATTTTAAATATGTTGCATATGATTTATTGTGATTTATGGAGCTGACAAAGACTGGATCGTTTGGAATACAATGAGTAAGTTTGCATATCCATTGAATAGTAGCTTTTGTTGGAAATAAACTATTATGTTTCGGGGTGCTTCTTAAGAAGTGTAATTTTCCTTCTTTCCTCTGTGGCATTTACTTAATGATTTACAGATTTATTTTTTAGTATTTTTTTTATTCTTTCTGTAAGTAACTCAAGTTCTAACTTTCTCTTTTTCTATTGCTCACAATTCTATACGACCCAGTATACAGAAGGAAGTAAAATACTCTCAGCCTAACTTTCATTGTTTTTAAGTCAGTGTAACTTCACTGAAATAACAAGATTAATAAAATCCCAAAATATAATACTGAAATGCTGTTCTGTTGAATTAGGCTTGGCTATGAGCCAAAAATCTGCTGATAAAACTCCAGTAATCCTTCATTTGCAGAATGAAGTAAGCCAGGTAGTTTTCAGGAGCTCAAAAGACCCAGAGACTGTGTTTTCCTGAAATTGTAATATTCTTTATTATTGTTGCATATTTCTGAATTTTCTGGAATCACATAGATTTTCCATGATTAATATGGGTTCTCTGTTAGCATAGAAAAAGAACATTGTGAAAATTCATGTCAATGTCACCTGGCAGGTAGCATCACTCGAGCAATAATATGAAAGCCTTTGAATGCACAGAAAAAGCTGATGTTCAGTGGCATGAAAAGAACATCCATAATAGTTAAGCCTATATCTCTTAATCCTAATGAATTGTTACAGAAGTTACTGAAAGGTAACTGCATGTTTTTCCAGCAGTGGCTTGAAGGAAAATATTGATCAGCATGGATGATGTAATGTAGTATATTAAGACTTTTGGCATGTTCTAAGCTTTAGGCTGCTTTGCTTATACCGTGGTTTTAGCAGCATTCAGGCAAATAACAAAAATGAAGATCAATAAAAGCATTAGAAATAAATGTTATTCTCTTGGGTGAAGTAATCCATTGTGCTGCACCTGAACAAAGCCCAGGTTTGCAATACAGTTAATTTATAAGCATGATGGGCTGACTGATAGAGGACTTGCCTCAGATATCCTGTCTTTTATATTAGAAAATCAATTCTACAGATGGGCTTGCATAGAAAAGAAGCTTGTGATATGGAAATTCCCAATAGTGCTGTATAAACACAGTGCTGTCTTCTGACCAGCCAGTGCCATTTTACTGTGTATTTCAGAAGATACTTAGTTTATATGCAGTTCAGCAATAACACCTTTGCATCTAAGAAGCCAGAGGAGGTCCAGTTTTTTGGAACTGGGGCAAATATCTCTTAAAGTTCCTGACTTCTGTAGGGAACAGCTGCCGAAGTGATTGAGCCCACGTGTCCAGGCAAATGGCTGCAAGGCATATTCTTGGAAGTAATGGGCCATGAGGGCAGTCCCAGAAATTTGTTGCACATCACAGACTCATCTGACAAATGTCTATTGTCTATTTCTGTATATATTGGGCATTAATAATTCACATATGTGAAGTGTTGTGTATCTGTGCTTTGCCTGGGAGGTTGGAACCTTCCCACGTGGATGATGTGGTGATTCTATGATTCGTGTCCTGATACAGATGCGTTCAACCAAAAGGATTTAGGGTGTTTGGTTTTTTTTTTTTTTCTCTTTTTACTGTATTTTATAACTGCCAATTTGAAATGTTGTTGAGAATTTTAGTGGTTTATCTAGTGGCAATTTATGACCAATGAAAACTTAGGTTTTCTCTTGCAGAAAGTGGCTCTGGAAAAGCCAGATCCCTAGAGGATCCTCAGACAGAATTTCTTCTTGTTTCTGGTGAGATGGGGGTGGGGAGAGACAAGAGGCAGAGCCTTCATGAACTATTGATGGTCCCTTATAGCTGAAATTTGTTGTCGTTGCTGAGTGATTGCATGAACAGTTGTGATGCCTGTGACTCCTGCTGAGCTGTCCTCTGTGGGAGTTGAGACATGGTGTTCTTTTTCAGTGGATGTGGCTGTCAATTTCTAAGCTTGATGCTTATGTAAAATACAGCTTTTAAATATTAGGATGGGTTGTTGTTTTGTTTTTTTTTTCTCTTTGTATGATAGTAGTGCAGTTCTTTCAGGCTGATGGTTTGTCATCTTTATGTAACCATTTCAGGCTGGTTGAGGTTTTCTTTGTAGTTATTTCTTTGAGAGGAGAGTCAGGAGTATTCACATGGATTGTCTGTGATGGTCAGCTCTGGTACCTGTGCTGGGGTGCTGAGGTGGCTGTGTCAGGCTGTCAGGGCACGCAGGTGGGGGCTATGATACCCCAGTCAGAAGTTCTGTGGCTTTGCTGAGTTTAGCCATCAAACAGCAGCATTCTCGTGGAAGAGAGTGCACATGGGCTGTTTGGGTGAGTGATGGGTTTGAAGGAGAGAGGAAGGCAAACCAATGCTTTCCAGCACGGTTCGTTGGGCAAAGGTAATGGTGTGAACCCTGACAGACAAGAGATCTGCTCTCTGAGAGAAGTCAGCCTCAGGAGCACTGAATTTCCTAAACGACTATAAATTAAAATTGTTCTATAGCTTTGCTGGGTATCAGAGAAGCCTAAGATTAGATGAACTACATTGTGTTATTCTGAAATAATGTTCCATAATGTTTTGTTCTATTTAGTGGTAAATGCACCTGTTTAAGAAGATAACAGTAACTTCAAACCCTGATCACAGGCTCCTTAAAGGAGTACAGGTTCTGTTATATGTGCTTGCAGTAAAATAAATGGCCCTGTTGAGGATATTTTTCTCAAATCTGTGCATTAGGAGTATGAGAATTGCAAAATGTTTTTGCAAACCAGGGAAATGAAACAGCTGTAACATTTCAGATAGGCAGGACAGAGGGACCAGAAAAGGGCAGACGAATAAGTTGCCGTGTTACCATGTGTGTCTACAGAGACGTGAAAGCCTCATCTGCTTTCAGATTTGAATCAGTGCAGGAATGGAATCTGCTCAGCATCCACTCGACAGTAGCTTTCTTTATTGTTTCTCTGTCACTGTTTCAGTGTGTCTGATGGAGTAAAATACCTTAAACATAAACAATAAATATTTTAATTGAAATAAAGAAATATTTGAATTAATTGGAATTCTGGACTTTCAGTTGTTCTGTCTCTCAGATTGCAATGCACTGCTTTTCGTTCAGAATACCTTATTATAGCATTTAAAATAACAGATAAATGTAAGTAGCTCATTGTAATATTAGTCATATCATTGGATGACTTAGTTTGATTTATATAGTGCTAGCTAAAGGGCTGCTCTCATGTGCTCACAGATGCATTTCTAGTCATGCTGTTTGATGTACAACACAGCTGCTACTGTGTTACTGAGTTTTCCATATAAGTGAAATCAGTTTCTCCCACCTACAGCCTGATTAATCAGCCTGTACACAAAACTGAAACCAGGCTGTAACTAAAATGTGCCATCGTAACCCATGGACTGAAGAATGCTAGTTTTTATCTAAGGATTAGAGTAGCAAGTGCAGGTTTTAAGTGTCACTTGTGCTGTGTTAAAGCCATCCATCACATCTATACAGATACAAGTTTTATTCCACTGTCTTGGCTGTTTTGGACCTGTTGAGGGGGTGATTCCCCAAAGAAGGCAGACGTGCAGGCATTTCAGTCGTGACGCTGAGCGGATCACAGAGGAGGTGTGGCTCCATCAAGAAGGTGCAAGTCAGGCATTTAGAAAACTTGTTTTCATTTCATATCCCTCCAGGTTTCCTGTATGACCAAAGCCGCTACATTACAACAATTACATTCCTGTCCAAACACCTTTGGAGTGGGAACTTGCCTGTAGGGATGTACAGATCATATAGTGGCATTTGTGAGGCTTGCAATGGTCACCATGCTGTGGCCCCATAAGTTCCTTAGATGGATGTTCTTAATACTTAGAGTACTCTAGGAAATGGTTTCCTCAGGCCGTGATTGACTCTAATTCTCTGGAGAATTCAGTTTTTCCATAAGCTAAAATATCAAGTGTTTAAAGTGCTAGGACTTTTCCCTGACCTTTCCTTTCCATACTTGCTTCTCATTATTCCAGCGTTCCCTGTTTATCATTCCATAGTTAGCTGAAATAATCGTAGTTCCAGCAGGAACACCTGCCGTGATTAACTGAAGTGCCATATGTTGGCTCAGCAGGGCAAAGTCACCTATAAACTATTTCAAATTTTTTTTATATATTTTTTTTTTTATGGAGGGGACAGATCTTACTTTCAGGGAGCAACTTGTATGGAAGGGTAGTGAAAACCCCTCTCCAAGGGAACTGGCATCAGTGTCCATACTGCTAGGCAAGCAGTGCAATCATGTTTCAGTCTTGCTTTTTCATTACAGAATTTTGCCAGGCTGGTGATCTTTCAGGCTTTAATAGAGCAAAAGATACACTCTAAATGCGATTCATCTGATCTAACCTGAGCAGGCTGCACTATAGTTGTACTTCAGCCAGCTGGTTACACTTGTTTTGCAGCCACTGTAGTGAAACTGACAATTAATTTTCGGATGTGGTTCATCTGACCTAATTTGGATAGCTGTGTTAGCATGAGATGAATGGGGCCTGCTTCAGCTTATTGGCTAAGGGAAACCTAGACAGCAGCTCAGAGGTGTCCTGCCTTTCAGGTCAATATTCAGATATCTTCTGATGCAGAATCTTTCTATACTTTAAGATCAATCAACACATAGTCCTGAACAGAACAAGAATTTTCTTATGAAAATGGCACTAAATCTTACCGAGTCAGTATCTTTAGGCAGCAGAGTTGTTAACTTTCCTATAGCTATAGATACTATAGAATATAGATGAGTGCAGCTGGTGTACTCAAGGCAGTTGGCAGCATGGAGGAGACTGGTCCCAGGTTATAATTCTAATAAATCTTGGTCTTTATTATGCTGTAGTGATCTTCTCTCTGAAACATAAATAATTTAGTTATTTTGCAAAAGGGGACAAAGAAAGGTACAACTCCAGTGGGAAAAGTGAGAGAATGTGGCCTTCTCTTTCCAGTAATAGGATATTCTTAACGAGTAGGCCACGGAAGGAAATATATTGGGAAGAGAATAGAAGTAAAACATTTTCTCCTCTGTTATGCCCTGGTGACCCATGGGTTTTCCGATACAGATATACATGGGAACTTGGCATGTAAAAATGGACTTAATTTTCCACTCTAGAGCACAGAAGGAAATGGCATTCTATCAGGTGTGGGGCTCATCTGTTGATGAGCTGCCGTGAGTACTGCCAGCTGATAACCTTATCTGCAGCTCAGAGGGGCTGGATTCACTCTTTCCATGGCGAGACTGGAGCACAGAGCAACAATCTGAGAGTGCCAAGAAATGCAAAGCTAGAGACCCTGCACGTGTGGAGAAGGCAGTGGTAACGTGAAGTTCTTAAGTGAGGCTCAAAGTCTGGAGCTGAGATGGCAAGGCAGAGGGACACTGCTGCTCTGATATGGATCTGAAGGGCAGGACACAGCCTTACCCTCAAGGGGGAAGATCATCCAGTTGTGATCTGAACATGAAAATCCAGGACTGCACCTTTTTCACTGTCAGTTCTCACCTGTTTTGCCAATTTGAAGGTGTTGTCCATGGTCAAGCCGCTTCCTGGACACATCAGGTAACAGCTTTCTTCAGATAATACTGCATTTCATTCTAAAAGCAAAGTAGCTCTAAAATTAAAGACTGTACCTGCTGGCTTTTCCTCATTTATATGGTAATGCCATTTGGGGAAAAAATAATCTTTGGTATTTTCATGGATTTTTGCAGAATTAAAAGAATGGATTAGAAATGAGAAGATGGGTTAGAAAAATATACTTTAAAAGAAAAATGATGGTGAAAAGTAGAATTCATTAATGTTATAATCTTTCTGTTCACATGCTTTGTAAACATGAAATTTTATGGTTATGTTCCATATTTCTGCGCTATCTGGAGAGTAAGACTTTCAGAGCAAAAGTTTTTTTCTTATTTTCATCAGTGTGTCAGAAGTTTGCTTTAAATCCTTCAGGAAGAGCAGTTTTCTGATATAATGAACTTGAAAGTGAGTTTTGACAGGGTCCCCCATTTGTCTAATAAGTACAGTTCCATATTACACTATATGCAATTGCTGCTGAGAATTTCAGAAATTTGGGGTTCTAATGTGCAGGATGGCATTTAAAAAGTAGCTAACTTCTACTTAAGACTTTACATGCTCTTTAACAAATTGTTTCACTGTTTCAAATTCCACCTGAAAAAAACCAACGTATTTTAGCAGTAATAGCTCAGAATATTTTTAACTGGAATCCTTGTTCTAGTGTATTCCACTCTCAGTTTGTCTGAATGTCTGGTTACATGTTTGTATTAAAAAAAAATATTAAATGCAAAAACAATTTGCAAGTGTTCTAATGTAAATTAAATGGAACAATTAATCAGAAACAGCCATTCAGAAGTTGTTCTTCTGGAGAAGGCCAGCAAAGAATTAGCACGGAGCAGTGTGCTGGAATGAAAATTCTCAACTGAACATGTTCCACCAGACAACCAAGGACACATAGAGATTCCAAAGTTAAATCTAACCAAATCAGTGGGTATACAGGTCAGCTGCTTTGTCTTTGAGGCTTATTCAATGCCTCAGAATTAGTATAACTATCTAAAAGTATTTTTAGAGGTACATCAGTTGCACAGAGTCAGCTTGAGTGCCTGAAGATTCACTATGTGTGTAATAGCACAAGACGCGGAAGGGATCCTGCCTTTCAGGTCAATATTTTCTTTTTAATGTTCTAGTCCTAAAATTACTTAGTTACCTTTGACTCTCATCTTTTGTGTGTTTCAAGACTATGTAGAAAAAGTTAGGAAGCCACAAGCTGGAGCCTAGGAAGGCTCACACATTTATTATTCTTAATGCCATAATCTGTAATTTTTAATTTTTTTTGTGATTCTTTGTGAATCACTTTTTTATTCGGTAGCAGCTACTCTCTTATTCTCCGAATGTTTGGACTTATTAATGCTTAAAGTACTCTCTGCTGGCACATACAACATTTTTCATGGGACAATGGGACTGCTTTATCTGTTACATTGCATATAGTATGAGGAAGCAAAGCAGTTAAAAATTTGGAGGCCTTTTGCAAAAGTCTTGGTGGATGCTCCTTGTACTGACAGTCGGAGCATGTTTGGGGCAAGATTGTTTTGAAAAAGTTTGTTATACACTCTTTAATATCAAGTGCAAAGGGAGCCAGGTGTGTAGTAATGTCAAATTGCAGTTAAAAATTTAAACCCACAGCCCAGAAGCTTAGGGAGTTGTAACTCACACAATCTGAAAAAAAAGTTTCAATAGGACCATTAGCAGACTAAGGCTGCTATACCAGGTGGCAAGGGAATTCCCTGGAGACAAAGGACTTTTTTTTGGATCTCTAGGATTTTTCTACTTATCTCACAATACAGGTTTCCAAACTCTGTTATTCTGACAGGAAAACCTCATTCTAAATGGACAGAATGACTTGGAAGAAAATTTGAGGAGGAGGCTTCCCTAGTTAGGGAACCATCTGGTTCACAGTTGGAAGCTTCCTGCTCTACTCTCTTTTGTCTTTAGCTGCAATGACTGTTCTATATGTGTTCCAACATCTGCTAGCTACTGTAAACCAAACAGAATATAGATGTGTGAAACTTGTCTCAGAATTTTGATTTTTTGATAGAAATATTTATTTTTAAAGCACTATTTTAAAGAATACTTTAGATGGCATTAATTTAATGATTCTGTATTTTAGATTATTTTTTTCCTGCATCATACCACACTGAAGTATTCCTGTGGATTATTTTCTCCTCTCTACATTCAAAAGATTTGCTTCAACAGACTCTTTAATTCACAAAAGTAGCATCCTCACCCCTGTGAACAGTCTTACTAAAGCTGGCAGCTGATTACTTACTGCTGAATGTAATGGATAAAAAAACCCAGAAAGTACTTGTAAAAAACATTCAAATTGCTTCGCGTAGCTCTTCAACATCTTGAATAGCCTTTGAATGTCTCCAAAAGCTGTGCGTGATTTCCTATTTTCTTGCCTGCTGCAATTGTATGAATTTAAAGTTTTTTAAAAGTGCTGTGTGTAATGACAAGTGAATTATAACCAGTCAGTGAGGGGAGTCAACCATGACCCAGCCTTTTTTTCCAGCATAACAGATGCAAACCTTTGTTTGTGTGGTCAACAAATCGAACTATTATACGCTCTCTCTCTCTCTCTCTTTCTCTTGCTCTCTCGCCTCTCAGTTTAAATAAAATTGAATTGTGGCCAAGAGAATCAATAGTTTAAATAGTTTACTTGAAAGCAATGTGGAGATCAAAAAGAAGCTTTAGTCAGACACGTTGAGAGTTCTGCGCTTGGTGCTCAGTCACTCCCGGAGAGAGCCGTGGTGGTGTTCCTAGAGCACCCAGGTACGGCAGGATGCCTGCAAAGGGACAGCTTCAGAACAAGCTTTGGAAACCTTACAGTGCTGAGGATATTACAGCTGGAATCGAATTCTTCCAAGGCAGAAACCCCAGACCTACTGGGGAGCTGAACAGAATGAGTAAGTTAGTCTTAGTCACCAGATATGGATATAATGAAAATGAGAAGGGAGCGAAGTGTTTGCTGGCAGCTGATAGTCCTGGTTTGAAGACTTTAGGATACTTCTTTCTTTGTGTTCTTTTTTTGTTGCACCATCTGAACAGCTTTAAGTGATGGATTTCTGTTTTGAGTTACAAAATCATCAATCCTAGTTCACAACTAGAGGTTTAGACACCAGATACCCTCTAGATTTGTTCAACTATTGTTCAGAAGAGTTGACTGAATCTGTAACGGGCTCCACTTCCTTCATGAACAGTTATTGCCCTTACATTTTCCATAATGACTTCTCCATGGATCATTGCTGCAGTTGCACTAGACTTTAATAAATTCAATCTAGAAAAAGCAGAATCATTGTAAATACTTCTCAGGGTCAGTTTAGTGAGTAACAGTGACTTTCTTAGTTCAGTTTCTGAACTTGAAGAGGGGAAATCAGTTTCAGTGAACCCAAAACTTGGAACTTGGTAGGGGGCATTGTTTACTTTTTAGAAAATCTATACACACCATAAATTAAAAACCCCTCATACTGACAGAACACCGTTTCATTCATTCGGTGGAAAGCTGCATTTTTGTTTTGTTTTGTTTTAATCTTGCTTTAGCCTTCTATCTAAACTTTTCCACTTCTTCTGTTGATGAGTCTTGTGGAGTTTGTAGTGGTTTCTCCAAGAACACGAGGATTGCTTAGCATGGGTCCAGCATGGATCATGGTCCTGTTGATGAACACAGTGCTTATGTCTGCTATGGGTTATGCTCTGATAAGTTTAAGAGCTTGTCAGAAGGAGGAAGAGAACCAATGCAAGAGATACAAATTTTCCACTGAATTCCATAAATGTGCTGACCATGAGGATGCTCATCCTGTGTAGCTTCAGCTCAGCACCACAGGAATGTCTTCTCTAACGACCCTTAGAATGGAGTCTTCATGTTTTCTAGTGGCTGAAATTTATCCAGTTGTTCAGGCAATTCATTCATGTACAGCTAGGCTGGTAAAATGGTATGCTTGGAAGACTGGCTGGCCGTGAAATGAAATAATAATAAACCTCAGATTATTACAGTTTATTTTTTTTTTCCTCCATTCATTGCTTCTGGCCTATGTTTGGCTGGTAGGATATGAGAAACTATCAACTTCTTTTTATTTATCCCTAATTGTATGCTGATCATATTAATATCACAATAAGTGCAAAAGGGGGTTTTGGGTTATGCTTTTTAAAAAGTTTTCTGAATGGAAATTCTGCCTGGAATTACTGGAATATTATCTAAGAGCACAAAGGTTGGATAAAAATTTTCATGAATTGGTGGTTTGGTTAAAATGGGATGAAATAGGTCTGTTTTGTCTGATGTAAAAGTTGTGTGAGGCAAAAATGCATTTTAAAGTAACTTGCAAAAATAATGTTAAGAAAACACAAGAAGTACATAATAAATTCAGTGCATAACATTCCTGCTAACTTCACTGCTGACTGGAGATGAATGGATCTCTGCCAAAGCAATTTGTTAGAATGGTTCCTGGAAAAACAAAATTAGATCATTTATGACCAAATAAACATCTTTGATAACAGATGAACAGTATTAACATAGAATTATAGAGTAATATAATTAACTGTATTTTTTTCTGTGTTTGTAAGTGGCCTGTAGCCATTTGTAAGTCAAATTTGTTTGGGGTTTTTCTGCAATTAATATGTTAAGTGCAGAATTTAGCTGATGCAGTAAAGTGGACAAGCTGTTCAGTCTGGCTGTGTGTATTTCAATGGGGCTACAGGCAATTCAGAGAGCTGTTCTCAACTAATTTCCAGAATTCAGTGGCAGCTCTTGAAAAGTGACTTAGCAGTCCAGTCTCATTGCTACAGATCATCATTACAGTCCCTCTTAAATCTTCCTCTGGTGGAACTGAGAATAGAAGCTCTAGCTGAATAATTAAGAAGTCATCGTAAAAATACCTAGGAGGGGTGTATATATATAAAGTAGCTTTTAAAAAGTAAAATCTTAGAGCCCATCAAGAAAGCGGAAATAATTTGCATGTTTTTCCAGTAGAATGTGTCACATAACTTCTAAGCAGTATTTCTAGAAGTGTATTTATGTTGGCTTACAATTAAACTTGAAATGTTGGTGTAGCTGCAGCCTGTACTACATACAAACCATAAAACAACCTTGGTGTGTGTTGTTCAAGGGGCAATTTAGAAAATTGCTAGTTGAGTATCAGCATATTGCTGCAAGGTCCGTGGGATGTGGACTACTCCCATAACAGGGCAGAAGAGTAAATCTGAGGATGCTGCAGAAATACAGAGAAGGCAACAGCCACTGGTGGTGAGAAATTACCATATCCAGTGTTAGTGTTTCTAGTCTAATACTTCTAAGGGCCTTTCAAGTTTCCCTCTCTCTTGCAGTTGTTCAAGATTTTCTTTGCCACACACCTTTTCACTCAGGAAATTGCCACATTAGCAATTAAACTGATTTCTTCTTTGTGTGCACATATACAAATAGACCGATGAAGGAAAGCGAGCTCCATGTCTTACATCTGTCTCTATATCCATATCTATACCTAGATGTCTTATGGCAGTCTGCAATTTCAAGGTACTTCAGTGTTAAACTTACAACTTCAGCTCCCAATGAACTTAAGAAGTTTTCCTACCCAAACTTCCTACATTCTGTTGAGTTGTACCTTTGATCTGTGGGTTCATTGAGTTTCAGGAAGGAAAGGATCTCCCTGAGTCAGCAGTTGTCATTTTTTCCTAATGAAGGCAGAATGTCATTTACCCTTTTATACTTGGAAAACACTTCGTTTCCTTGAACCTTCATGCTGGCTTTCCTGGAGAAGCTGAGCACTGCTTCATTCTCTCTTATTCACAGCAGTGAAACCTTCCTTTTGGACATAAACAAAAGCAAACTCAATTTGTGTGTAAGTGCCAGGCGTTGATCATGGCAAAGTCTTCCTGGACGTGTGTGGGAGTTTGGAGGCACAAGTGACTCTGCCATGTGATGGATAATACGCTTTTTTAGCAGTAAAGATTAATGCTCCTTGAAAATGATTTAACATGACTTGAAACTTGGTATAGGTATCAAAGTTGTATGGAAATTATGAAAGAACAACTAAAATGATACACAACATTAAGCAGTAAGATGGTGGTATTTGTTTTGGCTCATTTGAGTACTGTTAAGAATCCCCAAATAGTTTTTGAAAACATGCTCATTTGTTGAATCCTCTGAGGGAGCAAAACTTGAAAGCAAGCAAGCCATTTGAAATGTGTCAGGCACAAATGACTGATATCTCTGTCTGCCAAAATTATTTGGCTTCATTTGACTTTCTGAAGTGGGGTTTCTGCAGCAGTGTCTTACATAAGAGATGATTAATAGGATGAGGAAAATAGGGAGCTGAAAAAAAATCAAACATAATTTCCTTCCCATGTGTTATTACAGGGTTAAAAAATTCTGAGACATCCCACAACTGTTAGAAACCATTTCAAAAGAAAGCTTTTTGCCCTGCAAACAGCTTCATGAAAAGTAAGCATAAAAAGACATTGCCATTTTAGCAGCATCTTTTGAAAAATAAGTCTCTCTTCTTGTACATTAAAACCTCAGAATCACTTTCCCTAATAGTCTGGGAATTCTCTGTCTTTGAGGTAAGGATGAATCTGTGCTTTTTTGATCTATTTCATGTTTAAGGAGATTAACATATATTCAGGATAATGAAAACCATTTCAAATGCACAGGGCATCTTTGTTGTCATGAAAGGCTGATGTTAGCTTCCTGCTGAGGTCTGCAAAACCAGAGCTCTTGAATTTAACAGAGCTCAGAGATGTGCTTCTGAACTTACATTGAGTTAAGAAGTTTCTTCCTTGCCATGTTGGGCTGCAGCAATTTTTGGTATTTTTTTTCCTCTGGAGGGATGAGGTTTACTTAGACATAATGCATGTTAACTTTCTCTCGCTACACAGGGACTCAAAATGTGGTTCTGTGATATAAATTGAAAAGCTCTGAGGTCAAGGTCCTGTGCCACCTACATATTTATTTATTTATTTTTCTTCAACTGCTGGAGTTTGCATTTCTCTTTCTCCTGGTCCTGTTAGAGTTATATAAAGAGTTTTGTGTTTAAATCTCTGAATATAACCTCAATTACAGGCTGCTGAAAAGAATCCATGTTATACCATAGCTATGAAATCTCTTTTTTGAGCTCTAGTAAGTGATACACCTGGAAATCTTCTCCTTATATGATAAGGACTTCTTTGTTTCAGTAGAGGTGCATTTTCCACCTTCTTCTGATCTTTCCAACCATTAAATCTTCTTTTCATGAAGTTTTAGAACCAAGTGGAATATACTCTTCTCTTTCTTTGTGAAAAGACTAAAACTTTTTTCTTAATCAAGTCTTCTCTGACTGTGAATACAGAGATTCCTTCCAAGTGTTCTGGCACACCAAAACATTCACATTTTTTTAAGGACAGCAGATGTCATCTCTAAGAAATGGCATTTTATAAAAAATGTTACTTCCAACCAAACTGTTTTTACAGAAGATTTTCAAGCAGTCTAACAGTGCATCACCACAAGCATACCACTGACTGCAGTTTGGATTGAGGGGAAAGAGCTTCCCCAAAGCTTGAAGCAGCTTATTTTATTCTTTCCATGTTTCCTGAGGACTGAATACATTTGACAACTGTTTATCCTTATTAATTAAAAAAAAAATTAACTTTCCAAGGAAATTGCCAGGGTAAAAGTACTGACAAAGACAACTAAGGCAAAACTCTCTATTGGCTTTGTTTGTCTTCAGGGAAACATTTAATAGGCAGAAATTATGCTCTCAAGAGTGAAGAAAAATCATTGTAAGAGGAATTTCATTATTACTGAAAAGAATATAACGGGTGTGTGTGACGGAAAAGGATGGGATCACTCATTTGAAGCCTCTCAGTGCACTGGTGACTTTACCATTTCAGCAAAATGCCAAAAAAGATGCATGATCTGAACCCTGGCTTCTTTATTTCTGCAGCATATTACCCTGGCATACTCTTTACTGCCATTGAGCAGAGCCACCATTTTGGAGTAGAATTCTTCTTTCTCAATTTTTTTTTAACATTTTCTTACCACTTGGTTCGTTCCTCCTCACCCTGATCTTGCTTTGAAGTTGTCATTCTTATTCCTTATATTTTGCTTTCCTGTTCCTTTTACAGCCTTGTTAGCATTAGTTAAGCAAGGTTCACTGCCATTTCAGCAACTCAGGGAAAAAATTAAGACTTGCATCTGATTATCAAATTGTCTTAGCAGTGAAAATTCAGTATGATTCAGGCGTTGTTCCATTACTCTTAGGGAGTTTGCTTTGCTGTTAAATTTAAAAATAAAATGATTTATGACGAGAAATCAGGTGTGCATCATTCTCCTAGTTTGCAAAAAGGGCTACATGTCACATTATGTAAGTCAAAGAAGTGTGAGAATATTAATAACTCTGTCAATCAAATTAATGTTTCATTTTAAGCCAAGTTTTACCTCTAATCTTAAAACAGAGTAGCGATCCCCAGTTTTAAAATACTATTGCTCACCAGTCCATTCCAAAGTGCCTTTCACTGTATTATTCCTATTTTTTAAATTAGGAAAAACTGAGGCAAAAGTAAAATTAACTGTCTGAGCCCTATTCAGCTTCCTCCTTGATGCCATAAGACTTTACTTGTGATTATAGCTCTTTGTTTAAAAGTGTCTTTATTGAGACAGTCATCTTCTCTTGGACTCACACCACAGTCATGCTCATCTCTCATTCTGTCCTTTCTGACTGCAGAGATGTGGGATAAATGGCTTTTTCTTCACTACCACAGATGAGCCACAGGGCTCATGAATATATGCAGGGGGCCCTATGAAACCAACTTTAGCCTGAAAGAATTCCAGAAGCCTTTCTGGCCTTGCTCTTGAATTGTGCAGGGTTCTGTGAAGAAAGCTGGTGTTGTTAAGGAGCTGAATAAACCTCTGTGGGAGCAAAGAAGACACTGACACCTTTCACGAGTCTGCAGTGATGCTGATGGCAGCTGTGACGTGTGCCAGCTCTACTGGGTTTGGCACCAAAAAAAGGACCTTTCTTAAGATGAAAGTAAATCATACCTCTTGGGAAGAGCTGAGGCTGGGATAGGCTCTTACAGGGAATAAGAGCTGGGTTAAGTATCTCAGATTTAATATCCTAATCACTACCCTAAAGTTTCAGCCCCCACATAGGTGCAAATTCATCCTTCCTCTGGTACTGTCCTCATGCATCTGTAATGGGTTGGTGCCCAGTCCAGCTCAGGTGTGTGTGACTGGTACAGGGAACACAAGTAGTTGAAATATGTTGTATAAACACACTCACAATTTTGATTTCTCTCAGTTCATTGTGCACTGTAAAAGCCATGGAGGTTTCCATGGAGAGAACTGTGGGACTGTAGTCAGCCTATCACAATGATCATTTGGGGTGTTACATTTTTTTTAATTAGCCCCTTGCTAACAGGAAGGGGGCAGTGCCTTAGACATCCGAGCTCTGTTCTCACACAAGTCTTTTACTTTTGTCCAAACCTAACAGGTTGTCTCCATGGTGGAAGAGGGAGAGGGTTTTTGCACTGTAGGGATGTGATTAGTACAAGCACTTCTGCTCCTGGGTGCCATTTAATGGGAAAAGGAGTAGCAGGTGCCCCATCTTGCTGAAATCAAGGTCTTTGCACATCGCACTGACATTCACACTTTGGTTTCCTCAGATTCGTGTACAGCCTTCAGGCAATAATAGCATGTCTCTATGGTCCTTTGTGCTCTGAAAGGTTATGTCTAGAATGGTTATTATTTACTTCTGTTTTCTTTCCAGCTTTTAACACCATGGTGTTTCTGCACATCTTGATTCCCAAAGCGTAACTGTTGATTATGTGCTCAACTAAATGTACCCAAGTTGCCAAGCATTAATTTCATAAGTAATATTAAAGTGCTCTATGAATGCTGATAGAAAAAAAAATCCAAAACCACAACTGTGGATCAGATCTTTTCCTGATGTAAACTGATGTCACTCAAAAACAGTACAATTCAGAATATTTCTGCTGAGAGTCAACATGGGGTGAACTTAATAGCTAGGGGTTGGGAGACACAATTACATGGAACCACTAGACACTTTTGTAAAGGCAGTTTTAAAACACTCTCCAGTCGAATTTGAAGGATGTTTGTGGCAAATCTTTTGAAAGGGTCATTGACTGTACAAGGATGAAAGTTGTGGGCAATCAAGTTCTGTAATTTGTTTCTGCCTACTGAAGAAAAAGGGCATATGTTTCTACAGAAGTTTTTGACTTCTCATCGTTTTGATTTTTATTTAACATACAAACTTTAAAGGAATTATTTTATTTTGGAACAGACACACATAAAAAACATGACAGCAGACTATTTGGCATAACATATATTACCAAGAATGCACACAGTCTCAGAATTTCTGCATGTGAAGTACATGGCACTGTTTAGAACCTGAGCTTCAGTGTTCCAGATCATAAACCGGTGATTTTACTTTACTGTATTTGATAGAATATTTATAAATTCAGAGTAGACATTTAGAGGTGATGAGAAAGAACATGTTCTCTCAGATTATTTGGCTAAAGATGGGGTTAAAAAACAAGTCTGGGGTGAAGGGAGAGCAAATAACTTGCTTAGCAAGTTGTTGCCAAGCTGTGACCTACACAGCTGTTTGTTTGAGAACTTTTGCCCATACTATAATTTCAGAGATGATAAATGTGAAGCAATTAGCACTGATTCATGCTTGTAAGTGCTACTTGAGAGTTCAGTCGAGGAACTGTGCCTTTGTATGATTTTGTGTAAGTGGTGCTTCAGCATATTTAATAAGGTCAGTTATAATACATGTTTGAAAACTGCATAAATGCAATCAGGAAAACATTTCTGATTGCATGAATAATAGTTGTTGCATATGCTTAAAATGCAGTAAATTATAATGGGATATAAATTGAGCTCTAGAGACATTTTTACATTAATAAACTTAAAATCTCATGTATTTTGACTAAGTGTTCTGATTAAGTAGGCATTTGAAGAGAGTGAGGAGGGAATATCCCGTTGCTGAAGAAAAGGCAGTTTCAGATGTCATAGAACCAATTTCTAACCTGAGCTGATGACACAGACTAGGATGGATGGGTTTTGTGCAGCTAAAGTGTAGGTTGTGCTTAGATAAACTATTTTATGAAGAGGTCTTAAATCAAAGTACAAGAGGGCTGGTGAGACCTTAAAGTTATTTGGCCGACCCTTTTGCTCCAATACCTGTGCATTACCTGGCAAATATTTATCGAGTCTGTTAATACATTGAATATTCCTACTGTATGTTGTTCCACAGCTTGCACATAAGCTTTGTTCTTCTTGACTTAAAAAGGATTTTCTAGTCTCTAGTCAGAATATTTCTGCTGGAATTTGAGGTGATTGTTTTTTGTCCTATTTACAAGAATATAAAGAAAGATACTTCCCTCTGCAGTAATCTTTTGGGGACTGTTTCTTATCTTACCTGCAGACTGCATGTGTTACAGGTTGAGAGGGCACAGTATCCAATTTTCTCCATTTCCAAAGTCACTTTGAGTTTCTGTCACAGCTGTTCATTTAGTGACTGTTCCCCTGATTCCGTTATATTCCCCAGCTTTCTCTCCTGGGGCAATCTCAAAGGGCCATTGAAGAATTCAGTGTCCATGAACAAGTTAGTGTTTCTCGTTTCTTGTTCACTTAAATTTCCTTCCTCTTAAGACTGCCTGTTAGTTGTGTTTCCCATACCCTTTCGATGTGCAGAATAAATGGGAAATTTATGTAAAAACTGTTTCTAGGTGTTCCTCTGCATTAAAAAAAAACGAAAGGAAAGACAGTACTGAAGTTTCTTGAGTCTCAATGAATTTTGGGGGAAAAAGTCTGTAGGACTTGAAGGACCAGTGTGTTAGGTGAGAAGAATGTGGGGATGAGGATGATGAATGTGGTTTCATAGACGGATGAGAGTTTAAGGAACTCTGGAGAGCAATTGGCTTTGTGCTGAGCCTCTAAAGAGAGGAAAATTGCATTGACTGAGACTGAAACTCCCTTGGGTTTCTCATTCAATTCCACCCTTGTACTCCCTGGGCCAATAAACAGATAAAGAAGAACTAATAAAAAAAAAGAATCAGGTTAAAGAGAGAATCTGTAGCTTCTAGTGCAGCTGCAGTTAAATCCTTTCCTTGCATCATAGATTGCTCCCAAATAAAATCATTCACTCTAAGGCTATTGAAAAGACAAAAGCTTCTGCTTTTTAATCGTTTCCTGCTGGAGGCATTGACCTTTGGCTGTGCTGAGGCAGGAGGACTGTTAAGAAAAATGCAGATTGGAAATAAGTTTGCCTTCATGTTGAGGCCTGTTCCCTTCCTCAGCACAGGAAGGCGCTGCCAGCAGGTTTCTCAGAAACACTCAGGTGGCTCCGGGTCTCTACGACCATGGCAGGTTACAGATGGTGTTGGCAGTTCTTCAGGTGCTGGTTCTCTTCCTAAAGAGAAGAAGAGAAGAAGAGAAGTTCTCTTCCTCTGCCCTCTGTTAGCAGAACTGTACCTTCCCTGCCTGCTCTGTAAAACATGAGGAGATCTGAGTTAATTTCTGGTTGCTTTCATTTACCTAATTATGACTATGACCCACTTTCTGCCCTTTGTGAGTTAAAAATATACATTGGCTTAAGAAGAAAAAAAAAAAAACAACAAAAAAATCCCTTATTGTGAACTGGCAGTTGTACACATATCTCTAAAGGCAAATAAAGCTTTGTATTTTGCTGGTTTTTTAATTCTTACATTAAATTGCATGACTACAAACCTTTGCTTAGCTTCCTGTATTTTCCCATGCTATGGTGTGATGGCAAAGCAAAATGTAACAGAAGAAAATTAATTACAATGGAAACCTTTAAGTTGGAATGAGTTTTGAGTCAGGCTTCTAAATGTTGCAGTGTGTTTCGTATACCAGTTCCTGGGGGTACGTGCAGCACGCTTCATTCCGTGGACAGCTTAAATGTTATGAGGTCTGGCAGTTCTTTATTTCACTGCTGATTAGATGACCTATGAGCAGTGTAGCATGTCACCCTTGCATTGGAGAAGAATTGGGACTGCCTGTGGAGTTGGATTCAATTGTTGGGATGTATGAATGTCTGCTTCCAAATGCTTGACAGAGATTAATAAAGTGCAGAGTTTCTTAAAGAGAATCAATGGTAAGATGGCAGATGCTATTTTCTTTGTCTTTTTTTTTCTTGCGGGGTAGTGTGGGGGAAGTTGCATTTCAAAGTAACAAACATCATAAAGGCTTGGAGACAGCTGCCATGGGGTTCTGAGGATCGGGTTCATCCCGTGGTCCTACTGTTACATATAAGTTGCATTTGCTAAACAGTGGGAATGTGTTTGGTTTGGGGTTTTTTTTAATTTCCTGTTAACATTTCAATGCAAGTTTGGGTGTGATGTTACTTTTGGGAAGGTTTGTTCTTGTAAAAATGTGTCCTTAGATTGAAAACTGTATGGGGAAGAAATGAGAGACCCAGCACCTTCAACAAAATCGTTCCCTCAAAGCCCCTCTGAAAACACAACTCGTTTTTCCAACTCTGTTCCAGCTGTTCTAAATTTTTAGACCTACAAGACAGTTATGCTATTCAGTGCTTTTATAGAATAAAAAGAAAATCCCACCACTACCAAAAATAGAAGCTATTGATATGTCAAAAAGTGTTAATGTAAACCACCTACATGTACTTCATTTGGTCTGTTTTAATTCTTCTCACTTTTCTCCTACTCCCGCAGCAATTTTGAAGGGTTACAGGGTATGTGTCTATTCCTTTGCAACTCAAGTCCTGATGTGGCTGAGAAAAAGAGGACGGACAGCACATCTTTCTGAAATGGACCTAGTGGGCCATTTCCTATAGAGTTATGTGCTCAACTAATAATGAAAGTGTTCATTTTAAACACCATTTCCCCAACAAGTATTTCTTACACATCTCTTACTGAAGACTCATGAGTGAGTTAAGTTTCCGTAACCTTCCTTTGAGACCAACTGACTTGTGAGAGAATTTTTTCTGACTACAGTTCCAGAATCAATACCTGAAAAAGCAGTCCTGTATTTTCCTGTTCTGTTGGCTTTGAGGTCATTTAGTTCTTTCTATGGTATCACTGAGTGCCTGTTAAATTGGAGTTCAAGGTAGCTAGATAGGGGGTGGGAGATAAAGGAAAAATCTGTTTTAAATGCTTGATCTACCCTAGCAAATTTTCTTGGAAAAGATCTGCAGAGGCATAACACATTCTGATTGGTGGGTGTCTGTAGAAAGCAAATGGAAGGAAACCCTTTTCATCACTTGCAGATAAATTTAGCTACAACATAGAAACATACTGTAGGGGGGGAAAGAGAGAATGTATGTTGAGAAGTTGAAAGGCTATTAGGGAAAAAAATCATTCTAATCTAAAGAGCACAAAGGAAAGACAGTTTTGTGAAGGTTTCAAACATTAGGTTACACATTTCATTTCTCTTATCTGTATGGCAAGTAGGAAGTGTATTAAATAAAACATATCTTATTATGGATTTTAACTGTTGGGTAAGAAAAAGGATTATTTTTCATTTGGGTCAACATAGAGAATTATTTCTGCTTTTGCTAACAGCTCAAATGTCTTCTGTAAAAATTTTCCCGTCAAAATTTTCTGCATATATAAATAGAAAAGGCTTATATGGAAGACTGAATCCAAATGATTAAATGGCAAATTGTCTTGCCTTTTTCTAATAATGGAATAAGCTAGAGGCTTCTGAAAATGAGGGGGAAAAAATCAGGTTTTAACTCCTTTTATGAATAACTGTGTTTCTAAACTTTATCTTAGTTTTTTACATTTCCGTCTTGAAAACCACAAGTTCATTTAACCCAAAATCTTCTCGTGGAAAGGTATCTGTTTTCACAGCACTGTTACCAGAACAGGATGGGATTTAATCTCAAGCTGTATTGAGGAAGACGGATGAAAGAAGAATGATGATTGGTATCAACTCAGATGTTTCATGTCTACCTGCAGTCCTTCCTCTGACTCATTAGGGTAAAGGATTTGGGCTGTTTCACCAGAACCTTCTCAGTGGAAGTTCAAGTCTAGGCAGTTCCATGCTTTTTATTTTGTGTATGTAAGTCTGCCTCTCTGCAGCCCACCAGGCTGTGGTGATGGTCCAGTCGAGATGTTTGTCTTTGCCACAGCAACAGCTGTATCTGGGTCCGGGGAGAGAACAGGCGGGGCTGGAGGACAGAGCTGCCTAAGCAAACACTGCCATAGAAAGAAACCTCTCTCAAGCTGGGCCCTAAATGCCAAATAGATTTCTTCTTGCGAAGAACTGAACCCAACGCTGCTGCCCATGCAGTAATAAATATATGCAGTTCATAAACTTGGTCCCCTTTGTCTCGGAGCTTCTCAAGGGAGAGTGGATCTCAGAGATAGACTGATGAATTTTCACCTATGTCAAAATACATTCTTTCTCTAGCAATTTTAGTCTAGTGAATTTTAATGTGAATATAGAGATATGTTTTTTTCTCTTCTTATTTTGCCAAAATCTTATTTAATGTGGGCTTTTGGTGGAAATAAAAACTATTCAGTTATTAACTAGAAATGGCAAAGGAAGAAAATCACAAAGTGTTGAAAAAAGCGGGTCAGCTTTGGACCTTTAAGAATAAAAACAGGCTTTAAAGGTCTGAAATGCTATCACAAGGTTTTGCAGCCATTTTTGCTCTTCAGAAAATTCTTAATACCCTCCTCTTATGGCTTGCTACAGTTTTTTCAACTCCGTTATGAAAGCTCATGGAGGCCAAGGGATGAGTGATTTCACAAGAAGGTCGTCCATCAACTTGTTCTGCACTCTCCGTAATTAAGCTAAGAGCACAGTGGGAGGCTCATCTTCATACTCTGACCTTCCTGCAAGAAGGGAGGTTATAAAATAGCAAAGCAAAGTTTCTTCCCCAGTGTAATCAAATCTCTGAGATGAGGCTTATGTACCTGCAGCTTCCTACCAGGACACAAGACAGAGCCCTAAACTGGCAGGTTCTTGTCCTTGTAATAGGATGAATACATAAAAAGTCATCTTTTGGAGATAGATACATTTCAATGACATTTTTTATTGAGGATTTTGCTATCTCTCATTAAAAAAACCCATTAAGTTGGGCAAGAAGGTTTCTCGAAGATGGAGTGGGGAGGTGACATGGAGAGCTTCAGAGAATGGGACTAAACCCAGATTAATAAAAGACCAACAAATAAGTAAAGAGCACATTAATGAAGTGCATAGACAAGACTGAGCAGGAGAAGATGAGTATGCAACTAGAGCTGTCAACAATGAATAGAAACTGATAAATTAAAGACCATATAGGAAATAACAAATGGAGAGCCTTCTATAAACATCCAACCAATATGTGTGGAAAAAACAATTCAAGAAACAGGCAGGTTATTAGATAAGACACAGTGGTGGCAGTGGGAAGCAAGTGAAGCAGAAGAAATGCAGAGTAACAGATTTAGAATTTCAAGGTTAGATATAACTCCATAATTACAGTGTAGATGGGGTTGCTCTAAGTTGGTTTCTGGTTTACCCATCTTCCATAGTGAATTAAATTCTACTTCTTAAACATTTTCACATCTAAGGGCATATTATATGGTCCTTCCTTGAATTGTGTGCACTGAACCACACAGTGCATTGTCCTTCAGGATTTTCAAAGTAATCAGAATCAAATCCTTATGACTAGAACCTAATGATGACAAGTTTCTGAAGGAGTAAAAAAGCACATACTGCTGGGGTGGCAACCACATGACTCAGTGGATGCAAGAGCAATCCTTTTCTCCCAGCAGAGAGGATGTTTGCTAGGCTGATGTATCTCCCTGTGCACTGTGTGTTCTCTGGCTCAGTGTTTCAGCTGTGGAACTGTGTCTGGGGTCCCTGACCCTCATCTTACTCATGCTGCAGTGATGTACAGGAGTCTCGCTCTGTCTTGGTGTGTCTGCATTCTGAAATGTAGTTGTCTGATGTTTGACTCTTTTATGCTTTGAAGAGATGGAAATCTACTGCTAACAATTACCTTTCCTTGTTAAGATTTAGGGATACTGAGCTGTGGAGGATTTTTGTACAAGGTTATTTTTTGTGAGGTTATAACACACTTTAATAGGTTGCAATTGTTTTAACCAGAGGCTGTAAATATTAGAGAGAATTACATACGCTGTAACTTTCGCAGGCTGTTAAACAAAAATATAGGAGGAAGAGGGTGTAGGAGAGTGCCTCCACGGGAGATGCATATTCTGGGTAAACAGCCTAATGGGAGGATAGGACTGGGATATGTGGGTTGTTTGCTCAGCTGTGGTGTTGGGCCTGCTGGGTGACCTTGTCAAATGCCTTCCCAACTTTGGACTTTGCTTTCCTTATCCATGCAGCTATAACAGCTTCACTTGCCCTGCAGTTCCTATCTAGGGCTGGAACACACTGTCCTGCTGCTCCCCAGTCAGCTGAGTGTTCCTGGGGCCTTGACGTGCTGTCTCCTGCTGGCATTTTCTTTGCCCAACAATTGTTGGTGAGGAAAAGGTATCTGGAAATCAGATTTTTTTTTTAAAGACAAACAGTGCTAGATGTGTCCCAGTTTGCAAATTGGCTAGACAACAGTCACTACTTATTTTTAGTAAAGGTCTGGATCTGCAACTTAGGTGTCAACATACATAGACAAACACCTATCAGGATTTCAAAACTCAACCTATATTTATAAACAGTCCCAGAAGCTTTCTCCATCTGTTTCCAGCTCCCTACCCATTTATTAACTCCAGTTCATGAATTCACTTTTATTTAAGAAATTGATATAAATTTGGCTGCAATGTTATCTTTTTTGATTGTAATAATTAAATGTATGCATCTCTTAGCACCTAACATTAATTTTAAAAATCGGGCCCAAATAAAACAGATTTCTGATGCGACACGTAGGGGCAGGAAACTGAGGGGACAGAACAGAAAACAAAGCAGTCTGAGGCCATAAAATGGAACAAAAGGAATTACAAAAAATACATATTTAGCATATTTGTTCTGAAATATTTCATTGAATAAATGTCAAAAAAGCAGATAGTAGATAGATTCTAGAACCATTGTCTTTCTTCCCCATTATTTTCCTGCCCTTTTTTTTTTGCCATTTTATTTGGAAGAAAAAGCCACGTCCTGTATATAAATATCTGAAACAGTTTTTGTAACAAGAATGGACAGACTGATAGAAGGTGCATTCCGTGGAGAATATCTGACTGGTTTTCCCTTGCAGCTGTTAGCAGTATTTGTCACTCAGATGATAAAGCTGTTCACTGGAGGTTGGTCGAGAATACTTGACACTATTTTAATAAGCATTGCATATTTCCCCTGTGTTGAAGTGGACGGCTTTTATCTGATGGGAGAGGTATTTGTTCCAGGCCCAGGAAGGGCCCCTGACAGTGGTGCCAATGTGCCCCTTAGAGTAATACAGTGATGGACTACCGAGTCAGTCTGATTCACTTCGAAAAAGCCAAAGCACTTATTTGTCTGAGGATTGGCTGCTTATTCATACTGATGAAGTATAAACAAAATACAAATGAAAAAAAAAAAGTGAAAAAATTATTATACTAATTTTTTTGTTAGATTTCTCATAGGACTTCAAAAGAGAGAGAAAAAAAAAAAGACAAATGAAAAAACCTGAAAATTGGCATGGCTTTCTTGCCAAGTGGAATATTAATAAAAGGAGGTGAATAGCATTGAGATCAAGTCTTCATCTTTAAATCTAACCTCTGGAAATGACATGTCCTTTATTTTGTGTATTACGCTGACTGTGAAGCCTAATTAATAAATATAAAGCCATGTGTTTCTGTAGCCTCTGTCTAGGAATCAGGCTGATTGAAAAAAAGAAATGAGTTTTCAGTCTGATACAGACATAAAATCCCTGTTTTCTATTTCTGTGGCAATGGAGATTCATGTTGAATTAAAGTGACCAAGTAAACATAGCTTGAGCAAGGAATTTAGCCTAATCTGTGGTATTTACTTGGCATAAGGGAATAGCTGATATCCTGATGACATAAGCAGGGCAAAGCCAGCAATCTGAGCTCTATTTTACCCGTGTAATAACACATACCATTAAATTTGGTGGCTTTACTTGGGATTTAGTGTAGAATGAGATTGTAAATCTTCTAAAGAAGTGCAAATAGACACAATGTTTTATCTGGAGCCTACAGAGCTAAACTTGCTCTAGAGAACATCGAGATCCACAGTCCTCAGTACAGATGAGGAGAAATAGATGATGGAGGTTGAATGTGGAAGGGAGCAGGACTGGAACACTTCAGGGAAAAGAGGACAAGTTGGGGAAGGAGCCCCTTGGGATATGCAGGGTGAGGGGGGATTTTTGCTAAAAGCTGAGGCTTTGATAGCAGCTTCTCAACAGCTCCATGGTGTGTGTGCTCTGTATTGTGCACAGACCATGTGGGAGAGTAGGGTTTGAATATGTGGTACCGAATTTGGTGTGCTGTGTCTTCACTCCTCAGGACAGTGCTAAAGCTTGTCTGCTCGCTGCAGTCTCCACGGTGGTGTTTTGCTTCTTGTCTCCTAAAACAGTGATCAGATAAGTGAGCATTTCACTTTTCTGACCTAGTGGTGGGGCCTTGCCTTAGAGGTAGCTCTTAGTGGTGTGTGAAACAAGTAACTGGGTAGGAAAAGTGACAGTTTCAGAGCAATGCTTGATGCAGAGACTGTACTGTGGCACCAACAGGAGGTATGCCTGGCTCCTAAGCAGATAAGGAGAAAGAAAGGCTGGCTGGGAATTACTGCTGCTTTTTAAATTTTATTTTTTCTTAAGTTGCAAGATATTCTGTGCTTTTCTTGATACTATTTTGACAACTAACCGATAAAGTAAGGTACTGTGTGTTTTAGATCTACCCATTTCTGTCCTACCAGGAAAGTACAGGCTTGTCTCTCATGCAGTCACCATGGCTTCAAGTCACAATAGCTGAATTCTCCCAGCTAGAAATCCTTGACAAGCCTCTGATGCTATGTTTAGTCCTAGCTTTGTTTTAATCACAATTGTGTATTCCACATTTCTGAGACATGATTATAAATGTGAAGAAAGCTTGTGAAGAAGTCACTTCGAGGCTTTATGGGTTTTGGCCACTGATACACATGACAAATAACTAGGTGGAGAAGAGCACAGTGCCTGTGTCTAAGCCTGGGGGTTGTTCTGGGATCATGGGGTGAATCCCACACTGGTGTTGCTGCAAGGGACCCTCAGATCCCAGCTGACAGCTCCCCTTGTGCGTGTGTTCCTAGCACAGGCACAGGAGGCTGCACTCTGCACCCTGATGTGACATCCCGCTCCCTGAGGCTGGAGCTCAGGCCAGTCTGCTGGAGCAGAAACAGCTGACATAGGTATGGCCTGTCATCCTCACAACATCACATGTTCAGGGGAAAAAGCAAGCTGGCTTTCAGTAACCTGAGTTAACAGATATTTTTTTTTTAGGTTTTTTGGGTGAAAGGTTGGGTTTTCTTCCTTGAGGTTTCTTATAATTTAATGTTCTATTAAAAAATTATTTCTTTTCCTACAAAATTGGAGGGATGTGAAGGCAGGCAGAGACTTAGGATGCTGTAGAGAGATTATCTGGATTGGCCAGAAGCTGAAAAATACAGTTATGACACAATAATGAAAAAAGCAAATCTGTATTTCAATACTACACAAACTATGGAGTAACGAAGCCTATCAACTGCACTTGGTGACTCTTTGGATTATGATCTAATAATAATAGAAGCAAATGGATTTCCAGACCACTGTATTAAACCCAGAGATTTGGGTAGGTCAGGTACCTTGAGATGAGCCCACAGGGCTTGGATGTTTTTCTGAAGGGCAATATGTTACTAACTCTTCTGGCATCAAAATTAGCAATACACATCTAAGACATTTCCAACAAGTAATTAATTCCAGAGATCAAGGATTGCTCCAGAGGCTGAAAGTAAATTGTAATATTTTCTTAGTATATAACTCCTACTAAGTGCCACCATCTGATGCTGAAGGATGTGACATCACCTGTATTTTTAACAGTTCAGGAGAGGGAGATGCTGCTTTTGAACACAACCTTTAAAAGGCCATGGGATGTGCAAGGAAGTTACTTGAAAGTCAACTTAAAGAATAATTGCCGAGGTGACTCTGAAAGCTGCCATTAAACAAAAGGATGAGCACAAAGCAATAAACTATTTGGATCCAATAGCTTCCATGAATCTGTCTCCTTTTAAAGCAACTATTGATCTTCACCATGAGACGAGGCAATCAGTCACTCTGACAGTCACACATATGCATGCAAGTAGTAATTGTATGGGGCATCCAGTTCCCCAGAGAAACATCCATTTTTGGGTGAGGGGCGATTTGGTTAAATTTATTTAGAGCATTTCCCAAATATGATCTCTTAAAAAAAAAAAAAAATTACCACACAGGTGTTTTATAGGCATTTTTTGTTCTTTAAAGCTGTGAAATCTAGGGCATGGCTGGGAGGCTAGTTTAAGAGAAAGATTGATTTTTAGGAAGGTTATTGAAGTCTTAAATGCTTAACTGCTTTATTTCAATTCGATTATATTGAAATCACTGGTCTTATCAATTGGCCAAATCAGAGTTATTTGCTTTTAAGAAAGATTTAAACATTTTTTGCTCTATTGTCCTTCAAAATACGTCTATATTCTATGTTGATGCATTCTCACTTTGTGGGAGCAACAGACAAATAATTATCCACCCAAATCATTTAAGCTAAAGACATTTTAGTTTCCAAGCATCCATTTAAAAAAAAAATCCATCAGAAAACTCAGACACTGGGGGTTAAGGGTTCTGATTGTGGTTTCGCTCGAGTCTAATCCCTTTAGCCAGGAGTGTGTTCTTTGACTATGCAGACAAACTGGAACAGGATGTATCTAACAATTACCTGGAAACCTTGTTATATCCATAATGCAGTTATATATCCATATAACCATATATCCATGTGGTTATTCCATATCTCCCTACTCCCGTGCTTGTGGTGGAATAGGCCTCCATTTACTATTATTTTTTTAATTGGCAAAACTAATACTTTTTGGGTCTATCAATGCTTGTATATATCTTGGGAGCATTGCTAGCCTGTTATATATTTACTGCAGTATATTTAATACGAGAAGAATTGTTCTCTCCAAGTGATGTTTCAGGCAGGAGTCTGATTTTTCATTTTTGTCCTTGAGAGTAGCTGACTTGACTCAGAGAAAATGTGTTGGGAAGAAGGAGTGATCAGAAAACACTGAGAACAGCACCTTGTTTCTGCAAACTGTTTTGCATTTCAAGAAAAAGTATTTTGAGGCTATTTTGTTTTCCATGGACTAAAACTTACGGAGGCATAATACATTGAAAAGTTTCTTGCATAGTTATTTACACTGAAATCTTGACTTCCTGTAAGTCAAAGATAAAAACAAATTTTAAAAATGGATGTCTAATAAAGCTATGGCTTTGCTCCAAGTCATAGAATCATGGAATGGTTTGGGTTGAAAGGGACCTTAAAGCTCATTTAGTTCCAATCCCCTGCCATGGGTAGGGACACCTTCCACTGAATGAGTTATTCCATGCTTTTCAAGAGATGTCTGGGTAAAAATCCCTGCCTTTATAAAGTGGTTTCTTAGTCCACAAAATAATCTTTTCCTTTTGATAGGACCTTTTTTGTTGTTGTTTGTGTGTGAATGAGATTTTGAGCTTTTCCATAGATTTAGAATTGTTTTAGGAGCACAGGGCATTTGTAATGTGTTGCATTGTCACTCTGAAGCTTCTGAATAGATCACTGATCTTGAAATTCACAAGAGCTCTGAATATATTTTTATTCCTTATGTGCAAGAAACACATCAGACAGACTCAAGAAAACTATAATTAATTTTCCTGTACTGTTAATATTAAAGCAGCACAATTTTAAAGCAATCCTTCCAGTATTGGAATCTGTGGACTAACATTTGCAACTTTTAATACTTTGGAAGCTTTAAGATAGCAAAGGATGTACATTCCCTAAACCTTAGCTGGCATAAATGTGGAATTTGATCATCTAACACTGTGGGAGAGATTCCAAGCCCTAGTAGCATCCTGAGAGGGGATGAGGATGATAAGTAATTGCACATTTTGCAGCACTTTTAGGGGTTATTCTCAAAGCTGTGTTTTGTACTTTCGTGTTTCTCTAAACAACTGTCAAGGAAAGATCCCCATCAATAAAATATACAATCAATACTGACCTCGAGTCCCCTGGCTTCAATAAGACAGCCAGATACAAACTGTTCTAATTGAACTCTCTACACCCAAAGTATGCTGATAAGATTGGTGCTGCCTTCTGCTGAAGGATGATAAATCATCCGGGTGAAATCTCAGTTCATTTAAACAAAGTCGTATACAGGGTTGAATTTTTTTCCTGAGTGAAAAGGGCTGTATCAGTAAGAGTGACTTCAAGATGGAAGGATTGTTCTTTGGGCTGTAAAATAATTTTTCGAAGTAAAAACCTTGGAGAATTTAAAATACAGGGTGAAATTCGGTGGTAGGCTCTGGTGAGGCAGGTTACTTTCTCTAATAATTGTTTCCTGTGCAGGACAGTTGTACCTCCAGGGAATGTAGCAAACACATAATAGAGGGTACTTTCAGAATGCAGTTCAAGGCTTTTCATTTTGCATTTTTCCTACTGGATTTTTAAAAAAATAATTTAGATGAAATGCATTAGAGTTTTGTCTTGTGTATTTCCATTTAATGTGCCAGACCCCTTAAACACAGAAATGTTGAAAGCTGGGCCCTTGGAAGAGTGATGTGTTAGAGCTGATCGTCAAATTTGGTCCAAGAGGAGATCCAACATGGGAAACAAATGCTCTGTGGGATATCCTCAGTCTACAGCTCCCAAGAGACAGATAAAAGACAGGAATTTGAGAAGGACATGAGACAAATCCACTGTAATCAGCAGCAGAGAGCACCAGAGGTCCCCGTGTGTAATTCCTGAGGGGAAAAATCTGTTCAACCCTTTAATCCCATTTCACAGGATAAAAAGTCATTATTTTAAATAATTTAAATTTATATTTAATTTTAAAACTCTTGAAAAGGAGATGTAGCAACAGAATTGGACAAGGTGCTCTATATTAATGTTTGAATTCTAGAGACATCCGGGAGGAGGGTGAAACATTCCTTCCTGTGCTAACCTAACAAAGGGGCTCAAACCCATCCCTGTATTTACTGTCTGCCTCTTGTTGGGAGTTGTTCTTCTCTTGGAGCTTTCTTGCTGTATAATTCAGAATTGATCGAAGCAAAGATAGTGGGCAGGAGAGGCCATAAATCTAACCCTCTGTAGGAGAAGATGAGCATATTTTTTAGAAAGATGGCCAAGGAAACGCAGTGAATGTGCCCAGGAGAGCTCGTGCCCCCATCCCCAGTGCAGAACACGGGGTGGGAAATGCACCATTTGTGTCCTGTGTGACACAAATGTGACACATCCTGGTGCGTCCCTGTCCCCATGCTCGGTGCTTTGGTTAAAGATAAAGATTTAGGAGTGTAATAGGCACATTTGCACATCCTGAAGCAAATATAATTTTGAAGATCTTTCAGCTCACCAGGACAGGACCCTGTGCTCCTGACCCAAACAAGGACAGTGGGCTGCTCTAGCACAGGGACACTCTGACTGACTCAGAGCAGGTTTTGTTTATTTTGTGTGAGCGCACAGCAGAGAGTGAAATTTACAGGAAGGCTTCATTTGGGGTATTTCAGACAACATTGGCATTAACTCTTTCATGTTACATCTAGGACTCAAGACTGCACTGAGGTTTTTTTGATCAGAAGATCCTCCACAATAAAATAGCAAAATGTGCAACTTCAGATGTATCTTGTCACATGAATAGCAAAGTTCTTCAATTTTAATGTCCAAATTTAGATTTTAAAGCTGTTTTTATTTATTTGTTTGTTTGTTTGTTTGTTTGTTTGTTTGTCAAAAAATGTAAGGAAAACCTTTTTCTGCTCTAGTCTCCCATTTTCATCCCAGAACAGCAGGAGCTGAGTGAGATAGATGGGCTCTCTTGAGAACAAACAAACCAGTAGCTACTCATAAATTGAAAATAAGGATATAGTGGCCAAGACAAATAAAACTCACCTCATCACTGAAACTTTAATTTCTTGAACCCGTCTTCCGTTACAGTCTCTTGGGAGGAATATCATCATTACTGAAGAAAAAGATTTTATTGGGGTTTTCAACATTTTTTGACCCTTTGATTTAATATTTCAACTGCTAACTTAAAATCTGTGAAAGAGTCACAGAGTCATTTCTATATGCACTGTACTCGTGAGTTACAAGTGTGGGCTCTGCTCATAGACTGAGAGGTGAAGAATTTTATAAATGCAGATGGTCTAACACAATAAAATATTCACTTTAGCACATACCTTAATACATTAGTTATGTATTACGTGTATCATTAATGCATTTAGTACATTAATATATTAAATTGTGTTAACCAGGATAACAATAACTTGAAGCAGTTCTTCCTATAACTTATTACTTAAAACTCTGGATGACCCTATTAATTTTGATTAGATGTCATCCATGGTTGTCTATACATGCAAGGTATGGTGGAGGAAATAAATCCATTTTGAAGACAGAAATAGCCTTTACTTGACTACAGATTGCATGACTCTTGCCTGATGCTGTGTATTAAGTACTGTTTTTGTGTTCCATCACATTTTTACCCCCATTCTCTATAAGCTACACAAACGAACAGCAAACTCCAACATTTCTCTGCTCTGCTAATCATAGAACGGTGTGTTTCTGCACTGTGTTTTGGGCAAATATTTTATGCAGCAATGTTTTCATTTCTTCCAGTAAAGACCAGAGTATTTAATGAGAAATCAAATATTTTCTGGGCTAGTGTTTAAAAGCAGAGAATGCACTTAAGCAAAGATTTGCTGTGCCCTGCTAAAATCTTTCACCTAGTTATGGACATTTAACCTTCATGTCCCCAGATGGTGAGGAGATGCCTTGTGATGTGTTCTATGCTGTGTGCTCTCTGACTCCTTGGTTAACGCTGTTAAACTTCCAACAAAAATGTGTAAATATTAATGGAAGTCCATGTTACAGTCCATTTGGGCTGTCTGCCAACTTATATATCTAGCTGGCAATAGAAAAAGTACCTGCCTGGCCTTTTGGATTAATTGGTATTTAAGTATCTTATGCAAACTGGAAAATTTTCAACAGGAAAATAAACCCTTAATTTCAAGGCAAAGCAGGGATCTGCAGTCGGTCAGAGAATGCCTTTAACCCCAAGTGGGAATACACCTGCTCTTGTGTACTGACCCCTTATCTTGGCTTCAGCTGCCCAGCCAACTCACCAGAAAAGCTCAAGGCTCCTGCAGTCTTAGTTATTGGCATAAATATTGTGATATAATTTTGGGGTTTGTTTTGGTTTGATTTTTTAACTGAAATTTTGCTCAGGGTTAATTGTGGTTTGCTTTTTCAGTAGTTCTGGGATATGGAGAGATGGGAAAATCCATCCCTTAGTGGCTGCTTTGAAATGTTGTCTCCTTTTTAAATTTTATATTCCTTAAAAAAACCCAACAAAATCCCAAAATATCATGTTTACATTTTTTTCTCCCTTCAAGAATTCCTAAACAACATGGCTTCTTGACTGATTGAAAGCAAGAATTCAGTTCATATACCCAAAGTAAGAAAATTTTAAATCACATCTTCGATTCCTACAATGAATTAATTTTTCAGACCAGCTTTGAAACTGCTGATCTGTGCTGCTGTCACTACCTGCAGCAGCTCAGTGGCAGTGTCTAGAACTGATGCAGTATTTCCGTGCCATCACAGCCATTCCTCACTTACCACTGTGGCAGCATGAATGAGAAACAGACACACAAAACAGGCCAGTCAAGTGATAACCTTTGCCTTCAGCAAAATCTTAGCATCAGTCGGTCAAGATTCTTCCCTGGCTGAGTGTTTTGAGTACTGACCTCTGGAATACTCCTTCATGGGGATATGAGACATTGATTACCATGTGCCAGGGTGGCACAGGAGACTTAGGTTGGCTTTTTCCCAGCTGGGATAATCATGTTTTCTTCAGAGAATATCTACAGAGTAAATTATCTTCTTCCTGAAGTGTAACAAAAATGCTGCATTAACTCCAGTGAGTTAATGAGAGTAGTTAGAATTAAATCCTAAAACACTTTGTAAAATTTTAAGTGTTTTTAAGATATTTGAGCTTCCTAGAAGCTTGCAACTTTTTAGTCTTTTTTTTTGTTTTGGTATTTTTTTTAACTGTGGCAAGTGAACTAATTGGTCACAGAGTGAGGAATATTCCTACAATTGTATCAGGCTTGTTCACCTTGCTTGCATCCCTTGTCAGCTGTGGGCCAAATGCCAATATTCTAGACTCACAGGTTTGGAATTGGAGAAAATAGGTAAGTCTGCAGTGTCTGCACTGATAGCTAGGTTGGAATAAGCAAATATTCACTGAGCAGTGAACTAACGAGGCTTGGTTTCCTACAGATTTGTGCCATGTGAAAGCTTTTCCAGCTTTCATAGAGCATCAGGCACATGAATAATATATGTGTTCATACCACAGCCTTTCCCTTAGTATTCTATTAGAGACAGTTAGAAAAGCTCTCTCCTCATCCACTTCTCCTGTTGGGATATAGTTATATGTGAGGCCTCCTGCTCTTTCACCACACTGATTTAAAATCAGTCTGTGTATTCAGAGCTTGGTGGCTTGTGCACTAACCCCAACACAGAAAGAATGTTTAAACACCATATCCTTACGAAAATATACTAAAAACTTAGTGTAGCTATGAAAAATGAGGGAGGTTTAGAATTGGGTATTGGGGAAAAGTCTTCACTGAAAGAGTTGTGAAACATTGGCACAAGCTTCCCAGGAAAGCGGTGGAGTCACTGTCCCTGGGGGGATTTATAGGATGTGTAGATGTGACACTTGGGGACATGGTTTAGTGGTGGCCTTGTCAGTGCTGGATTAATGGTTGGAATTTATGATTTTAGAGGGCTTTGATTCTCTGATTCTGTTCTGTGTTGCAGTGTTGTAGAATGGGAGATCTGCAGTCCCAGCAGTGGCTGCGTGTGGTCTCTGGAGCTCAGACCACAGGATGTTAAGCTGTGACAGGAGGACTGAAGAGCTGCAACAAAGTGCCCATGTAAAACTAAGGTTTTCAAGTCCTCTCTAGTGTTTCCCCTGAAATAATGGCCCTACATACAAGGTTTTCTTCCTTCTTTGTTAGTTTATGGCAATGAACTTCTCCCACAGCTCAAGAAACTTTCTTACCCACGCATTTGCTCTCAGCATCCTGTAGAATAACCTCCAGAAGCAGCCACTTTCTGCAAATTGTATCTTACAGCTGTCTGAGCTGTTGGGTGGACTGGGAATGGCTTCGGTCCCAAGGAATTAGAGGAATAAGAACCTGCAAAAGCACCTTTATATATGCAGCTGACAATGCATATTGTTTCACTCTTTGTATCAACTATATCATGTTTTATGTTTGTACCACTATTACTTTGGTACCATAATTGCATTCCATGAGTCTTCACTCTGGTGTTATTAATGGCTATGATATTGGCAAGTTAATTTGGATACAGTTATTTCCTTCTTCTAATACAAACAAGATTTGATTAATGAGAAACATTAGGAATATACAATGGGCCCATTATTGCAGTTGTGTGTTTGCCAGCGTGTATTGATGGCTGGAAGAGGCATTGGTTTTTTTTTTTGCTCATGCATGCATTTATTTCACTTGCATTCAGTGTTTTAAATAACAGAAAATTGCTAAAGTAGGGAAGCAGCAGTAAAAAAAAGTGTTTAGAGCTGGTGATTAAGTCATGTGAGTCTGTTACACTCCAAGGTATGTGCAGTGAATATGGACACCATTAGAAAGCCTGGTTATTTCCATGGTGGTTTAGAAGTTCAGTGTTGTTCCTTTTCTGAATTTGTGCCAGTGTCAGTGATGGAATATTGATGTGCTAATGCTAACACTCCCTGGTACCTCCTGGGTTGAAAAGGTATCAATGACAACATTAATATAAGTACAGAAATAGTTGTCCTGCCTGTTTATGGAAAGGCTGAATTATGAGAAATAAATGGATTGTGTATGTCAAGGAGGGTATCTGGAGCTGAAGCTGTAATCTTTCCAGTTCAGCCCACTGCTCTACCTTCATAGCTTTCTGACAGTTAAATCAAACTGCACTACTTTTATGCTTGGTCTCTGCCCAACCTTCCTCCCACCCCCAGATATCTGGGTTTGATTTGTAGGAGAAGGTGGAATATGCAGAAATCCTCCTGTGGAAATACTTCAAGCTTTTTTTTTTTTTTTTTTTTTTTTTTTTTTTTTTTTTTTTTTGAGAAATTTTTTTTTTTTGGTAGCAGAAACATTGCTAACTTTGAATCTTGGCATAAAAATTGTCCTTATGCTTTCAGAGAAGAGAGAGTAAGAATAGGCACTCATGATATCCCTTTCCAGTGTTCCTGGTTGGAATCTTCAATAATTTTAGGAGTCTAATGAGGACTTGACTTTTTACAGCATCATTACATGCTCTTTCTCAGCAAGCACTGAACAAACCATAATAAACACTAAGCAAAATAAAAAGTTGTGAATATGGAAAGTGGCAGGGATTCAAGGAATGCCACATCCCTGTGAGTTTTCTGTACACCACAAAGCCTAAAAGGTAGAACAATGATACTGTGTCCCTTTCTGCTGTGAATATAAGGATATTCCAATAGATGCTGATAGCTACAGCTCAACAGCCAAACTGAGTGAGAACATGAGAATCAAAGGTCCCTGTTCAGGAACACTTTCCAGACTCTGCATGGTCACTCCAGGATGTTCCCTGCAGCACCGAGGCATGAGGAGAATCAGATGTGCAGAGAAGAGTAATAATACATATGTAAATTCTAGGCAGTGTGAATTCATGATGTGTTAAGGAGAAGTAGACAGAAGTGCAGAGAATCAGTTTTCTCAGTGTCTTCTGGCCAGTGACTGTAGTTTACAGATGCTTTGTATAATTTGAACAGCCAGATTGTTCTGATGAGTTTGGCTCTTTAAATATATTGAAGTATTGTGCTGGGTGCTATTTTCTATGCAGTAGTGAATTCTTATTCATTTTAAGTCAAAACATAGTTTTAAGCAAAGAAAACACTGTTGTGATTTCAGTCCTCTTAGATGGAGAGGGAGCTGAATTCTTCTCTTTGTCCTTCTTGCTCCCCTCAGAGGTTTTGCAGAGGGCTCTGAGATCACCTCTTCGGTGTATCCTTGTAGCAAATTACAGAAGTGCCTCTGTGCCTTGAAAAGGACTGAGAGTAGCTCAGTACTGCTCAGGGCCACCTGGGCTTGAGTGATTCTCAGCATCCTCAAAGGAGATCCAGTTGATGGGTTGGAATAAGAAGCAGAGAGCAGAGTTATCCCACCCAAAATTTTTCAGCGCAGTTCCTGATCCAGGAGTACTCAGTTGTGCTTGTGCTGAGGCAGTGGAGAACTGGTACAGGGAAAAACAATGACAAAGAGTGTAGGGCTGGATTTTTCCAGCCTATGCCAGGTTCAGGCAGCTGTGAAAACGTGTTCCTGCCAGTAAGGAAGCAAGTATTGCCATCCTTCCCAATGCAATGTTGTCTTGCAGTGTCCTCAGCCCCATTCCTTGTACATTAGATGGGACCCCCCAGCTCTGAAGGAAGTAAATGGAATACAGCAGCAAGGCTCTAGGATACAGCTTTTAGAAGCACAAAGCATTATGAATAAAGAAGATGGAGGATTTATTCCAAAAGTTACAGCATATGGTTAATCCATTTCACCTCTGATGTTATCCAGGAATTAGGCTGTCAGTTTTGGCTAATCTATGGAGGTATTGATATTATGAGCATCATTCTGCTGTCACAGTGCTTACATATCTGTTATATTGGGGAAGAAACATCTCTAATTTAATTAGTTCAACTTATGGCATGAATGAGTTTAAGAATTATTATACAGTGGATGCTTACTTAGGAGAGACTTAATTATTCATTTCTACATTTGGGTAACAGTAACATTGCCTCACCAGGAATACATTCCTGTTAAGCTTACAAGTATTAGTTTCTTCCACTGAGCTGTATAAGAGTCTGATAAAAGAAAAATCTGATGCAGACACAGTAAATTACTCTGCTCCCACCTCACACTGAGATTGAGTTTAGGAATGATTAATGTGCTATAGATTTCTATAGTAGGTCAGAAGATGCAAAGAAAATGATCCCCTCATTCTCACCAGGACACAACAGCTCTAGTGTTTAATATGTTCATCCATGCTTTGTCTGTCTCAAGGATACGAATTTAGAAGCCAAAAAGGCATTTATCTTTTTTGCTGTGTAGAGAAGAGAGAGGATGACAATTAAATTACATAATTGAAAGGCTAAGCCTCTGCAATTTGTATTTGATCTGAAAACAACTATTATGTAAGAAAAATGGATCAAATTCTAGTTTTGGTGATGTTGTTACTACCCTGCAGTGTTAACTGGACTGCATGAGTGTGACTGAAGAAGCTTTTTCTGTGTTTGTTTCATTGGGTATCTACAACTTAATGTTACTGATTAATAAAAAATCCTGAGAATTAAATTGAGTGGTTTTTGGGATGAAGAGACTGTTTTCTCCACACTTGAATTCATGATGTCTCTCTCCTGCTGTGTTGTGTGTGTTGTGGCAACAGTTTCCATAAGAATTTGCTTAGATAGCCTAGATTTTGAAGCAGAATTAACTTTTTACTTCTAGATTAATGTGCTTCACGTCAGGACATACCTGGGACATGTCCTGTCCTGGAAGAACTGGAAGTGTTCTTGCACCTGTGTGGAAGTGTTTCCACAGCAAACAGACTTTTGTTCCTGTTCGGGCTTTTCTTTCTTCTACAGAGTGATTGTCTACAGAGGAAGTTGATGTTCTGTAAGAACATCACAAAACCTCTGAGGTAGGTTATTCTGGTAAGAACAGCTGCATGGGTTTTCCTGAACAATTAGTTGTGCTGTATGCAGGCAGGACTTCAATTCTCTTGACAGACAGCTGCTAAGGTGCTTTTGTAAATATTAGAGGAAACAATAACTGGTCTTTTCTCAAAATATCAAAGTTTTGTTTCTCAAGCCAAGGTATAATAGGTTATCTAGGTAGTTGTTATTTGTGCAGTTTTGTTGGAATGGTTTAAATTGTATGTCAGTCACTGCCCCTGGAACATGGTCTTCCCTCTATTAGCAGTGATTCCACTCCCCATGCCCTACTTGAATCAGGCGTGAGCATAAGTCTGAAAGCGGAATAAAGCTGTGTGTGAAGCATAACAGAACTCAAATAACAAGGAAAACTGAAGCGGACTCAGCTTGAGAACCATTTCAAAGAGAAGGGAGGACCCATTTGGAAAAGCTGTTTGCAGACAGCTCCCTTGCTCACGCATTCCAGCCCAGTCAGCGGCCAGGCTACAGCAGAGCAGTGAATCTCCAGAGCTTCCGAGCTGTGTGTTCATGTCCGTGCTCGAGAGAGCTCCCACATCAGTACTGACTGTGCTGCCTGCTCCAGAATACCCTGGGTGTGCCACAGGCGTGTGCCAGCCCCATCAGCCAGGGCTGGATACAGGGCGAGTGCCAGAGCTCAGTGGCCAGACTGTGGGGGAGAACTGCTCGTTTCTCTCCAGTCTTTTCCACAAAAGAAAGACATTTTCCTTGACCAATACATGTTATAGGAACATTTTCATTCTATCAAAAGATGCTCTGTTGTTATCTTTTTTTCCAAAAAGACCACCCCCACAAATGCAGATTTCTATATGCTCTATTTTACATGTCTACTTTTATTCAAACAATAAATATAATGTTTCAAGCAAAAAAGCTAAGACAAATGCAGAACATGTCAAAGGTACATATCTGGGAGATACAATCTGCTAGCCTATTTTTTCTTTCTTTTTCGCTTTATACTAAAGAAAAAGATTTGTTCCTGAAAAATATTTTTGCACCACTTCATGGTGAACTCAGACACCTCAGAGTCAGTACATAAAAACAGCCTCAATTCACATACTTTCAAGGTTTAGTCACCTCTCCTCATCTGGATGTCAGAATTTCAGCAAATCTGTTCTGCAGGAATATTTAGCTGCTTCTTGAGCACTGCAGTGCAATATATTCACTGTTCTATCCTGATTTATTTATTTTAAACAAATTCTCTTTTCTTGCTTATGATAGGCTTCATCAGAAATTATCTCTGATGTTTGTTGATCAAGAGTGGATGCTCCAGAGGAAAGGGAACACAATGCTGTCACATTATTTTTATTGGGAAATATATGTCTTAGTTGTTATCAGAGGTGATACTCAGGGTTGTGTTAGGATCCAGTCATTCACTTTGCCATACCAGATGATAAAGCCAAATTAATATCTTAAAAAAAATAAAAATAAATATCCTTTTTCCTTCCTTTTTTCCAATGTTCCTCTCAGTAGCAGACAGCAAGCAGCTGAAGGGAGTTGAGTTTATGGATGGCTGCAGAGGCTGTCTCCATTCCCACCCTGTACATATCCATCAGCCACTCTGCAGCATTTTCCTGCAGCAGCAGGGGGACAGACAATCAGCCCCATCCCAGTGGAGAGCTCTGATGGGATGGAGAGGCTGTGGCTCTGTGTAGGCTTGGAAATGCACTGGGATGAGAAGTCTTTTTGGAACTTGAGCAGTCAGAGGCATTTTATGGGCGTAACCACCCCCAGCAAACACACATATTAAAACCCTTGAAGGTTTTAGAGTGAAAGGAAATGTACTATCTTAATTTTCGGTTGTTCTTTAAGGCAAAAATTGCTTATTGCAAAAAATTAAGTACCCATTAAAATTTTTGCAGACTCTACCTTACCCAATCAGACTCCTTTACATCACAGCAACTGAATTTAGAATACGGTTGAACATAAAAAAATATATTTTTTCATCTGTAAATCACTTTCAAGAGCAGAATCAATCATCATGCCACTCCACAGCTCCAGTTGCTAAAGGGAATATTGCAGTAAACAAGCAATGTTAAGAGCTTGCTTAGCATACAAAAGTGTAGGTCATCACACTTCAAATGGAAGAAAATGGTTTTAAGTAGAGTTGGGTATTTTGTGTGTTTATATGAATTTGACACAGGAGATGAGAGGTTCCCAGACCATCCCCCAGATTCACTCTGAAATTACTCTATTTTGAGTGATGAGCTAAAATAAATAACGTTGATATATAAGGCAGCAAGTATAGCATGATTCTTGCTTTGGAAGGATTTTTCTGTCAGTTGTACATCCAGCCCTGCCCTATCCATCTTCCATCTCAGGCTTTTTTATTTTGCTATGCATTCCAGAAAAGCTAAGCATACTCTATGACAGCCAGGTGAATATATATGATGTATATAAATAAAGCAAATATTTTAGCTATCAATCTTCTGAGCTGCAGAGATACCTGTAGTAGCTCAGTGCTCAGAGGTGGCTCAGAGCACTGCACTCCAAAGACCCAAGCAAGTTTTGACATTATAAGAGATGTATTGAGGGGAAAAAGAGTAATCTCTGGGATTTCAAGGGTATTTTGGGGTGTTACGATTTATCAGCATTTGGATTTGATAATCTTAGCTGCTAAAACTTGACTAGGTCACTTTTGGAGGGGATTAGCTGCTCCTGAAGGACTGTTTCCCAAGTGCAAGCCTGGGAAAGGAGGAGATATTTTTAAATGCCTGAGGAGAGAGCTGGGAAAGTGACTGTCAGAAGCAGGAAAAC
Source organism: Melanocharis versteri (assembly GCA_013397845.1). Classification (NCBI taxonomy): domain Eukaryota; kingdom Metazoa; phylum Chordata; class Aves; order Passeriformes; family Melanocharitidae; genus Melanocharis; species Melanocharis versteri. The sequence goes on along the minus strand of VZTG01008545.1, from coordinate 512,958 downwards.
TGTTCATGTGGGAAACAGAACGGTCTGGTCAGCCACGTGTGGTGAACAGTCAAGCAAATCAGGCAGAGGAGGAGCAGACAGAGCACATGTAGATGAGTTAGGGAATAAACAAAGGCCAGCTGCTGCCTTTCAGGGAAAATGATCAATTTTAACTGCGGCAAAGCTACCTTTGAAGCTCACCATGCTGTCTGTGGAAAAATAAGTCTCGAGATCAGAGTTGTGTGAACAGCCTTTAAAACTGTGCAGCCAAAAAACTTGGATAAGCGATCAGAGAGCTTTTTCCTTCATTGCGTTCCTCAGTGCTCCCACTTCACTTGCCCCTGGGCCCAGCAGAGCCCAGCCCAAGCTGCCCAGGAGGCCTGGAGATGTGCCCTGGAGATGTGCCCTGGGGCAGGGCTGTGTCTGTGTGTCCCCATCTGAAGTGCTTTCTGCAAAGCAGCAATGGAGCAAAGCACCTTTGCAACCTTCACCATCGAAGAGAAACCTGACTGTTTAAATAACACATGGGAAGTGGCTGTGGATTAGAAGCACTTGGAGGGTTTCTTCTTACTGAAGCGGAATTTTAATCCTTTAAATGAAAACTATACAATGTTATTGCCTGGCTAGAATGGACTGAAACTAGATTCAGATGTAATCAGTGTGGAAATGCTGGAATTGTAATAAATTGAGAAGGTTATTAAGTTTTGAGCTTACTGTCAGTAAATTGTTGAGGTAGGTCCAGGGGATGTATTGTAGCAAATGTCCAGCTTTGTAGGGATGAATTCTTTGGCTCAGTTTTCACAGAACCACTGGATGATTAAAACTTCAAGCAAATAAACTACAGCCTGGTTCAGCTTTCTCTAGAAACTGATCTTGTTTGGCTTTGAAATATAAAGTAGGAAGCAATCCATTGTCTAGTTGACAAGTACTATAGGTACAAATAGGCTTGTTCATCAGAATGCCAAAAAATATGTGAAGAATCTGGAAGTGGCAGGATGGTGCAGAAAGGCAAGTTTGTGTGAGCACCCCCTAAATAATAAATTTTTGGGAAATTCCTTCAAATTTTCTTTTATTATAAAGACAGGTAAGAAATAGACATGCAACTTCATTCTACTCTACAGCATCCACAAGTCATGAATCGCTGTTTTTGCCACTGCTGTTGGTGCAGATGACAGAAAGGAATCTGTTATGCTTAAGCATAGGAAGAAGCATTGTAAATTCTCAGCCATGGTTTTCCATTATATATATAGGAAGAAATTAGATGCTATTTCTTTAGTCTGTATTCTGCTCTCATTTCTGTCACTTTTACATCTGTACAAATCCGTTAATTTCAGTTCACGTACTCCTGATTTATATAATCTGTCCCAGTGAGTGCAAAGTAAACAGAAAGAAATAGGTAATTAAAGATATCAAGGACATTTAGGAGAGAGAAACTCTGGTGACAATCCATCAAATGCATTGGGACAGACGGAGAAAAATCATGGTATCTCGATGACAGCCGGAAGTGAAATAGAAAGCAGAATAGTTTTTCTAGCAGAAAGAATTGCCAGAGTGAAAGCTAGTGAGAATACCTTGGAGATGCCGATTGCAGAAAGCCAGACAGCCAGGCTAAGCTCATGATAAGAGGAAGTAAAGAAGTTGGGTGCACATCCTGAAGAACAAGTTACAGATATTTGGATGAAAAAGGAAAGAGGCAGAAGAGGGTTAACTGTAAACTGTCTTTTACTAAGAAATGTAACATGGGTGGCTGAAAGCCAGTATGAAGTTGAGAGAAATTTAACAGATCAGTGAGAGCAAAGGAGGTTTAGCCTAATTGAATGCAAAACTAAGAAGAAAATCTGAGCCAAGGTGAAAAAATTCAAGTAATGAGAAATCTTTTAGGTAGTTGCATACTAAAGTTGAAGCAATAAGCACAGAACAAAAGCAGCTGCTAACAATCTTCAGTAAACACTCCTTTTGTTGCTGGAGTTGTCAGCAGTCGCAGAGAAATCTTTGCAGTGTTTGTAAACCACAGAACCACTGAACCTTGCAGAAAGAAATAAAAGATGTACAGGTAATTGTGCAGTTCTCTTTATTGTCAATGCAAACCTTCAGGAGAAAAGCTGTACAACTGAAGGGGCTCTCAGAATATACTGAAGGTCTTAAAATCCAGAATTATGAAAATTTTTGATTAATGAATTTTTGCATCCCCACCTTATTTTGAAATGTTGATGACTTTTTGGAGGCAGGAATGTGAAATTAAGCATACAGAACTAGATACAATAAGCTGTAAAGCAGTCAGTGGAGGCAGTTTTAAGGGAGACAAAGGGCTGCAGTTGAGAGTGTAATTGCACAGATACATAGCCAGGACAGCACACTACAGGGTCACACCTTACCGTGACAGAGTCACATAGAATATTGAATATGGTTATTTGAAGCTCTAAGTATATTGATTTAGTGTGGGTTTTTCAAAAATCAAGGTTCCATTTTTTTACCCCGTTTATGGATCTAGGGAAGAGGGGACTCCACCGAGCCAAAACACAGCCAAATAAAGGGGTGCTGTTTCCTGCAGGGACATTGGTGTGGGGTGTATGTTTATTCATCCTCCTGAGCAGATGTGAGATTCATCGTGGCCATTTTCTTCAAGCTCTTCATGGCTCTTGTCATGATTAATGACACTTGATTTTTGAAAGGATAGTTAGTGATGTATAATGGTGCCTTCCAGCAAATTTCAGGGTCTACCAGCCTGTCTCAGAGGTGAACTATGGATGTGATCTCAGAAGAGGGTCTGCTATAAGGAAAAGAATGATTAAAAAGTGCAGAATATGGTCTGTTGGCAGATGGCTCTTGTGGCTCCTGCTTGCCCTTTTGCTACTGCACTGTACTTCACCTTCTGGATTCATCTCACACTGGGTCACACTTTCCCCTCACTTTCTCTTCAGTCAGTATTATTGCTCATCCCACAGCAGTTCAGCTCACATGATCTAGGTTTAACCATCCTCTATTTAATCAGGATCTATTTTAGTCCTTAAAGGTCTGGAAGTAGTGTGCAGTGAGCACAGGGCATTTCTTCATTAGCATTTTAGTTGCCATCCCAGTCTACCTCAGAAGCAGGCCTCCCACTTGTTTCCAGTCACTGCACTCCTTGCATTGCAGAGCACGTGAAATGGATTCTTTACTGATGAAGGAGAAAACGATATGTTTGGAGATACGTGAACCTAATAGCCAAGAGATCAGTGCAGGGGATCAGGCTGGAGCTAGTCTGCTGCAAAGTGTGAACTTAATGAGCAGAGCAGATGTTGGATCCTCAGTGTGAATTATCCCATTCTGCAAATGCAGTCCCCAGGCACCCTGCTCTTGTCGATGTAGGTGTCAGAATCTGCACTGTAGGAGCCTTATTGTGTATCTGCTTTCCTTCCATGAGATACAGCTGCTAACCTGCTTGTCCAAATTGCCACTGCCGAAGGGTCTGGTCCTTCCTCTGTCACATAAGTGGTTTTCAGCCATCAGATGTTCTCAGTCCTGTGTTAAGAAGTGATACACTAAACCATAATTTGCATTTTATTAACTGATTGCAGGATTCTAACGTGAAAACAAGTGCATGCTGTTTCCTTTAAACATCCGCTGTGGCAGCCTCAGTGTCACAGTGTGGTTAAACCATAATTTTCTGAGGACTAGACAAACTGGGAGGTCTAGAAGAGTGTTATGTAAGGACAGATTTTCACAGTCTTCCAGCTAATATTAAAATTCTTTAGGCTATTTTTCATTCATCTGGATTTTTTTCTCTTGAATTCAGGTTGCAGTTTCCCTCACAAACATTTCTCAAAATACTTAGGTGAAAATGAGTTCACTTCAGTTGAAATATTCTTCCAGCTCATATTATGTTTGACTGAGCTGACAAATGGCTTGACAGCCTTCTTGGAATCTGCCAAAATACAGTGTCAGGAATGACAATGCTATGCAAGGTAATAATCTAAATGAATGTTGCTGCAGCTGAGCAGTCACATTCCTGACTCTCTATAATTCAGTTAGAATGAGGCAAGTCCCCAGATGTTTGTTTCTTAGCAATTGGAGAAGTTTGGTTTGTGTTTCCCTATTAACACATGATTATAATTCACATTTCATGGTTAGCTTACAACAAATTTAACACATTTCAAATTATTCCTTAAATAATGGTGCTTTATTTATCTGTTTGAACTCCATTGGAGCAAGAGCTGCTGTTATTTAGTTTCTCAGAAATCTCAAACATACGTGAATTAGAAGTTTCACAGTGTTTGTGGAGATGAATTTAGTCTTGTGGAGTACAGAGAATTAGTGGGTTTGAAGTGTAATTTCCAATTTGAGCTGTCTGAAAGAACCTACAAATAGGCATTACAGCTTTAGTGTACAAATTATCTTCTCTGCCTTACTAAAACATGTGTCTTAATTCTATCAATATTTTAATGACACTGTATTATCACAGAATCACAGAATGGTTTGTTTTGGAAGAGATCTTAGAGATCATCTCATTCCAAGCCCTGGAATGGGCAGGGACACCTTCCACTAGAACAGGTTGTTCAAAGCCACATCCAACCTGGCCTTGAACACTTCCAGGGATGGGGCAGCCACAGCTTCTCTAAACTGCCAGGCAATTTAGGGTTTTAAACCTTGTAGTACATGTTTTCAGAGATCCTCAGCACATTTCTTTAATTCCATATCCTGTAGTTGCAGCTGCTCTCTAAGGTACACATTTCCTTTGATTTTATATCTCTAAGGTTTGGAGATTAGTTACACTGCAAGTTTGAACTATTTTCTCAGTTGTTAGAATTAAATAGCTAGTTGTACTAGACCTCAGGTGTAAAATTACAGCTGATCAAAATGCAAATGTTCTCTTTTTCTTAAAGAATTCTCTACGACCTTCTGTACTCTTCAGATGTCTGTCAATGCTGGCTTTTTCAGGTTCTATTCTTTGGTAAAATGCTGGTTTGATTTTCTTTAGACCCATGTCATGATTTAATCCCTTTAAGAGTGAGTAACTATAATGTCTACAGATCAGGAGCAGACTTCTATTTACAGCTGAACAGTTCAAAATGTTTGAGATCTGGGAGCTCTGCATTCTCTTGGGCCACGGGCACTTGGTTAGAAGGTTCCTGAGATTGGAAAATAAAGTTTTGCTACGTTTTTCATTCTCATGTCATTGTTCACTCCATGCCACACTACATACTGACCTTCTGTCACGGATGCAGGGGCTCGTGTTCTGGCAGCCTCAGGAGTGCATTATATCTTCCTGCAGGAGACTCTTTCAGATGTGTGTCCTTGATCCCAGTGCATGCTACTGGAAGAAATGAAAGGTCACTTAGTTTTCTCAATTTTATCTGAACTTAGCTTGAATGTTGCTTTATCATCATGATCACAGCTGTAGAAGCCTAATACAATATATATTTCCTATTTATAATTTATCCTTTTCTAAAGCAGCTCTGAACATGTGTCAGTAATTGATACTGAATGTTGTTTCTGGAGTACTTACTGTGTGAAATTCCCTATATACACAATTATAAATCTTAAATGATGAATCAAGGGCCAGTGGAAGCATAAATAAAATGATCAAAGTTTCTGAAAACATGTCACACCAATGAATTATGTTTGAACCTTTCTGCTCACTTGTTTGACATGATTCTGAAACAAAGAGCCCAAGTATAGCAACATAATGGGGTTTGTTATTGACTTCCAGCTGACATTATGATGTAGGATTTGCAGCAGTAATTCTGGGGTGAGCAGTTCTGGGATTAGTGCCTGAGGTAGGAAGGGTCACTGTCTCCCTCCCTCCTTGAGGGGAAGATACTGAGATGGAGTAAAGTCTTTATCCAGTGATGCTGGAGTTCCTTTGCTGCCAACGAGTCCCCCTAGCAAAGAGAGGTGTGTACATTAGAGCACCTTCTTCATTGCAAATGCAAGACTTTCGTGGCTTGAAATGTTCAGCATGGATCTGAAGTTGCCTTTGGACAGTGTTCTGTGGATTTCTTAAAAACAAATTATGTGCAAATTGGGCAGTCAGGTGCTCTCTTCTGCTAAAATAAAGTAGGGTCAAAGGTAATGGAAATCTTTGTGCTGTGGATACCAATAGCCTTGGCATTTGAATCCCACTGGAGCCATTACTGCAGTTTAGCTATCTGATGCCTGAATCAGAGTATTTTGTTTCTTTGGCCTTTTTAGCTTACTTTTTTTTATTATTGTTATTGATTATTTGAGCTAAATCCTTTGAAATACCATTCCAAAAAAGCCTGTTTCTCTATAAAATACTATTGCTTCAGCCAGATGGCAAGTAGCAGTCACTGAGGAAAGGTAACTTGTCGTTGTTACTTTACAACTGACACAGAAAATTAGTTTCTTAATATTCAGAAAAATCTTATTTAATCAGAGTAATAAATTAATGAGGAGCTGTCAGTAAAAGAAATTACGTTCATGCATCTCTAGTGATATTTCAGGAAATGGGTAGAGATAACACAAGTCTGTCCGTAACAAAAGAGCATCGTGAAGGACTTTCCTGAAGGAAGGGACTTCACTTGTGGATGCCCCGTCCCTGGAAGTGTTCAAGGCCAGGTTGGATGGGGCCCTGAGCAAACTGGTCGAGGGGGTGGCATCATGGGTTGGAACTGGATGACCTTTAAGGTCCCTTCCAACCCAAATCATTCTGTGGCTCTGATGACTGAATCAACCAGCCCCAACTATTATGGACACCTTCATCACATGATAGCTTTTGTAAACTGAGCAAGGTACTTAAAATAACCTGCTGGATGTTCAAGTTGTTGGTGACAACGAAAGTGAGGAGCCTTTCCCTGAGGGAGGAAAGCATTTCTGTTTGCAGCAACTGCTGCACATTTTTCACTGGTTCGCTCCCATTAACCCACCCTCAGTTTTGCATAAAGATTTTTGATGTACTGTTCTTTTTTTTTTTTTTCTTAGAATGAATAAAATGTCAGAGACAATTAAGAAAATTATGTTTTAAAGTGGAATGGAAACCACACGTTTGTAATGGCTCACAGAGTTTCTGATCTAAAATGTGTACAACCCTCTCCCACACTCAGCAGCTGGTTATGTCATGGACTGGTTGCCCATGACTGCTTCTTTCTGATGCAGTTTTAAGAGATTTCAAATATTGGCTAAAACTGACAGAGTTGTCCTTTTCAACAGCAGCATGTTTGATTTCACCTTTTGCAAAGGTTTTACTCAACAATACTTGGAACTAGATTTTCCTTGAAGCTACAAATGAAGTACAAAGAAATGCCTGTATGCTCCCTGGGACGGTGCATTGCTCATAACCCAGTATCATTCATACAGTCTCTTTCCAGTCATTAGTTATGCATTTAAATAAGTATTTGAAAGGCTTGGGACATTGTAACTAATTTAATTGTCTCTACAGAAAAGTGTGTCCCTAAATATCAAAGTTAGATAAGTTGATTTTATTCAACTGCTGTTTGTTGCCTTGTATGTTTTGACTACTGGGGTTTGTATATCTAAGTGGAACATCAGTATTTTATGCATAACTTTTATTTTATAACTTTGATATTAGGAGAATTATCGCTTTATTTCATAATGAGATTATTCCCATTATGGTAAATTAAAAAAAAATCACATGACTCATAACAAATTTCTGAAAACTTCTTGTGAAATAAACCAAGAAATAGCAATGTATTTAATCATTATGCAAATTGTTATTTGCTGTAAAGCAGTTCCCATATGTGAAAGCAGTGGTAGCATTAGATTTTTTTTATGTGGGTGTTGTTCTCCAGATACAACCCTCAAATGATCAGCTAAAAAGAGCCAGTGATTGTGTCGAAAACAGCTACTGCAGATGTACTGTCAAAGCAACAAGGGTGCTGAAAGTGAAGTTACATTGCCAATGGCTTTATAACCTTCAGGCTAATGTGTTTGGCTTTCAAGCTGCCTAAAAACAGTTGCTTTCTAAGCATGTAATTTGAATTTTTGACTGAAAATTAAGATGTGGAAAGAGTTTAGCAGCTCTTCTTTCAAGGTTTGTTTTCAGTATTACCCTTGTTGAGAATATAATTTATTAAATATACTATTCTCTCTATAGAAAACCTGCAGGGGCCATTCCCCACCAATATTTGCAATTATAAACTGAGATAAAGGCACGGTGGTTTTGATAAGTGGAAAACAAGCAAATGATCATGTGAGAAAGCATCATTAGGCCAGGTTGTAACCTGTGAATCTTCATTTCACGTGGTGGGCACTTCTGTTATTTTTGTGCATTAGGTGGAACCTTGTAAGGCTCACCAGAGGCAGTGAGTTAACCTGGCAATCCCGCTGGGAATTCATGCCTAGTGTTAGTTCAGAAATCAGAAATAATGCTGCTTTAAGGAATTCCACCTGGAAGGAGGGGGAATATATTTTTGTTACCTCTGGCTCTGCTTCTTCCTTCCTGTCTGACTGGGTGCTGCTCAGCTGGGGAGCTGACGGTTCCCATTCCAGTGTTCAATCTGGCCTTGCAGTTGTGGCACCTGTGACAGCCCAGCACACCCAGCACATCCAGCAGGGATCAGTGAGTCCATCCCTTGGGAGTTTTGCCTTTCTGGCCTTGTGAGAGCTGTCCAGCCTGCAGCATAGCCTGCTGTGACTAGCGGGACACACTAGAGCGTGAAAAGCTTTATGAACGCGAAGTTAGAGAGAATGATTTAATTCCAGCAGGGGGAACAGGCTCTTTAGCACATGCTAGCAGAAGTGAATTGTAGTTCTAAAGTTAGTCTGCCAAAAGGGAGAGCAAAGAATAATAAAACCAAGGCGCTTTTTCCCTGCCAGCCCCCCAGTTTTAGATATTTCAGCAGAGGCCAGCACAGACAGTTGTGTGATGGTCCCAGCCACCCAAATACATCAGCTCTATCAGCCATGTGTGCTGGCACTGGGCTGTGCTGCAGCAGCTCTGTCACTGCTGGCTCACAGCTGGCCCTCATTCATCCTGCTTGGAGCACAAGCAGAGAAAATGAGCATCTGTTTGCCCTCAGCACTGTAGACATACACTCTGGCTTCATTCTTTTGGATAAACAAAAGTGGTTTGGGGTTTTTGAGGAAATATTTTTAATTCTTGCTATAGTTGTCTTTTTACAAAAAAACCCAAACAACAAAAACCCCCAAAACCCCCAAAAACCCACAACAACAACAACAAAAAACAAAACCAAAGCCAAACCAAACCAAAAAAAAGCACCAAAAAAAAGAGAGCAGCTGGAAGATTTCTATGTAAAAGCCCATGTGATTGAGTTGTAAAGAATGACAGTTCTTATTCTAGCAGATATGGGCTCAGGGGTAAGGAATATATTTAATTTTTTTCCAAATATTTTAATCTAATTTTAAAGTTTTTTACCACCCCAATGCATGATTGTGAGTGTGGGTAAGAAAAGTCTATGCTGACAGTTTCACCTGCCACTTTCTCAGTATTGCTCATGGAAACTTCTGGAAAAGCCTTTCAGCGAAACAGGAGTAGCAAATCTTCATTCCTAATATAGCACAAAAAACCCCAACCAACCAAAAAAAAACCTTTTAATTTTTGGAAATAAGAAACCCAGTAACATTCTGGACCATTAATATGGCCAGCAGAAGTTGGTTTTGCACATTAGTAGTAGCTGAGTGAAAGTCGGTGTGCTGAGAATTTGAGTTTTCTGGGAAATCTGAGATTGAAAGATCTGATCAAGGATCTTTTCAATGCCATACATCATCTGAGGACTCATTAGGATATGTATTTATGAACTTTATACTGTTATTAATAAACCACTATTGATGTACTTGCCATTATATATATGAATCTAATATAAATGGTTATACTTTTATCAATTCATTATATTTTTATTAATGACTTAGCATTCTTGGCAGGTCCTGACATCTGCAGACTTTTCATGACATGTGGGACTGCTTCCTTCTGCTGTGCCTTCGCTCAGTGTCACCACTTAATGTTGGGAGCTCTTTCAGTAAACCCAGATATTCCTGGCCTTTCTGGGACATTTCTCACTACAGCTTTCCCGTAAAAAATCTAAGACTAAATATCTCCAGCACCAGCATTACTAATTTACCAAGCCAAAGCATCCTGTCTGGATGCAGTTCTCTGATTCCTGGGAGAGAGAGGGAGCACAGAGTTGGTTAGAGATGTCTTAACATAGAGATCTCATTGGGGAGCTTTGTTCACTGAAGAACTCAGCAGGTAAAATACATTCTCTTCCTCTTAGGCAAATAAAAAAAAATAAATAGATAAATAAATAAATAATGTGTAATTTGCTGACACAAGCTATTTGCTTAAAGTAGGCAATAGGCCTTGGGGAGATATTTATGACAGGCTAGATTGACTTTAGCAAGCAGCAGCTGGTGCTTTAACACTGCTTGGTGTTGGAGTGATCTTCTGCACTGCAAGGTAGAGAGGCAGAAAATGCAGCTGCATCTTTCTGGAGCTAATTTGAACAAAAACAATGAGGTGGTAATTACCACTTTTTCCAGCTGGTCCTTATGAGGGTAAACGGTTTATTCATAGATGGAAGGTGAAAGAGGGAAATACTACGCAGGCTGCAAAGCAGTGTTAATAAATGTCCCTCCTGGAGATACTTAGAAATTTAAACTTGTGTTGGCTGGGATGGGCTGGGAATGAAGATTACTCCTTCAGGGGTCTCCGTGAGTCCTGGGGTTACTCCTTTGTGCAGGAGTTTTCTCAGGAGAGGTCTGTGATGAGGCTTTCCTGATGACTCGGCACCTTGAAGGCTCCTCTGGTTCTGAGGGATCCTCCCAGGCCTTGGGGGAGCAAACTGAGCTGAGCTGCTTCTGGAAGGTACAAAATCAGGGCAGTGTTTTCAGTCAGCGTCTCATTTCTGCTTGAGTAATACAAATAAGTTATAAGCTCAATTAATGCAACAAATATAAATATTTATGAACCCATTTAGATAATGTTTGGCTGTATTTATAAATAAGAGCATCTTGCAAGAGCTTCTTTTTGACAAGTAAATAAAGTGTAGAAAGTGTTTGTGTGTTAAATTATCCATGCTTCATTAACTCTTCCAAAATATCAAGTCTTAGGTAATAACTAAATTCAAAGTGACAAAAGAGTAGGATTAGTGGGAATAACTTTAATACTTAAATTTCAGGAGAAAAAGAAGCTGTTGTTTACTTTCTTAGTTGGTAGGGGAAAAGAGGATAAATGTGTTTGGTTTTGCCATTAATTTCATTTTTTTAAAAACTGTATTGTTATTGTAGTGATAGGAGGGGTAATAGGAGGGGAGAGAAGTCTCAGATTAATGTCCTGGTGTTAGGGACAATTTCTAGTTGCTGATTTTTCTGAGATGAGTAACAGGAATTTGTATTAGACCCAGGTCAACTTCAAGGCTTGATTTTTTTAGCCCATCAGAACCCAATCTATGAATTCTGATGAATCTAGGGGTTCTGATGAATGAGATTTTTGAAAGTTCTGACTCTTATAAACTTTTTGTGAACTGTTAAACTGGTGTTTTTAACATGCCCTTTGCATACTTTGTTTAAGATATTATTCTCTTGATTGACTTTGTTGATGGCACATCAATCTAAGTTGGCTGGATTTGACACCCACATATTGAATGATAAAGGATCATTTTGGTCCTCTTAAGAAACAACTTATTATGCATGATGTGGCAAAATAGATTTTAGAACATAGTGCTAGTGATGCCAAGGTCACCGTTTTGATCCCCATATGGGCCATTTGCTCAAGAGTTGAACTTGGTGATCCTTGTCAGTCCCTTCCAACTCTGATTCTGTGAAAATGTGTTTGCTCTAATCTCGATTGCTCAAATCACCATAATAAAAATCCAATGAAGAACTGAGGCCCAAGTCTAGCAATTTATATTTGCTTTTATAATTTTTTTCACTTGTTATGTTCACAACGGATTTCTAAGTTAAATAACCTGAGGGTAAAATCTAAAAGAAGTGTTCCATGATGCTGAGTGATGAACAGATGCAGATCTGAAACGGCAGCTCCTGTCCCAAGTCTTGCAATTTAATTGGGGTGGGGGAAGCCACAAGTGAGCTTCTTTCTGTGTGAGGGGCCCCTGGGCTCCCTGCCTTGCCATCCCAGGCTGTTGCCCACCGCGGGCAGGAAATACACTTTATAAAAGGGGCAGAAAAGAATCTTGCCAAAGGCCCTGCCCCACACCTAGTGAGAAGAGAACAGAACTCTAGATTTCCTCAAGAATTGCACTGGGCCCAGTTTGACAGGAGTTGAATTTCTTTCCCTGAAATTGGAAGTTGAATATTTAACCTGGGATGTGAGACCCGGAGTCTGTAAGGAGCCAGTTGCAGAGGCCAAGCCAATACATCACTTTCACATAACACTGACTTGAGCTGACGGAGTCAGATCCAGCCTTGGCTTGCAGTATCAGCTCTTCTCCTTTCATGCATGATTTTAGGTGTGCAGAGTCCCTTCAGTTAATTAAAAGATTGACTTAGTCATATGCAGTCACTGAACCATAGGCAAAACCTTCAAAGTGTGAATTCTATGCAAGAAGAAAGATATTTTCAAATATTTGTTCATCAAAAATATTTCTCAGTTGCTGTCACCTGCTGCATTGAAGTGGCCCTGTGCCTGGTTTTACATTCCCTTCAAAGTCCATCCAATAAATAGTCTTTAAAGTCAACTAGGAAAAAAATTGAATTATGTCTCTCTTATACCAAGTAAGTACAGATGAGTATGTGGAAAAACACTTTCTGGTGGTTTTGCCTGCCAGAAGGGAATGAAAAAGCCTTTTTTGGTGCTCTACAAGAAAGAAACGTGTTAATAGAATGGCATTTGGCTAATAGTGCAGCAGATAAAAACTGGGTCATGGCAGCAGAGGTGGAAAGGGCAGAAAAGAAAGAGAGAAAATTGTTTCATTTGGGGCTGAAGGTCATCTGAAATAAGTGATTTCACATTTAAAAGGCCACTAAGGAGAAAATTGATGAATGTTAACCTAATTTTGTATTGCTTTATTTCATTCTTTTTTCTTTTCTCATTTGTAATGCTTACGTATTCAGGAAGTTGAGGTAGGTTTTTCCATTTTAACTTGTAAATATCCACAGAGTGAATAAAAATATTTACAATATATCATACATTCTATATTTTAAACTCTTATGATCAACTGTTAATATTATTATAAATGAAATGTGTTGATACATGTTAATTATAAATGTGTTAATATTGATGAATTAACATGTTAATGTGAAAATTGCATAAGTTCAATTTGTTACAGAAGGCATAAGGGATTTTTAGCACGTTGGTATCAACCCTAGTAGAACGCTCAGAAATGCATAAATTTCTTTCTGTCGGGAAGGTGTTGTACTGAATGGGAAATTTAAATCTCTTTAATCCAGTTGTTTACATACATACATATATATATATGTGTGTGTGTGTGCTGCTTCTCTCTTGGAAGAAGTTACGGTGAAATGAGTGTATTCCTTCAGAGACGATCAGAGTTCCACCTTCTAACAAAAGTCATTTGAGGATATTGTTATAAATCTCAGCCCCTTCCCAAGTACTGGCACAAAGCCCTGTCTGCTTCTGAGTCAGAGCTTTAGGTGTGTATTTAAATGTGACACAGATTTTCTGCTCAGCCATATCCACAGGGTGAGTTTCACCTTTATGGTGCCATAACCCCTCAGTCTCAGTTCTTGCTGGAGTGAAACCCTGGTGCTGTATTTTGTGTTGCTGTGGTTTAATCCAGGTAACACCCAACTGTTAAGTCACACCCTCACCCTGCCCATTACCTGCGTGGCATAGGGAGGAGAACTGGGGCAGTGGGGGGAAAAGGTAAACCCCATGAGTTGTGATAAGAACAACTTAATAATAATAATAAATATGACAAAAAGATAGAGAGATGAATAAACTCCAAGAAAGACAAGTAATGCCCAGTACGATTTTCACCACCTGCTGAGCAGTGCCCAGCTGGTCCCCCAGCACCGACCATCTCCCTGCAGCCAACCCACCCCAGTTTATATTCTGGGCTGTAAGGTGTGGAATATCCCTTTGGCCCGTTTGGGTCACTTGTCCTGGCCATTCTTCCTCCCAGCTCCTCTCTGAAGAAACCTGGGAAACTGAAAAGACTTTGGCTTGGAGTAAGCACTCCAAGCCAACAACTACAACATCAGTGTGTTATCAACATTATTCTCGTCCTAAATCAGCCGTGTACCAGCTGCTAGGAGGAAAATTAATTCTATCCCAGCTGAAACCTGGACAGTTGTCCAACTGGCATAAGTTATTTTGAACTGCTATTGACTGTATTGCTCTAATGTATGTATAGTCATTATTTACTCCTATAAATAATCATGGGGTTTATATATTGAAAATCTCAAAGGTTTTCTCTATTCCACCTTTTAGGATTTTTTCCCTGTATTTTTTCTTGTGTATTTTCTGTGTTATCGCACTGTGGTTTCAGGCACATTTTAAAATAAACATAGTTTCAATTTTCAAAATGGAATGCTAAACAGGTCTGCATGAAGGAGGGGAGGAGGAATAATAGATCTACAGAAGAGATGGCTGTGTTGTAGGTATTCTTGTGAGGAAGGTGCATTTTTTGTAAAATATTCCTTTGACACTGAAATTGAGATAAACCCCCTTTCCAATCCTGATTTCAAAACTGGTTCCATATGCCACCAGCATAATCCTTGTTGGGAGTTGAATTATTTAACAGTTTCTGATGCTGAAAACCCAGCAGCAAAGCAACACCTTGGAAAAAATGTAAGCAGGCAAAGAAAAGAATATTTTGTTGCTGAAAAAAAATTCTGCTATAAAAGCTGAAAACCCAACACATTCTGAAAAGTGATTAATGCTTGGTGAATTTAGCAGTACATCATCATCAATTACAAAGCATTGTATAACGATGAAGGGGGTTTTCTATTAGCAAAGCTGTGGAATCCAAAAGCAAGCCTCTGATTCTGTTTCTGGTGCCAAACCCTGTACTTGTGAAGAAAAAAATACGGATACTTTTGATGTATCTGAAATAAATTATGGATAATAGTCTTTGCTGTTATTGTGGAACATTATCACTGTCCATGAAGTCAGTATGACACTGAGCATGAATATATTGGTAAAAAACCCATACATTTCCTCCTGCTAGTCATGCAGAATAATTTGATCCAACCCAGCACTTGCTCCTGCTTGCCTGCTCCAGAGCAGGCAGAGAGAAGCAACAGAACAATCCATGGTTCTCCATGCGGTCCATAGTGTTCAGAAAGGAACACGAGGTGCATCTCCTGGTGTTCACTGAGAACACCTCACTCCTCCTGTAGCAGCCTGTTCGGAACCCATAAAGTCATGCTGACTTCCAAATCTCCAAAATATTCCAGGTTAGGGTGACTGGATAGCAGGAGAGCATTTGGAATTCAGTGTACTGGAGATAAATGGTAAATGAAGCCCTATGGAAGAAATAATTTAGACGTCTTATTCACACTGATGGGTTTTTAGTTACCATCCTGGCAGGAAAAAGAAATCTTGGTGTCATTCTGGACAGCTTGATTAATACATCTTTTTAGTGGCATCCCTCAGGAAATGAATATAGAATACTGGATATATTAAAAAGGAAACAAAGATTAAAATGCAGAAAAATATGACAGTGTTGTAGAAATTCTTTCTGCTTCCTCACCTCAAATAGATTATTCTGTTGTTATCACGTCCTCTCAAAGAGGACACGAGTGAGATACACAAAGTGTGCTGAAACTGATATATCAGTTGGGCTTAACTCCCAGTTCTTCAGCACTAGGGTTGATGGCACTCTGAGGCAGGGAAAACTTTGCCTTGAGATAAATATTTGCTAAGTACACAGAATACAGACTGATTCAACACATGGAAGATTTTTCCATTCTTTCTGCAGAGAGACTAGTTTGCAACAGAATCATGATTTGGCCAGGCACTCTGACAGTCCCTGCCTTCTCCGGTGTAAACTCTAGTGAGAACTGTGTAAAATGGAACCACAGCACTCACAGTGCAATGATCTCTTTACATCAGATTACGGAAAATTTTTAAAGTTTCATAGTGGGAACCATGACAAAAATATTCACTGCAAGTGCTCCTGGAACTTGTTGTACTTTAAGTGTAATGTTTGCAATATTACAGCTGCATTTCTGTACGTTCACAATGGTGTGATTTACATGTGTCCAAACGGATGTATCTTTGAATTAACTTTGCTGACCTTTCACCACGCCAGGATGGTGTGGATCATGTTACGCTATCTATCTAAACAATATGCTGTTTGTTGTCAAAGACTGTAGACTAACATGAAATAATATAGAGTTATTATAAAATATTTAATAATGGGCGTGCTTTGAAAAATAATCCAGAAGAAAAATTCAAGGTGCTGAATCCAAGGACTTTTTTATTCTTTAGTGTCTAGCCTGCATTTACTACTCTTTAGGACACAACCTGTTGAATAGTCTTATCTGATTTGAGCTAAATATCTTAGAATCAAAACATGAGTTGATTTATTTGTAGTTTAGTTGTGTAAAATTTTGTACTGAAAACAGTGATTATATTTTTCCTGAGTTTTCTTTTTTTTTATTCCCATTTAGGATGATTATTTCAGAAACTGGAATCCAAACAAGCCATTTGATCAAGGTAAACTTAGTACACATTTTGTGGTTGTCTTCTGCTATTTTGTGATATCCCCATATGTTTTATGCCTCTCTTCCTCTGTCTGTCCCGTGCATTAGTGGAGAGCTATATTCATACTTACATCTCATTCCCAATTTAGTCACAGCTCGAGGTGGTTTATGTAGAAGAGTTTGACTCATCTCAGTATTTTTTCGCCATGTTTTTTAATCCCCATCCATTCCACTTTATATTCAATGATGAAATGTGTGCTCGGAGAGATTCTCTGTAACCATGAATCCTGGTTTAACATGCAATTTAAAACAGGAATCTTCACGTTCATTTTCTTTCATGTTAAAGGCTTTGCTAAATTAATGTCATAAATGTAACCACTGCATTTTCTAACACTCAAGGGGCCAATTCTTTGAAACCAGCTGTAATGTATGAATTTCAGGGCTGATTTTAAAGGGGAAATGGTATTGTGTATATGCTGCTGTTTCAGATGCAGGCTCTAAATTACATTTTCTACTTTGTCTTGGTGAATTTTTAAGTTATGGCAGGACTTCCAATATTTCCACGCCAGCCACTAAAGGATAGGAAAAAACCCAAAAAACCCCATTCTAACTGTGTCTAGGATAGCACTGGAAACAACAGCCATACCAGGAAAAAGAAATTCAAAATTACTAAAGTGGTTAGGAAGAAAATACTTATTGGAAGCCTCTGAAGGTGCTTTTGAAAATTTCACTTTACATCTATTTCTATATTTCATTGCCAAACATGTTCCCTGTATTGTCTGTAGCTTGCAGGAATATCATTGGGGTTACAACTTAAGAGTGTAGATTCTCTGTCTTTAAGGAAATGGAACTTCAGTGTCAAAGGAAAGGCAAAGTTGATGTTTTTGTCAAGACACATATCCTCAGAGGTTTTCAAAGGCATTTGAGAGATTTAGGATTACAAATCCTATTGACTTCAAATGGAACTTATGCTCCTACCACTTTCGGAGGCCTTGTGACCCTCTGTCTTCCCAAGAGGGAAAACAGAAAGGTAAATCCTGGCAAAGTATTGCAGAGAGATTTTGAACTGACATGCTTTAAAACTGTCCTGTTTATTGTGTTACTGAGATGTCTGACTCTGGGCAAAACCAGGAATGGTTGTAGAGAATCTAAAGTCACACACGGATACCTTGAAGGGATATGTCGGATGTCTGTTGAAGATTTCTGTCTCTTTGTGAAGAAGAAGATAATTTCTTTTTCAGCGTAGAGTTTCTTTGACACTATGGATGTCTCTGGTCAGGAAGCAGAATGCAGACTGAGGGATGTGGTCTGAGCTGGGTGCTCTGCCTTGCACAAAGATCTGTGCGCTGCTTTTTTCTCACTTAAATCTTACAAACGGATTTTATTTGGCCAATAAATCCGTCTTTTTGACAGAGGTCACTGCTCTTGGCTGTGGCAGAATTCACCCTGACTAGAACAAAAAAATAGCCACTCAAACATTTCTAAAGTGATTTATTGCACACACACAAAAAAATTGTTTGAAAACTGTTGATTAGTTTACTTACATATACACAGAGCATGTGAGTCTTTAGTCATTGATCCCGATGTCGTCACCCAAAAAATGAAGAGAAATCATATGTTGCTGCATTGGGCCCTATGAATCAGATGCTGACAAGACTAATCCTCAGTTTATATATGCATATAGGTATGTATATGTGTGTAAATGTATACATGATATATTTATGTGTATATAGAGGGAGTGCATTAAAATAGAAACTGCTGAGATGAAGGAAGGAAGGAAAGCTTTCTCTTCCCCAGATGTTTGCCACTAGAGCTTTAATTTCTGTAATTTTCCACAGAGAGGAAAAAGAATAGTCAGAAGAATTTGTCCCAGATCTTTTATGCAGCGCGAGCTGCAAGACAAATGTTTAATCTGTTTTTCCTTTTCCATTCTCCCTGCCCTGGTATTTTTTCCCATGCTGTTCTGTTTGGCTTTGGGGAGTTGAAATGCCCTCTATGCTCTTGTATGGTTTTGAAGGTAGAAAAGCTTTCATTTTATATTCTTTGGGATTCAGATATCCAGAGGGCTTGTGCAGATCCTGTGGTGAGGAGCCCTAGCTTGCTCCTGTGAATTCAGTAGCAGCTCTGTTGTTGTTTTGAGAGCTATCCCAAAGGCTACTTTTAACCTCACAAGACCGAGGTACTTCCTAGTTACTGAACAGAAAAAAACTTCTCCAGTGGGTAAAAACAGATTCGGGATTTTACAGAAAATCTAAGTCTGGTGTCACCAAGCTAAAGCTCTTTTGTGCAAACACCAACTTTTTGGGACTGGTTTACAAGGTTTTAATATTAAAAATCTACTTCTCAATTCTAAATCTAAAATCCTGCTTGAATATTCTTATTGTGAAGTCTTCATGTGGAGCCAGACTGTAGAACCAGGCTGAAAGAGCTGGGAGGGCAGGGTTGGAAGTAACTGAAGGCAGGAAGTACCTGCCAGAGGGATCTCACAGAGGCAGCTGGAGGATTCCATACGTTTAACAGATTTAGAAACCACCAGTAATCAGAGGTTTTGAAAATCAGCAGAGTTCTCCTTCCAGGCTTGTACTTCATTTGCATCTCTTAAAGAAGTCTGCTGCATCCAACCAACTCTGTATTCCTTTATAGCAAAAAGCTGGCTTAATTCAGTAGGATGAATTATTTAATTGTGCATTGAAAAACAGTAACAGTGTAATCAAGGTGTCTGCTTTCTGCTTGGCGTGTGGAGAGAAATACCTGAGTGTTTGTCTCAAGAAAAGAAATACCTTGTTTTGTTAAAAAAGCATTCATGGCTTTCACTGAAACCACCTCTAGGGAGTGACACGAGGTGTCTTTGGATAACAGGCCTGTTCTAGGGAAGGCAACTTGGATGGTTCAACTGCGACTCAGAGGGCACTTGAGTGATCAGAGTTTATTTTTAGCTGAGCTACCAGCCCAGCTTTCTATTCATCTTTAACCCAGAAGAGACCAATATAAAGTTGGGCATCTTACCAACAGAGCTGAGCTAACGAGGCACTTGGACTGCAGAAGGCAGCAGAGTTTGTAGCCTGGAAATGATTGCTGGTCATTAATATTGAACTTTATTCTGTCACAGTTACAGCAGCAAGAAAGCAGAAGAGCAGAAGGGGCAGGTTAGTCAGGATTTAGAAATATGAATCAGAGGGTTGAGGTTTTTTTCCTGACAAGGTCATTTGAGAGTTCTTAAGGAGCTTGGCAGCTAACTTGGCATACTTTCCTAGTCTTCTTCATCCACTTTGGAGAAAGAAAAGAGGGAATAGGGGAAAGCTTTAGCATGACTTAAGTGAGAGGTTTTGATATGTCTCATATTTAACACCTATTCAGACTTGCCAGGAAATGAACTCATTAAGACTTTTTGGATTCTGTTAATTGAAAACTGTTAAATAAAAAATAAAAGTTTAAGTCACTGAAAATTTCTGCTAGAAGCCACCCCTAAGATTGCTTGAAGCAGTTTGGAATGGTGTCCAATTTGCCATATGACTTTTTTAAAGCATCATTACCCGGGACATAGGAACTGTGGAAGTAATGGGGTGCACTTTGTATTGCAGATGCATGAGCTCTGAATCAAAACATGTTTAAAACGTTGAGCTGCCATTATTATTAACAGCACAGCTGTAGAAGGATGCAATAAGAGGGGAAAAAAAATATGATTCTGTGGTAGTGCTGAGTTTTTTCCCAAATATGTGCTTAAAACCATCCACTGAATTATGGAATTTTCTGTTCAAGGAGGTGCAAGTTTCCCCCTTTCCGTTTGGATTGTGACACTGTCAGATATTTGCAGTGGATGGAGCTGGCCTGAGTCCCTTCCCTCAGCCCTGCCTTCAGCACTGAGGCACAAGGACTGGCTAGAAAAAGGGTACAATTTTACCCATTGCTGGTGGTAGCAATCCTAAATGTTCCAAGCTTCAGGGAAAAAAAGCTCCTGATTAGAAATAGTCTGACCTTTCCGCCTTGTCTTCCAGCCTTTGTCTTTCTTTTCACTGTGTATTCCCAACCCTCTTCCCCAACAACTGAGAAATCTGGACAGGGATATTCCTTCTCAGGGCTTTCATTATCTGCCCTTGGAGAGGAGGGAATACAAAAAAATTTAAAAAGTCTAACTCCCTATTCCACTGTACTGTGTGAAAATCTTTATCTGCCTGAATTGGACCTATCAATGACGGACTCTAATGTCAGACACTCATTTAGACTTGACTATCATTATTAATTACGGACATGTACTCTTATTTCAAAGAGTTTCCCTGGAGCACTAATGAAAGGCTGAACTAGCAAAATACCCTTGCTTTTGAAGAGGAAATGCTGCTTTTGTGTGGATTGAGGCCTCCAACGTAGCATAGCCTATGACTTTCACAGCCCAGCAGCCCTGTGAAGTGAATTTGCCAAATTTAGAGCATTACATTTCAAGATGAATGTCTTGGTATCAATGCTTCCTCTCCTCGTGCATCGAATTCTACCTGTGTCTTTCCAGTGTTTAAATCACAAATCCAGACTCCAGAAATGGGCTTCTGCAGCTGTGCAGAAAAAAAGTTTGCCTAAAATTCATAAGCCTTCCAAAACAAAAGGAGTGAAAATGGGAAGCCTGTGATGCAGGATGAAAATCATAGAACCTGCAATTATTTTTGAACATGTAATTTTCTGTTAGCCCAGTTAAGATGTTCTTTCAGAAAAGCCTGAATAAATTTCTCGCAAAGAGATGTTTAGTACTGAACACATCTCTAGCCACAAATATATGTTAGTTTTATAATAAATGTTTTCTATTACAGTGCCTCAGATGGCAGATTTCAATTGAATAACTTATTTTGCAATTTATTTTTTGACTGTGCTTGAATTAGTTTTAGAGGCTTATTCATAGTGCAAGTGCACATGAATTATGTTTGCAAATCTTCAGTAAATCAGTCCAATTTTAGAACATGTTAACTGAATCAACCAAAAACAATAGCTGAAATGCAGCACATGAAATATACTGTCTCCCATCAAACGCATTTCGAGCACATATGGCTGCTTATCTTTGAGCAGATGCACGTGGTCCTTTTTGCATGCTAGAAGCGTAGTATTAAATTCCTTATAAGCTTGTAAGCAACCAATTTTGTCATTAAATATGGCACGAGAAGTGACAGCGCTGGGGTCCTTGTGTGTGATTGCATTATGGCTGATGTGCTTTGAACAGAGACAGTGATCGATAGGCTGCTTGGCTGGAATTTTATTAGCACTTGGGGAGCACTTGTTAGTTTTGTCAATAATGGTGCTGGCTTGCTTTTAATATCTCTTACTTCACTGACTGTGAAGCAGACATGATTTTCAAAGGGGAATTCATGCCCTCCCCATGCTCATCCAGCTTCTGTTGAAATAAGGGCATTTTTGGGGAGTATCACAGAACCCAACCCTGCTCTCTTTGGCATCTCTCAGGAAGCAGAGGTCTCCTTCCCTTTGCTTCAGTTCAGTATATAGGAATTCATTTTTGGTAACTTACCTAGACCTTTAAAAATGAAGTGTGTGTAAAGTACATGCCTGCAAAGCTTCCTTCCTTGTTTGCTGGAAGAGAAACCCCAGTGTATTACTTAAACTAACTTTGGTTTGTATTCTGATTTAGGAAGGCCAAACCAATGAGGGGCAAAGTCTCCAGCTTTGAAATGTTATTTGACTTAAATATTGGATGGTCTAGCATCTGCATGCCAGAGTGACCCTTAAATCACTATCCAGTCAGAAGAGTAGTTTGAGCAGTATTTAAACATGTTTATATGCTTGTCACTTAATGGGTGATTACTGTCATTTGGTTCTAGCAGAAAACCACGAAATCCTGTGGAGAATAAAGTAGAAGGCAGAGTGGGAATGGCCATAAAAATGCATAATGGAGAACTTTTAGGAAGAGAAAAACATCAAAATAAAGACGAGTTGTTTCAAATACAGATTTCAGTAAACTAAGAATTAGCAGAGAAAAAATAGGGATAACTGGCAATTGCTCAATGTAGAAAGCACAAAAAAGAATTATCCAAAGGCAGGAGATTGGCTAATGACAAGGCTCTTAATGACTGCTGTGCCAAGAGGTTGCCTACAGAAAGTACAGCCAAGCTGGAACTCTTAAGGGTGCACAGGTGGTATCCCCAACCCAGAAAGCCAAGTATAAAACAAGATGTTTGGGCAAGAATTTCAAAATAGCAATTTTTACAAGTGTATTAAAAGAAAGAAAAAAAATCAAGAAAAATGATGGCTCAGTGGGGAGAGATGCTCATGGAAAGGCGAGAAGGCCAAAGCTTTGGCACCTGGCTTTGCTTTGGCTCTCACATGAACCTGCTGAGACCAGGTGGCAACTGTAGTTGATATCTTCAGCTGGAGTGTAAGATTGTGGATGAGGGAAAGGACAGGCTTGGGTAAATAAGATATCTGCAAATCAGCTGGAATTGATCTATGGTTTAAGGGAATCAGCTGAAATAATTTCAGAGATACTGAAAGTTATCCTTGAAAACTATGAAATTGTACAAGATTGGGAAAAGACAAGCAACATGGTATTTTTTAATATTAAGGAAAGGAAGAAAATGGGAAAATGTATCCTGTGTGTTAAACCTAAAATCCTGGGGAAAAAACCTGCCATACTAGGATAAGTATTTAAGCAAATATTTGGTAGCATCAAGAAGATAAGGGTGTGAATAAAGCTGGTATGGATGTCAAATTAAACTCAGTTTCCTCTGTGACATTTACAGGCCTTGAAACTCAGGGATGAGCTTGCAGCATCACACATCTTGACTTTGATAAGGCTTTTGACATTGGTTTCCATTACTGCCTTATAAAAAAGTTGAAGAAGTGTTGTCTAAAATAAATAATTATGAGGTGGATACAAAATCAGTTGGAAAACTAAGTTCTGGTAGTAGCTGTGAATAGTTCAGTGTCAGGCTGGGAGGATAAATTGAGGAGTGGTTTCTGTGATCTCTTTTGGGTCCAGTATTATTTATCACTATTTAACATTTACCATTCTTTGCCATTTTAATTAAACCATAGATGTTGAAATTATGCTGCTTATTAAATGTAGCACAGAAATAAAATTCTCAGTCACCTTAAGAAATTTAAGAAATGGTCTGAAGACAAAGGCTAAATTTAGTTTGGGTAGATGCAAAGTTCTTAGATAAGAACAATCACCTGCACAAAACAGGATGAAAACCAATCAGTAATAAATTTGGAGCAAAGGGGTGGGGGATTATAATAGATTACAAATAGATCATGAGTCAACAATGTCATTCTGCTGCAAAAAAAGGCAAATGTTGCACTGGCATGTGTAACTGTGAGTAATCCTTCAGCTCTAAGCAGTGCCAGTAAGACCTTGGCTGGAATACATTGTCCAGATTTGAGTACCAGGCTTCTTGGGTACTATGAATCAACTGGAAAGTACCCAGAGAAAAGTGACGGGGATGATCAGAGTTGCAGAAAATACCCTCTGCAAAGAAAGACTGAAGGAGAGGAGCAAACCAGCAAAACAGCAACAACAAACCAAAACAACCCACATCGAACCAAAACAATGCACGAATCCTGTTTTCAAATACTTAAAATTAACTGCAAAATTCAGAACTGGTTATATGTCCATTGTGGATACAACAAGGAAGAGTAATTTTACATTGCAGTGAAGAAGATTAATTTTAGCCTTCATAGTGGCAGCACTATTTAAGCACTGGGAGAGATATTTTAAAGAGGATGTCGAGTCTCTCTTGGAAGGTGTTCCGAAACATGTTAGACAAATGTCTTGCAGATAATGACCCATGGGTAGCTGGTCTAGCAATGGAGAGGGGGAATGGAACCAGCATCCTTCCCAGAACTGCCATTCTAGCACTGTGATTCTGTGATTGTATTTTGAGTAATGAAAACCAGCTAATTCCATTGAAAGCACAGAAGAAATGCTGAAGGAGGTATTTCTTAAAATAAATCTCCAGTCAAAGCAAAGAACGGAAAATAAATGAACCAGTATCCTTGACAGATGTTTTGGCACCACCTGAAAAAATACAGGTTTTTATTTGAAGGGAGTAATGTTCATAAATTGCAAGATAGGCACTAACCACAGTTGTGATGGGCTTGCAAAGCTCTGTCAATGTAAACAGGGATGGGCAAAAGGAGGCCCATTTTCTCTGACTGCTTCTCCCTCTCTCACTTGCTTTCTCATAGAGGCAGGAGGACTTCCTAGGGATGCAGTACTTGGTGTTAGTAGTTGTTTGTTGGGGTTTTTTTCTCTAGACAGGAATAAAGGTTGTGATCTAGCCCTGAGGTTAAAGATTCAGGTGAAAATCAGTTACCTGTTCTTTTTCAATTCATTAGCTAAGATGTGATGATGCAAGTGTATTTAGGAATTAAATCTCCCTCTGCTGTAAACCTAAGTGCCCAGATCATCAAAACACTAAGTGAATCGCAGCGATTTTACTTCCTCTTCTCATTGCTTCAAATTAAACATATTTGCATGGAATAATATTATTTCTTCTGTAAGCTGATTGTTTGCGTTCCAGCTTTGCAGCCTTGGTCATTTGGAAAGTTAATTTAAGCTCCAGCTGCTGATGCTAAGCAGTCCACAGCAAGATGAATAAAAGACGTTTTCAAATATATTCTGATGCTGTTCTGCACTAAAAAATTCCCTAAGCATAGTATGTTGAAAGTTAGTTTGGCAAGTGTTGTTTAGACATTTAATCTCATTCTGTCTTTTCTGTCTGTGTCCTCTGGTTGCAATGTATCCATGGACTTCACCATTGGCACCTGTTTGTGTTTAGCAGTTATTGCCTGACAGCTTTGAAAGGCTTGTCAAATTTACATACATTTCTTTGAAGTGCAGGGACAGGAAAGCCATATCTGAAGACTGAAATTTTACTTCTGCTTCTTGCAAGGTCTGTTTGAGGGTTTATTCTGTTTTAGCCGGGGAAGATCAGCAGCAGCATTGTTTCCTTATGGATGTGCATCCTTGCCCTGCCTTTTCTGCTGTAGGACGAGGATGCAGGCTGATGAAGTGCTGACCCAAAATCTGGAAGAACTAGGTTCACTTTAACCACAAGGCAAGGCAGTAGAATAAAATCTGCCATATAAGTAGGTTCTGCTCCTGGGATATCCTAATTTATACGTTGAGCAATCTAATCAGTCTCTCACTTCCCATCTTATCTGTAACCAGTAAACAGAACTCTGTGATAACTGAATGTACAGTAGAGCAATCCTAGGGATCATTGCACATTACAGCAACCTTTAATGCAATGTAAGTAAGCATTATTGTAATTATTTTTATGTAATCTATCTGTGTGTTCATGGAGTTTATCCTTTATTTAATTGCTGGGGTTAAAATTCGTTGGAAGGTGCTCATATTCTCTAAGAGTAAATGTATCTTTGCTGGGAAGGGTCCATCATCAAGGCTTGTTTCTCTGTTCAGTGGGGCCTTGGGAATCCCCTTTCATATTTAAAATCGGTGAAAGTTTGCTGACATAACCAGAAGTCTGCAAAACCAAAAGGAAAGAACCTCTGCATTTCATAGTGTTAAATACAGGCATCTAACAAAAAATATCTGGCTCTCTCTCAGTGGACCATAAAGCTGCCTAAGGACTCGGTGTTAGCTAAAAGAAATCCAGTAGCCATGATTTGTTAATCCTGTTCTCAACTCTAGAATATGCTTATAGTTAATTCAGTCTAACCCAGTGGATTTATTTATCCTCAAAATCCAGGTTATGTTTAGCTATCCCAAAGAAGATAAAAGTAAAACCATGAAAAGCCATGTTCAAGTAGAGTAATGAAAAGCACAATTCTATTTGAAAAATACCAGCAGGATGTTAACGTGTATGATATATCCAAGTATCAGAAGCATAAATGTATTGGTCTTGATAGTTTAGACATAAAGACCATGAGTTAATATTTTTTCATCTTTAGATATTTCATCAATAGAACTCCTAAATATGGCATTGCTATGTGCTGGCTATAGGCTGTACTTAGTTGTTGCCTCTCCTAATTGCCTGACATGGCCCCTGGCTTCATCATTATTCTGTTGCAAGAAATGTGACTTATTATTTAGGGAAACATTATTCATTTTCTTTATGTTTCTACTTCTAAGCTGCTTTTTCATAAAGTGGCATTTCTAGTGTATTTTCCTACACAGGGCTGTGGCAATAACATTTTCCCAATGCCTATAAATAAATTAAGTATACTGTGGCATGAAAGAGAAATTGCTATCAGCTGGTGTTCCACTACCTACAAAACATTTTATCTTCTTTTGGTTTCTATTACTTTGCTCTGCCTTGATTTTGTAGAGGAAGTTGTGCTCCCTGTTAGTGTCATGTGGTGCATTTGTGAGCAGCGTGCTTGATGTATGGAACTATCGCAGGCGCCTGGTGTGGAGAGCTCTGCTTTGGAAATTGCATTGGAGATGAACTTTTTGGCAGATGGAGATGTTGATATGATTTGGAAATAGGCCTGTTTGTGTCAGTCAGTCAGGTACTTCATTTTTTAAGACAGAAAAAAAAGAAGGTTGGAGATGAAAGAGGAGGGAGAGGCCACCTGTCTAGAGGAGGCAGAGAGCTCGAGCTCGGAAGGAGGAATGCACTCCAGAGCTATATATATGGTTTTTATAGTAATGCAACAAGTTAACTTCTCTTCACAGGCTGCAATTTTAAAGAAAGGACATAGTTGCTTAACTTTTCTCATCTGCACAGTTACCAAAAGCCAGAGGTGGTTGTCCGTTTTTTCTGTGGTTGAGATCAGGAAGCCACTGTGAGGTTTAGCTGAGCCTAATTAACCTTCAGTGGGCTAAAGTTAGATGGGACCAGGTGCAAACAAGATGCACACGGGGCCTCTGCTAGACACTGATCTCAACTGAGACACAGCTCGTGTTAGTTATACACAAGATACTTGGAAATTGCTTTATCTGTCTTTCTGAAACATAAAAGAACAACAAATTCTGCTAGGCTTTCAAATGAAGAAAAGAACCTGAAGGAAATGTGTGACATTAAATAACCATGACAGGTGTCCCTTAATCAGAAGGTTCTCCTAGAACACACCCCTCAGCCTTTATGTGATCTCTGTGTAGGCCAGAGTATTTGAAAATTACCCAGTTAGTCAGTGGGAAAAAGAGTGTGTTGGAATAAAGGCTTCAGGAGCTGGAAATTTGGGGTAGTGTCCCTTTTACTGTTTTCTTTTGAGTTGGGAAGGGATGAGGAAGAAAGAGAAAGCTGAGAGAAGGAAAAATAAAGTATGCAGTAGATGATGTTGAATGCTTTGAAAAAGAATCAGGTAGATTAATAATGGATTTTTTGTGTGGCAGTCCCCTGGCGTAGCTGATTTTTGCCTGCCCATTAGTATGCTGTCTTTTTCATCAATCTAGTGGATAGAAAAGAGTCTTTTGCTTGCTTTTCTGAAATAACAGGAATTCTGTGATCTCTGTACAGGTTTCAAATTATTTTTATTTTTTTTTAATTAAAATATTGAATCCAGACCCTCGAGACCTTAGGATAATGAAGTTTTTATCTCACTTCTAGTTAGTATTCAGTGAAAGGGGGGATGGGGTTTCAGGAGGTTGCTGGAGCACAGTAGTACAAGATGGAAATAGAGCCTTCTGTGTGGTGGAGAAGGCAAGGAGTGAAAAACTAAAGGTATATCTGGAGCAAAGGTGTTTTTTTTTGTGAAAAATTTTATTAGTTTTAGGGATGTCTATGTTAAATTCTATTTCAGTATCTCACTCCATGTGTTTGTCCAGGACATTGGCACAACAAGAGGTTTCAAAAGGAAACTATTAAAAATTAATGTCTGAAATATTTACAAGCTTGTTTTTTTTTAAGGCACTAAATAATTATGAGAGGCCATTCTTATATGTTGGCAATTTCCTCAATGATAAGAACACTTAGTTTGAGAAATTAATTTTTGGTATGCTGACTAAATAAAAAAGTTCATTAAAGTCTTTGTATGGTCTGTAGTAGGAAGCTAATTACAATGTTTTTTCTTATATTTCAATTATGGTTGATGTGAATTAACAAGTATTTTAATAAAACTTAGTAGCATTTATTTTCCACTGAGTGGTGTGAATTTAAGTGACATTTCTGACACATAAAGAGCCTAGGGTTGGATATGTGTGGTGAATGGATTTTATTTTAATGAATTATAGTATAATTTTCCTGTCTTAGCAATTAAAGTTGGGCATTAACTCTAAATTCATTAATTCCTTTACAACCTTTTTTTCTTAGGGAGAGGATGTGCTAGAAAGTCCTTTAAGCTTATAAAACTGGACAGCGTGTATGACAAATAGATTTAAACTGGATTACCGAGGGGTAGAACACAAAGGCAGAATTACATCAGTGTCAAATTCTGCCCTCAGTTACGTGCAGGCTCCTTGGTGAAGTTACAGCAATTTAAATTTGGCTGAGACTCGCATAACTTGCATGGAAAATGCATGTTCATTGGGTATTTCTCTTTTTCAGTCATTCTGATATAAACCTGGTTACTGGGCATTTGTACCCTGTGGATTTTCCTGTTCATGTAAACATCATTACATTATGGCAATAATTGAGCAAATTTGGTCCGAATTAGCTGCTTCTTAAGCTTTGATTATTAGCTTGTGGATTTAGGCCATTTCTCCTCTGTCAGATAAAAGTACAAAGGTGCAAAAGCATTGTTGATAATGTTGGTAGAATTGTCTAACACTTTGGGGGGATTAGGAGGCCACCTTCTTATCTCTTGCCTTCCCTTCACACAGTAGTCGCAGCAGTGCTCAGATCCCTCCATCAGTTCTGCTGAGGGTGTTTGTGAGGGGTGGCCAGCACCTTGTGGACTCCTTGCCTCTCTCGTGTGTGCGTGGGTTTATAGTAGCAGAACTGGACTAAGCTGTCCAAAGGAAGATGGTGTCTGAGGTATCTGACCACGTGCTTCAAATGCTTGTAAGGTCATGGATTTGAAAGAATTCTCAAAGTGAATAAAGCAGATGTAGCAGAAGGATTGTGTGTGTGTCCCCCATTTTGTAATTTTGCCATTCAGTGCTGTTTTCTAGGGCACAATTTCATAGCAGAGACTGAAAAACTGTCAGTAGTCCAAACATGAAAAAATGAGCATGTGACCAGATCTGGCTTCCACAGTTCCTTAGAAAATATGCCATAAACAAGGAAACTGCAGATCCAGAGGGGAGTGATGAGCTCAGCATGATCCTGAAGTCTGACAGTTCTGTTCTTCTAAACACTGTCTGATGCTGTTATGTGCTGAGTCCTTCTACTGAAGCAATTTCACACCTCATCTGCTAGAGATGAAAATGGCAGGGAACAAACTATAAATCCAGCTAAAACTTAGTTTAGTAGATATATCATCCTATCAGAATCTTTTCATAGAAATAATTAGTTCATCACTCCCTCAATCCACTAAACTTGTAGAGCTTTGGAAATGACATGGTGTGTCATTATCTCAAGAAACTCTCAAGGAATTAAGTAATCCACCTCTTCCCCCAAGGCAGCATCAACCCTATCTGCATCACTCCTGACATTTCCTCGCTGTCCACAGTCTCCCCAGCAATGTATTCTGGTACTCTTAACCATTGGAAATTTGTCACCTGAACTTTCCTTTTCTGCACTTCAGACTTTTGAATTGAAAACTTTCATGTTGTGTTGCCATTGATGTGACAAACAACTGGGTGTCACCTTCAATTTAGTGGCTTTTTCTTTATATGACGGCTTGTTATGTTTCCTTTCAGTGCTGTCTTCTTAACCACAGATATGTGAGTTCTTCCTCACAGATAATTTACTGGCCTTATTAGCCTCTATCAAACGGATCAGAATGAGGCGTTCCAAAAGCAAGAGAGCAGACACCAAGAAGCCGGGGGTTTGGGAACTAGAAGGCCATCTTCTGTGGCTGATGGTACATGGATGTACATGTGTCCTGGTTCCAGCTGGGATACAATTAATTTTCTTCCTGGTAGGTGGTTTATTGCTGTGGTTTGGATTTAGGATGAGAATGATGTCGATAACACACTGATGTTTTAGTGGCTGCTGAGCAGTGCTTACTGCAAACTTTCAGCTTCTCACCCCACCAGCAGGGAGGCTGGGAGGGGCACAAGAAGCTGGCAGGGGACACAGCCAGGATAACTGACCCCAGCTGACCCCAGGCATATTCCAGACTATGAGATCATGATTAGGATAAAAACTAGGGGGAAAGCTGGTCAGGGGCTGCTGCTGAGGAACTGGTCAGGCATCAGTCAGTGGGAGGTGAGAAGTTGTATTTTGCATCAGTTGGGTAATATTACTATTGTTATCAATATTACTACTACTACTACTGCTACTATTGTTATTATTATCATCATCATCATCATCATCATCCCTTCCTTCTCTGTCCTGTTAAATGTCTTTATTGCAACCCATGGATTGTTCTCTTCCCAATTCTGTCCCCCATTTCTCTGCCAGGGGCAGTGAGTGAGTGGCTGCGTGGAGTTCAGCTGCCATGGTGATACACCTGTGAGTTTCCATGTATGTGTGGAGCAATCTGTGCATCCATGGGCACAAAGATGAATGTATTTGGTGCTGTTTTGCAAACAAGCAGGATCAGAGGAGCAAGAATGTTATGCAGTAGGATTTGAAACAGCACTTTCACATACAGTTCTTTGCAGCTACATGTAGTAGTTTGAAAGAGATTTTTGTCACATCTTTCCAAGATACAACTGTGGTTATGTAATTGCTATCATGAAGAGCTGATGATATGTTTTCCAGAGACCACACCAGATGTTTTATGGCCCCCAGTTCCTTACAGCTAGGGCATCTGGACATTGGAGCATGTGTGGGTGTGTGTTAAGGTCTTAGTTATGCAGACTGTTGATAAAACTTGCACATGCAATTGGGACCGTAACAATGTTAAGGAATTACCAGGGCAGATAAATTACATTTATAACATTCCTCTTCCTCACCTTTTTCACCCTATGTCTTACTCAATGTGTTATGTGTCTGTAGAGGATTGGAATCTGTTCCATCCCCTTGGGCTTGGTGACTGCTGGCATTACGGAGTTGGCAGAATTGCCAGAATCAAGAGTTTTCTGAGATTCTTTAGCACCTCTGCAAAGGTCTGTGATGCCAAACATAACTGCCTGCAAGCCTGGGCAGGTCCTGTCACTCTCCATTCCTCTTTCCTTGTTCCAATTGTTTTGTGTGCTCTGAATGTGCAGAGCACTGAGGCAGCCCTTCATGTGGGCACCCTGCCAGAAAGCTGCAGGCATGAAATCTGGGAAGGTTTTCCCAAACTGGACTAGAGGTCACTGAGATACGTAAAGAGTGTCAGTGTAATGGAACAAACAGGCCAGCAGAATATTGTTCATTATGACTGCTCATGTTTTGTTTGACTGCTTTACACATTTACATTCACATGCTTGTCCCAGTACCTGCATTTGAACAAAATATGTTTGATCTCTTTTAGGTATAAACTTCTTTGCGTGTAAAATTAGAGAGAACTTGGGCATCTCCTTCTTGCACTTTGGATTTTTCCTAGGATCGTATCTTCCATAAATAACACAATCCAGTGTTTTTGTTTCCTATGTTTTTCACCAGAACCTCCAATTTTCAGTTTGAAACAAATGGTGTTTCCACATTGTTTGAAATAATTTCAGCCTCATTGATTTCATTTGGTCAAATAATCCTTTAATCTGTACTCAGAACCAATTGATCTTTAATTTTTTAATGTTTTTCTTAGTGGATGCCTATATTATGCTATGGTAGTGAAGATAAAGTATGATTGATCAGTTTTTCAAATGAGAGTTATTACTGGATCATTAATTCTGGCTACATAGATGATTAAAAGTACAGATTTTTACACCTAGGGCCAGTGATATTTTTTTATAATATGGATTTAGAATATATTTATGCAAGCAGAAAATTGAATCAGCATTACCATCAGTGCATTAAATTACAGAATTTTATTAGAGAAGAATTCCCTTATAATATAACAGTAGATATAGATAGGGGGAAAAAAAGTCATGAGAATTACCTTGAAAGTTTTTGCATCTTTAAATTACAATTTGATCTTTAAAATATTGTGCATGCCCAAAACCATTCCTTTTGCATGCTGGATATCACTCCTATGTGATTTATGTGTTCTCAGTGTGCACACCTCTCTCCCTGAATCATGAGATGCTCCTGATGATTTGGTTTATGTGCTTTGATTTGTGCAGTCCAAGTTAGTATGGTCTCCTGGATCAAATTAAATAGAAGGAAGGAAGGTGAAAATTCTTTGCTGTGTGGAGGACTGACTTTTTTTCTGCATTACAAGCAAGTGAAACATCGATATGACAAAGAATAACTGTTACTTAAATCTGACTCAGGGCAGCAATACTGTGATTGAAGAGTCTGCACAACCTCTTTGTCTCATTCTGGCCATGCTGGAAAGTTAATGAGAATTGTCTATAACTACAAATCCTGCCTATCAGAGAGAAGTAAATATGCTTCATCCCTGGCATATTCATAGAGCAGGAATCTGGCCCTTGTGATCATCATTTTTTCTGCCAGACCATAGCATATCTGTTAGCAAAAGTGCCTTTGCAAACAGCTTTTACTTAAACTGTTTAATAGATTTAGTTTATCAAAAAGCAAGAGGGCAATGGATTGTGTAGTATAAATTCCTTTTGCTAAAGAAACTTGGACTGCTGAAGCAACTTTAAAGAGGAAAGTTATAAAAACAACTGCCAAAGGTAAACCCAGATTAATTCAAGTTGGAAATTACTCTCACATTTTTAGACAGTGCAATTAAAATATGCACCTTTTTTCTAATAGGGAACAGCCATAGAAAGTTATAGAATATAATTTAAATCTCCACTCCTGGAATTTCTCATAACAATGCATAGACCATGAGACCAGATGGTCTAATAGTTAATTCTATCCTTCACATCTCTGAATGAATCTCTTCCCTAACTCCATTAGAAATTAGATTGAGAATCATGAAATAAAGTTTTGTTTTCCAGCTCTAATGTCAGCTTCTTGGGAACCTGGGATGAGATCATATAAACGGAGTTTTCGCTCCACGTGCACGTAATTGGAGTAATAAAATTTTCTTCTTCCTCTCCTCCCCTGCTTTAAATGTTCTCGTGTGTGACCTCCATGAATTGTGTGCTCTGCAGTTTTTTACTGGGACTGCTCTCCTAGTTTCAGTAGGACTACTCATGGGGAAAAAAGCAACAGTTGCAAAAATTGTTCCCATCCCTCCTGTTTCCATGTAATCTATCATCCTTCCCAGGTTCTGCCACCTTGGTGGTCCCAAGCATCAAATCAGGAATCAAGGTTCAGTGTTTACTAATCAGTGTTCAATAATGAGGTAGTTATGAGCTAACAGAAAGGAGGGAGCAGGAACCCCTTCAGGTGGTGCTGAAACAGTCACTGACAAGCCAATGCCATTTAACAGCCTTCCTTCTTCCCTAAGCCACCTGCCCACCCTGCCCTTTATGGATCAGTACCCACAAGCTTCCACTGAGGATGAAACCCTCCTGTTTGCCCCACACCCCTTTAGGGACTTTGTTATTATTCACTGCCAATGGTCCTTCAGCTCTTTCAGCTTCGTGCCATTGCACTATCCCTTGTGGCCAAGCGAACTTTTGTAAAAGCTTTGAGTTTGCTCATGCAAATTCTAGCCAATTTTTCATTCAAATGAAAAAAACTTGCACTTCTGTGTACCCTTCAGCTACTGCTTTCTGTAAATTGATAAGAAAAAAGTGATGGTATCTTTTTGACACTGTTTGTTCTATGTAATCATGCAGGATCTAAAGTTCACATGCCCAATATGCTCTAAGGATCAAACACCAGCTCTCTTTGTAGTCAATAGGAATTCTGTCATTTATCTTAGTGGAGGCAGATTTTCAACCCAGATGCTTGCATTCTTTTAGGTTCTAGTTACTTCAAAATTACCCATAGAGATTATAGAGATTTTTAGGGGATGAAAGGTGAGATGATGTTATTTGGGATAAAAGAGAGGATGCAATAAAGCAGAATGCCTGGCTCCTCTGAACTACTTCAGAGACCCAAGGTTCCTGTTGAATCTCAGGGTAAGACTTTCTTCAGTCCATTGATTTTTCTGAATTGGGTCTGGGTTTTGGCTTCATTTTCTTTCAGAATTTCTATTGCATTTTCCTGTGCCATATCTTCTGGCTTCCATGAACTTTGCTGTTTTCTCTGCCTTTTAAGCCTTTTCTTTCATTCTACTACTTTTGGCTCTCTCCATCCCAACTATTATCTGTTTTCTTACTGCTTCACCATGGATCCCTCTCACTTGTGAAGTGCTGATATGTTCCCCATCAGCAGAGTTGATTGCTCCCATTAATATTTTTCCAGTATCTTTTTGTAGGAGTTAACTGTGTGATCAGAAAGGTCAGATCAGCCCCCCTGTTGTGGGCATCCGGTGGTTTTGCTAACATCAGAAGTAATCAGAGGAAAAAGGAAATATAAGATCAGGGAGCAGCAAGATGCTTTCATGACTTTAGGGCAGCTGGGAATCATGAATGAAAGACTTGCTGTCAAACATTGCATGTCTATATGGAGTCAGAAAATAGCAATACTAAGAATGTTAAGTTAAAAAAAAACAAAAACCAAAAAACACCCAAACTAACCAAAAAAAACCCCTAATAGCTCAACCTTTTACTTAATGAAGTCAGAACTGTATAATCCAGGGCAAAAAAATGTTGGTTCTGCAAGAGTTAAGAAAAAAAAGTGAGTTTGTTTGAATATGATCTCACACAGTTATGCTCAACCAGGTAACTAGAAAAGCAATTAAGGGCAAAGCATCAGCAAGGAGACCTGCCAGAATGAAAATGAAACTGAAGATTACTGTTGTTTACCTTCAGCCTCTCTGAACTGAAATTACTTTTTGTTGCTTCTACATTCAAACACAAAGACAAGAGCAGTTTAATCTATTTTATATATTTTCAGAACCTCCTGATGGGAATGATCATTTTTCCAATCTGCCATATTTGCTCATAAAGAAATAGAAAAGTAGCCAAAATAATACGTTATTTTAGTATTTTCCTTCAGTTGCAAAATACAGCCCTTACAGTTTCTCTCAAAATTTCTTTTTATCTTCTCCACCTAATTGTCATTCCAGACATGATCTGAAATGGGGAATGTGCTCTATATTTACAGTATGCTCTTTTCTGTGGAAAGATATGATGACATTTGGCTTATTATTTTGTCATATTACGATGCAGTAGTGTTTTTACTTTAATGTACCACTGAAATTGGATTATAACCAATTTTACAAAACTAAATAATTAAAAGAATGAAAGTTTGGAGTAATTCTTTCAGCTAGAGTTAGTCACAGGAAAAATTATTTCTAATATGATTGCCACACACTGATTGCATGTAAATACATGTAAATATCCCTCACGCACTCCCTAGAACCTCTGTCTCACACTAAGGGTGTCTAAAGATGACCAGGAAAATGAGGATGGGTCGTGTTCATACTCAAACTGGGTAGACTCCTCAAGGATAATCAGCACATTCCTCATTGTGCTTTTTTACTGAAAATCTGTAACCCAGTTGTCTCTTCAGAATTCAGAAATTCATTATTTTCTTCCAATCATAAAACTCTCCAACATGAAACCATCTCCCCAGAAACAAAGCCCTTTTACCTTGGCTTCCTGGTCACCATATTCTTTCCCAGGGAGGTGGGGGATGATTTCCCACTGCTTCCCCAAGGAGAGCAATTCAGCCCCAGAACCCGTGATCCTCCGTGAACAGTAGGCAGCCAAGGAATGCTTTCATGTTCTCTTCCCATCCTTCTGCTGGATCCTTCATCCTTCCAAGAGCTCATATAACTCCATCAATTGTTTGCCCAGGCTAATCATAAACCTCTGGAGAAGGCAGTCTGGTTCCTCATGAAGATTCCTCCAGCACTTCACAAAAGCCCCTGTGCTGGAATTTCTCTGTTGTTTCTCGTTCTGTCCTCATAGACATGGAGAACAACCTTCTGGGATAACTCTTGCTTTATGACAAGCATTTGCTCATTTTAAGACATCTCATGACTCCCTTGTTGAGTCTTCCCTTTCTTGAGTAGTCCAATCTATTTCTTTGTTTCATTTCCTTTGTAGTCATATTCAAACTTTTATCAATTTTACTGTTCCCCCCTGAAATCTTATCCTCATCTTACCCTCTTACCCTGTATATCTTGCTTATACTTTTACCCAGACAGAGCCATGTGCCAACTGAGGGCATCAACAATGCTTAATAGAGCAGAATAATCATCTCCTGTGTTTTAGTTAAGACTTTCCTGCTAATACACTCCAGTTAAAAGAGTTTAATTTTGTTGCAGCAGCTTGACAGTTTTGATTCCTATTCAGCCTGCAGTTTGTTGACACTCTGGGATCTCATTTTGTATTATTTCTACCTAGTCAATCCCCATTTTGTGTTTATTCCTTTGATTTCTGCTTTGTGATGCTGCTGCTTTTATTTGTGCGTACTGACTGTTGCCTTATTCATTCCTCTCATTTCCCAAGATCATTTTTAACTGTAACCTCCAGAGCATGACAGCTCCTTCCCTCATTTCTGTGGCTTATAAGCCTGCTCCCCGTTCCATTATCCAAACAGTTGGGCTATGTTTTTTAATCTCAAAATACCTCCTCATTTAACTGAATCATGCCAATTAGGAAAATGCCTCTTGTGTGAAGACAGACTAATGCAAAAAAAATGAAATAAACTCCTCAGATGCCTGTGTTCATTTTAGCACATTTTATGCTGGCCGGGCAGTTTTGCTTGTTGGTGCCTGGGGGGTGAGGATGGATGTTGACTGTTTAGAAGTTGCTCTGAGTTATGCTGTATATTCCCCATTCTCTGAGGACTGAGCCTCCAGAGGCGCCGGGCCTGCCCAGCAGCCCAGAAGAAAGGAACAGATGTGCCAGCTTCACACATCCGTGGGAGCAGTTTGCTGAGCCAGGGTAATGTTTGTTCTGTTTGGCAAGGCGATTATCAAACTGGTCAAAGCCCAGGAGCCTTGTTCTCGCTGTTGGGAACTGAGCATCCTTCCTGCTGAGAGTGCCTAAATCAAAGCCATTAGGCACTAAGTACTGACAAAGCGACAACAAGAAGTCAAGGTGGTTTTGTCAGAGTCTTTTTTCCTAGTCAGAAACTGAGCTGCTGAAAACTTTTTAACACGGAGATATTTCATGTAAGGAAAATCAGCTATCTGGGGCTGACAGCTGCAAAGGAATAGAACAAGAACTGCATCTCCTGTCTTGATACACAAAAGAAATTTGAGAGTGTGTGTTTTGTCCTCTGCCGCTGTGTCCGTGCTGCCTGCAGGAGAACTGCTGTGGCTGGAGCTATGGGTGGATTGAATGTGATTGTTGGAGTCAGAACCAGCCTGTGACTGTGCTGGGGTTGGCAGCTGAACCACTGGACCCTCCATTTCTGTATCAGCCCGGACCAGAATATCCTTTGTGGACAATTCTTCTAGGTTTAGAGCTTTTCCATGTCAGCAAACTTCCAAATCAGAATGGTGTGATAAATAAGATCAAATACAACCATGCTGAAGTAAATCATATTTCCAGCAATATTTCATGCTTTTCTTTGCATTTGCCAGGGTTTTTTTCCATAGTTCCGTGCATGGGGAAGTC
Source organism: Melanocharis versteri (assembly GCA_013397845.1). NCBI lineage: Eukaryota > Metazoa > Chordata > Aves > Passeriformes > Melanocharitidae > Melanocharis > Melanocharis versteri. Next base: position 474,860 of record VZTG01008545.1, on the reverse strand, counting down.
ACGTCTGTGCTCCTCACAGATGTTATCACACAGTCTCTCCCGGGAGCCAGGAGTGTCAGTTCTGTAAGATGCACTTTGATCCCATGGGGTGTCACTTCAGCCTTTACCGAGAGCGAGGCGTAGATGGCATGTGTGGTAAACACTTTAATTTGGTCAATAGTTTAATTTGGTCTGCAACTTAATGACATTTGAAAGTATGCGCTGGCATTTCTGCTAGGCTGCCTGCCATCATTTTTGCCTTGACATGGCAAATAAAGGCTTACTAACTCAGGAAGGAATTAGCATGAAACATGTCCATCAATCTCCATAAAGAAGCATTATGGAGTAGATTTTTATTAACTCTGAGGTAAAGGCAGTATAATTGAGCAGAAATGTGTGCAACAACTGATAGGCTTGTTTGAGAAATTCTCAGTGTTGCTGGTTTTCATTCTTTTTGAGCATAATTTTAATTCTAGCTGCATTTCTTTTGTTATCACTCCTCAGCCTGTGGACAGTACTAAGTATTTTCTTTTGAGAAGCTTTGCAGAAAAACCTGTGTTTCTTACTCCTCAAAAGGGGCTGACTGACCTGAAATCAGATAAGGTGCACAGAGGAAGGTTCATTCTATCACCCCTGTGCTGCAAAGTCGCTTCTAGTTCAGCTGGCTGTTATTAGCCCTACCTAGCAAAATAGTTCACAGCATCGTATATCGATAGCAGAAGATAAATGTTACAGTAGATGCACTTTAAAAGTTCATTCCAATTTTAGAAGCATTGCTAGTAGCTGAAATATCCAACAACTTAGGTATGAAGAGTATCACTGGAATTGATATTGCCTCTGCAAAAAGATTTTGAGAATCTGCTGCAAATTAGCCTGACTATTATGAACACATTCTATTTTATAGCATTATATACTGCGAAGCATGAACACTTTAGAAAAAAATGGACATAAATTAGCCTTGTAAATGGTTTCATATCTTGTATTAAATGAACTGCTGAGAGTCTAATCAAAAAAGCATGGACATAAAACAGGTTCCCATTGATTTCAGAGGTCTTGGGTTCAGATCCTACGTGTATGTGCTTGTAAAAGTCATATTGTGAATCCATTCAAGTTCCAGAAAAATTAACTTCCCTCAGTTGCTTAACTTTCAAAGCTCTAGGTTTGCTCATTAGTTAGGTGCAGGAATGCCTTATGCATCATTATCACTCTTCCTCTCCGTGCACAGTTCCTGTTGGCTGCAATAGAAATTTCCTGCTTGGAGAGACAGTAGGATCAGCCTTAAAAAGGTGAACGAGCCAGAAATGACCGGCTCAGCTTTCATTACTCAGAGTGCCTTACTCAAGCTTGGTGACTTTTCAGTCATTAATTACAACTGTCAGGAAGTAAGACTGAATTAAGGATTTTTCTGTTGCTTCTAAGATGTTATTTTACAAGGTATCCTATAGGTCCTCCATTTTGAGGTCAAAATGTTTGTACCAATTGCATATTTGTAACTAAATTGTTGAGATTGCCAAATGCCGAGAAACTCTGGTAATCACTGATTTTTTACCTCATTCCAAGTTCTCTCATATTCTGCTGGCCTGTAGCTCCTTAGCTGAAATCCACAGCCTTGACATCAGAATGAGGTATTTAGTTGCTTGAGCAGATCAATGATTTTGTGACACACTTTTTAGTGAGATTAACATTCTTAATTTACTTAAAAAGCTTTTCAGTCCCTGATATATTGCAACAAAATAATTGTCCTCTATCTCTAGAAGTCTCTTTATTTCACTGAGAAAGCATCTTTAACTACAGAATGAAGGCACTGTGTTAACTTTCATGTGTTGCTACCCACCACCTAGCCATGATTTGTTGAAACTGCATCCTATGCAGAGAAAACTTCCTTTGGTTGGGAAGTATCCTGACAATATTTAAACTCCACAGATTTTCCATATCCTTTTAGTACACCATAGTAACTAGCAACAGATTTCCTTATACAAAGCTGAGCTTTGAAAAGACTAAAACAGACAAAAGTGCATTAATTCTTTGCAATCAGGTCATTAGAGATGTGGCACATGAAACTCCTGATTATTAAATCATATAAAAATAGATTTCACTTTCAGCTCTTTCTTTGAAGTACCAGAGGCCAGATGCATATGACACTAATAACATTGAGTTATCTTTTGCTTCAGTTCAGCCCATCAGCTTTATGTGGCACTTTGTAGAATTCTTCATTAGTGGGTTCAGGACCCTGGATGAAGCAATGCCCTGACCACCTGGGCCCTCTGAGTTTTCCCACCAGCGAGTGTAGTAAAGAGATTGCTAATTGCTTTTGTGAAATGCTTCAGCTTGATGATATGCACAAGTAACCATTTAGGTATCTGGAATCTCAGTTCACTCACAGGAGAATTCCCTGAATTGTTTAAAAGACATCTTTCTTTTGGCAATTTTATTTATGATGGAGAATCAAGTTTTGCATTTTTATTGGAGCCCCTTATGCCTGGTTTTGCTTTGCTTGGTTTCAGTGCACTGATATTTTTAAGCCTACTAAGTGCTTCTACCCTCATCATCGAGACACACGAACACGAGTGTTTTCCTTCCAAACACTCACTATTGCTTTCTTAATCCATCACTGTTTTGTTCTGGGCATGATAAAGGCAAAAGCTACTTTACTGGTCAGCCAAAACGCAGCACATAACTCAGGCTTTGGATCTGCAGCAGCTCAAGCTTTTCTTGTTCCTGATATGTGTAACCCTGTTCTCTTTCCCAGCCCTGGCTGTGCATCTCTTCAGATCACTTGGACTTTATCCAGCATGCCTTGATTAATTTTCTTCTTAACTTTCAAGTGAATCTACAGCTTCTGTCTGGCTGGTTTTCCACTCAAAAGCCCTGTGGTGTTTACTCACACAAGCCACTACTGAGAGTGGTAAGTAAAAATAGAAAAGTCTGGTCTCTGGCTCAAATATTCTTGAGCATGAGGCCAAAACTGGATTCAACAAACAGCAAAGAATGGGGAAAAACGGTAGAGAGTAAGATTTCATTAGAAGTAGTGATTGTATGGCGACATGGATTAAATAGGTGCAGAGTTGAGACAGGAGTATTTCATGCAGGATTTTGTGGGAACAGCTGTTTAGCACTTTTTCCAGCTCAAACTGAGGAGCTTTCTTTGCATTGTAGCATTTGGGGTTGTGGAGTGAGTGATGTGCAAAGGTCTAACAAGGCACTTGCATGAGGTATTTGACTCATTTATTATAGATATCATATTAAAAGAAGTAGTTCTTAGTCATGTAGCTCTAAATTTCTGTGCAAATTCCCCACATTCATCTGTGTAAGTTGTGCTCTTTCTGTCTTTGGTTAAAGGCTATTCTTTTAATTTCAAGGAAGGCACTTTTTCTAAAATCTGGAAATATTGTGAATTTTTCTTTAAATAAATCACTCCTGGGATAAGATACGGATTTGAATTGCAAAAAACCACATTATTTATGAATGCAAATATCTTTTAATCACCCCAAATATAACTGTCATCTCAAATGCCATGCAACTCATGCATAGCCCAAAGTGAGGCTGCCTTGTGAAAGGAACTGTGGCTTGATGTTTACATTTCTGGGTCTTACAAGCATAGCTGTTAATTTTTTTTTCTTTTTCTTTTTTTATGATAGAAACTTGGGAAGGAGGTCTTTTTCCCAGTGAAACAGCTGAGGTCAGGCAGGGTAGTTCAGTTGCATGTGTTAAATATATTATCAAGACACAGCCCACCGAGTGATAAATATGTAAATACATCAGTTTAAATAGGTCTGGGCAAGGAAAATTAGCATCTCCAAGGGTATTTTCTGGTGTCCTCTGGTGACCAAAGCTTCAGAAATGGGCTGTAGGAAGATAAGCTTTTAATTCTTTAGCATCAGTTTTTTTTTTCCTGCTGTATAACAAGGGCAGCCAGAATGTGGGAAAATTCAAAGTTTGCAATTTTTTCATTGCTCTTAGAATTTCAGGTAAAATAAAATAAATAAATAAAAGGCACTTAGGGAAACAGTATTTGCATTTTTTCTAACTTGGGGCCCAATTATCAAATTCAAATACTATACTATGTGTTTTACTGTGTGTATGCTGTACTGTGTAGTACAGCTCAGGACAAAATGGGAGGAACATTTCCTGGATAAGCATTCAGAAAAAAACCCATTGGAGGTGTGGTGATCTGTTTGGTTTGGGTGTATTGACTAAGCCTGTAAAATACACTCTTTTTGTTTTCCATTTTTGTCTTGTTCAGAATGTACTGGAAATGCTTCATTGGAATCAGTGTAAAATGTTCATCATTCTTGTTCCTCTTGTGCATTTTGCACAAGTGCATTTTACATTTTAGGTATATGTCAAAATTATTTCCCTGATTTGAAGGATGAGGAAATATTTATTTTTCATTTTAAGATCTGATAGGCACAGTGTTGAGGACTGAAAAGCAAACAGTTCCCAATTTACTGTGGCAATAATAAGTGGATTACATTCGCATAGGAGGAAAATGCTCTGTTGCCACTAATTTAATCTGGAATTTTTTCTTGGGTGTCACATGGAAAAGAGATGCTGATGTTCTACTTTTCTGTAATTCTGTAATTGTAAATTTTCTGCAAGACAGGCACATCGTTATTTTATAATTCTCCAGAAGTCTAAACCTTTGCACCAAAAGAGTTCTGGATTTTTTGTTGCTTATTCCGTAGACATTAAGAACTCTCTTCATTAAAACTGCACGATATAGTGAAGACAATTTTTTATTATTCATAAATAATGGCTGTTGACCTGGAGAGCAGCCAGTGAAATGAGTGATACAATGGAGCTCTTGATTTTTAAAAGTTTTATTTATATTTGAGCTCTGGCAGCAGCCTTTTGCTGAATTGAAGCGTTAATGCACATAATATGTTTGGCATGACAGAAGATCATCTCCAAACCATAAATCCGTTGCTTAAGAGACAACGTTAATCAAGCTGCTCCTCAGATTTGATTGAATTAATGAAAAATAAAGGAAATAAATAAGTATAATAAATAAATATAATAAATAAATAAAATCAATGCTGAGAGAGAAAAGAAGCATTATGGACAACTTCAAGTTGTTTGTAGATAGGTAAGGAACGACCTGAGATGACTGCATAAGCTGATTGTCACAATAGGAATAAGATAAAAGCCATTTGCATCTGTTCAACATTTTATTCATCTGTGTTGCTGGAACTGTTTGTTCAGATGCATTAAGGATGAAAATGTGCGGACCAAATATTTCAGCAGGGAGGCACTAAAATAGTGAAGCCATGATAATAACTTCAGGGAAAAAAATTATATATGTATTCTGGCATCTGCATTTTGGCTGCTATCAGTCATGTTGGTTCCATGTTTCATGGAACAAAAATTTTTTCTAGTGGTTGTTTTTTGGCACTAGGAGAAAGTTGTGGAAGCTTGAGCAGCATTAAAATAGTTGTTAATGAGCTGTAAAATCATGAATGGGCAGAGGCGAAAAATGTCATTACAGGAAAAGATGCAATATTTTGCAAACCTGAAAATTGATTTATTCCATTTTCTTCATTTGCAGTTAGTTAATTTAAAATGGCTTGGGGGCAGTTGGATGAGTAGGAGAGAAATGATTTTGTTTAACTGATTTGACCATCGCTATCAGCCAGTAGTCTACAGTGTAAACAGCCCTCCCAGCAAGGTCTAGGACTGCTCCAGAAATTGCCACTACCTGAGGTGAGGCTGTGTTTTGATGTCCCTCAGCACACTCGTGCATTTTAACTCCCCTAAATCGGAGCAGGATTTGAGGATGACCAAGTGCTGGATCTGTCCCGGCAGTCACACCGATGTGGAGCTCGAGCTGCTCAGGATCAGAGGTACAGCTGCACCTCCTGTGTGTTCTCCTTCCTGAGGAGCAAAACTTCGCCCAGCAGTGCTCAGGGAATCCCAGAGTCAGCTCTTTGTGCAGGGGGAAGATCAGCTCTTGTTAATGCTGTTCACTTTTTCCTTCACCTTGCTCATTAGTCAAGTTTAGGTGCATATATGACTACTTGTTTTCAGGAGATGTCAGAATGTTTTTCCCAGAAGTTCAGCTAAATTAAAGCTATGTTATATTTAATCTATATAATCCATGTAATTTCCATATAATTTTGGATTATATGGAAAGCAACAAAACTTTTCTCCTATGATTTCTTAAATAAAGTTTTCATGGAAATTGATACTTCAGCACAGCAGATGTTCTCAGGTAATGCAGAGGTACCTGTCCTTCAAATTTTTTAGGCTCATATACTTAATAGTTCTAAAACCCTATAATTTCTTCTGTTTTCCTTGTAAACATTTCTTTAAAAGCTGTTGCTGGCAAATCCTCAAACTATTCTTTCAAGTCTCATACAAAGTAGTAAATGTCTTTGATATGTAATAAAAGGATTCAGCATACGCATATGCAGTCATATTAGCTGAGCTAAAAAGGACAGAGGTTTCACACTTTATGCCTCATCAGGAGAGCCCTGAGAGCATAAAACTCTTCATGGGGGGACATTGTTACTGGAGTGCTTGATTTTGACGGATGCTGTGATCCGTAGTCTTGAATGATTATCACTCTCGCTGAAATCAACAGGAATATCAATAGGAAGAGATGCAATATTCTACAGGAGCTGTTCTCTGCACGGCTAAATCAAGCTTGACTTAGGATGATGGAGGTTTCATTGATAGCTCTTTCTGTCATTGTGTTGGGGATAAACCAACAAACAATGGGCCTTATTTCCACTTCCTGGGAAATGGCTGTTTTCTCTAGCTGTGTGAAATGGACACAGGAAATTGGGCTTTGTTACCAGCAAACTGTTTTATACACTTTACTCTGCCTTAAGTGCAAATAACTTTGCGTGTGCTTAGAGAAAGGCTCATTATTGGTTCATACCCAGTTTTGATAATAAATTTTTGTTATTGTTGTTCTTTGGGTGAAGGCAAGATTTGTTGTGATCGAGTGATTAGCATCCTATAACTACTATATCCAAGTAATGCTATCTTTAGCATCCAGAGCCTACCATTGGAAAGGAAACATATTTTAAAATGTGCCTGTTGAACTAATTGCACACCTGTGTAACCATCGGGATATTTGGCCATCTAAAATATTTCTGAATTTTGGACTGTGAATGGGTTGCTCTGATTCTCTTTGGAAGGTTCCATATGCCTTTGTAGTAATTTCTGTACTTCTAGCATTGATCTCCAGTTAATGCAATCAACCCTGCCTGGCAGCCTTTATGTCCCAGAATCAAGATTTTCCTTTGTGATGTACTCAGAGATAAGCAATCAGCAGACCCAGGGAAACCTGACAGTTATGTTAGACTGCACCACTTTTACAGAAGAAGGTATAAATATGCTTTATCAGCTTCCACAGATTTTTAAACGATTTTATGAGCTACTTATCTTTTCTGATTTTACTTGGGGAGTGAACTAACTCATTTCTATAGCTGAATGGTTTTGATCTAACAAATTAATGGCAAGCAAAATAAAAATCGGTTAGATTAAAGATGCATTGCCAGATGATTTGTATTTGGCTGCTTTTGTGACAGTGACAGATGAAGTGTAGGGACCTTTTTGGCTGTGGTGTATGTTCTGTCAGTATGTGCAAACCTCATGTTTGGAGAAACATTCACTCAAAGCATTACAGGAGAGCTGCAAGGAGTAAATAGTTAATTAACAGATAAAGAACCTGCAGATGGTGGTTAACAACATGGCATAATATCTGGGTTCTGCATGCCACAGGAAACTCGCTGGAGGTTGGAAAAGGGTTTTCTGTAGCAGCAATTTACTTCTTTCAAAGGGGGGCATTATGTGAGGTAGTAATCAGTAGGGAGTATGATAGCATGCCTGCCAACGTTGAGAAGAAAAATTCTCATGAGAAGAAAAGACAAAGCCTCACTGTTGCATGGTTTTGATCCTTCTTCTTATGCTGAGGAGAGAACATAATGTTAACCGTGAGGCTGCTCCTACAGGTGCATGTGAGCAAACAAGCCAGAAAGATCAAACAGCACTAACGAGAAAGTACCAAACCCCAGCCTGTGGGCAGATGGACGTGGAACAGGGTTTATTTACTGTTGAATATTCTTTGGATCGCAGTGGATGCTGTATGAAAAGGCAAACAAAACATGAGCAGAAAGTGCTGTTATGCAGACCACCAGCAATTAGCCAGCAGCAAACAAAGGGATCCACACAGAGCTCCAGGAGCACTCCAGGAGTATTTGCAAACCACAAAAATGTCACAAGATGCTCAGCCTGTGCAGTCAGGGACCTGAATAAACACCAAAGTGCTGTTTAGCTGAGCTGTACCAAGTGATTGACTCATGCAATTATCAAATCTCAAAAGATGAGTTAATTCCTGATAGATCAGTAATACAAACAAGGAGAGATCAAATGAGCATTCAGAGAATCTGTCTTAAGTCTATCAAGATGTCTAGACATTTAAAGAATTCTAGTGATCAGGCTCACACTGAATGCAGGATAAAAGGAGCAGAGAGAATTCATTATGTTAGGGAATTAATGAAAACAGAATAATTGAAATAAAATTAATGCAAAAATAGAAACATACAATTAGTAGAGAAAATACAATTGAATACCTATGGGTAGTGGCAGAAAATAACATGATAATGAAAAATAACCTGCGTGGGGACTCTTGCTGTAATGGTAGTAAAACAAAGCAAACTTGCAGATGGGAAAATTGAAGGGACAATACGTGTTAGCAATTTAGTTTTCACACCCTGGACATCAGCCAACAGATACAGATGCTGGAGAATGTCATTTGAGATTAGTGTGGCAGGTGGACAAGCATCAATACTGAAAACAAAATAATAATAATAATAATAGAGTGCAAGGGACTGTGTAGAACTGATGGTATAATGTTGCGTAAAGATGTAAAAAGACAGTGAGTTCTAAATTTCTAAGAGAGTTTTAGCATAGAGTGGCCAGGCACATGAGGAGGCCAAATGAGAATTTAATTGTTAAGAACTGATTAGATCAAGCTATGAGGAACAGAGACATCTCTTGGCATGCAGCTACTGAATGCATCAGAGCTTCAGAGATGCCCCCAGTTGCCATCCAGTGACAGCCCTTATGGTCAGGATTCTTTTCCATTTAACCTGTCAACCAGTGGGCACATTTCTCATCAAACCACTAATACATTCAGGAATTACAAGCAGAAACTAAAATTATCTACTGAAGCGGGCACTTGAGTGAGATTTAATTAGCAGGACACAAAAGGAATTCACAGCAAAGATACCAGACTCTGCAAACGTTGCCACCAAAGTGCGAACTATAACACATTCTCTTATCATCTGAAGGAAGACTTGCCTAGATTATTGCATTAAATTGCCTGTAGGTTATACACAAGGCTTTGTCTAATGTGAAGACTTGAAAGTAGGTCCCCAAAAAAACCTAGTGGAAAAATGCTTCAGTCTGAAATAAGAGTGATGAAGATAATCATATGAGGACCTTTGTCGTAATCAGTACATTTTTACCTGGGTTATGGAAGTAACAGTATAATAAAGTGCTGAATAAATAATCTGGCTATTCATGCTTAATATTGCTTTTTTAGATAAAATGACAGAAGTTGTTTTGTGATAACTTCCCAGTAATGTATTATATAATAAGCTGATATCTTTAAGCAGCAAGTAATACACAGGAATATGGAAAATGTTAACTGCAGGAAAGGGTTTGTTGGGCATAGAAAAGAAAGAGGACAAAATTTCATGTATTTTTGCACGTGAGCACCATCAAAATACCAAACTTCAAAGAATTTTAGCAGCTCTCACAGTTCCTTGGACTTACTCATTGACATTAGAGGGTCTACTAGTAAAAATTCATGTGTGAAATATTTGTGGTTAACCAGTCTGTATCTTCTCCCACTCTAGGAAAAAAGGAAAAATAAACCTTTCTCCCTGACCTACTGTGTATCGAAACAAACTAGTTTGTCCTTAAATATATCATGATGGGTGAAAAATGAAACATGAGAACTGTGTCACTCTAGATAATAATAGCTTTAGTCTGATTATATCACGGATTAAAGTTCTAAAATGAAAAATATGTATCAAATATCCCATGGAAATTTTGCAGTCAGATTACAGGGAGAAACAGGTGAAAAAAGTCAAACATTTCAGGAATGAGAAATGAGAAATCATAATATGAAAGCACTAAATCAAGGGTATAACACTTGGTTTGCATTCTGCAATTAGTGTTTTTGCATTTTTAGTCTTTTTCTATCCTGAGCTGCTTACAGGATTTATTTCTATAATAGTGGCTTTTAGTTATGTATTTAGTTACAAAACCCCTCAGGAATTTATGGGTTACTTTAAAGGAGCCAGGAAAAGGGACCCAGAGATAGTAAACCTGCTGCTGAAAGAGTTATATTTGCTAGCCTCCCCAACTGAGCTTTCTTGTTCGTCTGAAAATCAAAGACATATGAAAATTGATGGTATTACACCTTTGCTGTTCTCTAGTAGCACAGACAAACTGTCAAATACATGGATTAAGGGAAGTTGCCTTAATTTTCTCTCTTCCATGATTACGCTGATCTCTCAAAATATTTATTTTTGCATCTCCTTTAACTGACTTCAGCATTAATTTCTGTAAAGTCATTTTATATAAAGTAATATATGTTCAGTCAGGTTCAGTCAAACATAGCATTTTGTAATCTTCTTCCCCAGGTAGGAATAAAGAGTCTCTTGATACTCACCTGAACAAATTGTTATGAAAATATCCCCTGCCTGTAGTAACAGTCTTCATTTGCTACTTCTGTGAAGAAAATTGAGTATTCTTCTAGCAATTTGAGGAAATACGAAAGAGAAGATACTTCCTTACATTTCAAAATAATTATCTGAGTTTGTACTGCTTAGTTTGGTTTCTGCCCCCAAAACCCAAGAGGTCTTTGGTAGCATTGGCTTAAAAAAAAATGAAGCATACAACAAATCTAGATTTAAAAGAAATACTCTGTATTGCTGAAGCATGTTTTCTTTTTTTAATATACTTTGATAATAATGACTTTTTTGTCACACTTTCCTAAGGTTAATAGAACAATAGAACACTTTTAGGGGCCATGTCTGCCGGTGATGAAGTGTATTGACCTGGAAACACAGAGATTTTGAAATGCTGAACATTTGTAGTCTTCCTCTCTTTTTAAAAAATAGGTTCTTTTGGCCTTTTTTTTTTCTTCCAGTCCTAAAACCCGTAAATACTGAGGTCAGTGGTTCAAGTGTTGCTAGTGTGAATGTTATATAAATCACTGGGAGATGCATGACTGATTTCTGACAGCCTGCTGCCTTGGGTTTTGCCAGCAGAATAAAAATGTATGAAAAATTTGGGAAGTTTGCTTTAACCTCAGTGTTTGGCCTTTGGCTCCATTGTGGCACTATAGGTTTGCTGGGAACAGAAGAGAGGAGATTTGGGAAACTTCATGAGTTTTCACTGCCTTCTCCCACTACAAATGATGAGGGCAAGTCTGCTCCGTGTATTCGGCTCAGGCTGTGCTCCTCCTCTGGTCTTTGCGGTCTGTGAGGTGCCACAATATTCCTTATTCTGCTGTCTGCTCCTTCCCCTCTTCACACAATAAATGTTGATGTTACTGCTGGCCATCTTTGCAGAAAGACTGAGGAACAATCATTTGCTCCCCAGATTATCCATACAGAAAGCAGACATCAGTGTGTTACAAAAGACCAATTTTTGTCTAGCAGTAAGCTTTGTTCTAAAAGCTTTGGTAAAATTCTCAGTGGAAAATTTTTCTTACACAGCAATATACTCTTGGGATCTAGCTGGTTCTGCAATTACTTTACACCTCTTCCTCCTGGGGAAAAGAGAAATAAGGATTAGTGTAATATAGCTATGGTAAGACAAGTTGATTTCATTCTTGTGCTGTTTAAGTGATTGGAAGTGTCAGATTTTTCTGACTTTAATCCCTTTTGATTAATTTCCCTATTTTATCCTTAAAGTAATATCTTTCTCTTCTGTAAAACCATTCCACAATAACCTTGAATATTTAGGGACACTTTTCTGCTCTCAGTTATAAAACTGTAAATCCACAGTAATGCTACAGAGTTTCAAGGCTTTGCTTTCAATTTACACTGGAATGACTGAGAATGAGACAGAGTCCTGGCTCTTAGAGTAAAAGTAAAGGAAAAATAAAAAAGCTGTCCTTGAAATTTTATACAATAGTAAAACTACAATCCCAAGGTAGCAGGAAATTCTGCTGCCAGCTCTGCAGGTTTAGATAGGAGTGTGTGACTAGATCTTCACAGTGTAAAGGTCTTGCTCAGAAAAAAATTCCCTCTAGATCAAAAGCATCGTATTGCAGGAATTAATATTTTTCCTTTTTCCTTCAGGCTGATTTCATGTGAGTTCAAAATTTCTCCAATTAGTATATCTATTGCTGTGCCAAAGTGATTGCATTATAAGTTAGTTCTGTGTAGAAAGATGTATTAGGGAAATGCACTGCTTTTATAAAATATATATATATATATATTGGTATGTTTTAATTCTGAATCTTTGAAAGGCTGCATTTATGTTAAAATGACTGTCTGCATTCTCAAGACTGTCTTTGCCCAAGATTTTATTTACATGACAGAAGATTTCAAGGCTTGACTCGAGCAGATCTTAACCTTCTGCTACAATGATTAATGCTGCTCTCTTCACATGTGCCCCCTCTGAAAATTAAGTTATATGCTACAGAATGTAAACATGCTGTTTGCAGTGAATAAATATTCCTGTTAGAAAAATTTTGTTCTTTGCTTATGACTTTTGGAAGTCTCTGGACTTGTGTTTAAATGGACATAGAAACCTTATTGCCCTTAAAGTTAGCGAGGTTGAGTGATCTAATGTCAAGAAACATTCAGGTTCTTTGCCTTAAATTTTTAAGTTCTCTTGTCTGGAGCCACAAATAACCTCAGTTTCCAGGGCTTTGAGACCAGTTTATCATCTTTATGGTTCTTAAATTTAGCCAAAACAATAAAAGCAAGTTCCATAAGGAATCTCATTTGCTGCCAAGTGACAAGAGCCTTTAGTTCTTTTCTAGACTCTGGCAGTGATACTCCTGGAGAACAGAATTGAAAAGCAGCAGGTATTGAAAAGCCTCTCATTTTGCCCCTCACTTTCAGCATTATCTGCAGAATAGTTAAATAACTTTTTTTGAAATTTAAAACCTATCATTATACCATATCTTTAGGCATCATTGGAAATATCTCCCTAGTGTTCTTCCCCCAACCTGTCACTCATTAAATAATTTAGAAAGAATGTAATAATAAAGATGATGCCTCAGAACCATGTGAAATGGGTTCTTTTTCTTATGTATATTTTGCAATTGACGTTTCCCATTAAATCTCACTCTTGGTGTAAAAGCTTTATCAGAAACATTTATGTTAACTCAAATGTTTTCAGATATTTTATGCGTTAAAATGAAAAAGAAAAGCCACTTTCATCATTTACTTTTTAAACTCTATTTAAAAAGTATTTCTGCTTTGACATTAAAACAATAAAATTCAAAGCAATGCTTGGAAAAGCCACAAAGAATAATTCTGGAGTTAAAGAAACCCCTCTTGCCAGAGTATGACATAGAATAGGGCCTGTTTTTTCTCTTGGTTTCACATACTCTTGGGACAGAAAGCTCAGCCCAACATCAGCTGCAATGTTTCCTGAAAAAAGATTGCATTATCAGGTCCCAAAGCTTTGATTTCACCTGGTGATCCACCAAGGTTTTCAGCAAAGCATTCTAGCTAGAGCCCAAATAGAAATCTGTGAGGTAACTTTTAAATGTACATGGATGTGTGTGAAGTTTATCAAACATTGATAAGAAAACTAGAAAGAAATCTGCTAGGATTACTCAACTTTTCTTCAAACATGTAGAATGGAAAGAATTTTCATTAGAGATAATGCAGTTGTTAAGAGTAAGTCAGCTATAAAGTAGCTCTAAGCAGTTCTTGGAATAAATAAAAACCAGTTATCATCAGTTCTTGGAGGAACACAAACCAGGTCAGAGAGAACTGACTTTCACCCCACTGCAAAAGCAATCGACATTCAATTAGTCAAGAGCTTTGAGTAGTTGATTAAGAAACACCTAGGTACTGAATATGTATGAGATTCCTAAATCAACATCCTCAGATCAGTAGAGGATTTTTTTCAAATCGCTTGTCCAGCAAGTTTGAGTGGTTTACAGTTCATGAATATACATTCATCCATGCATTTATACATGAAATCCCTGATTCTGCTCCTGGACCCTTAAGTAGGAGGTGGCTGTTGACAGTCCGTCTGTGATAATAGTGTGTGATTTATTTCATTTTCTGTTTTCCTTTCGTGTTTCCAACATATTCCAACACAATCATTTTAATGTGTGAGGTTTCTACAATCTCTTTTTCAATACAACTGTATGTAAACAGGAAATCACATTTAGGAAAAAACCTCAAATGTTGGCCAGGATGGTATTTTCATAGGTACCTGTGCTTTTTTTCTTTAATCAAAAGAGTCCTGGATATATGGACTGCAGAAATTTCTGCCATAGTTTGTGCCTTCTGGGTGATTTGTGTAGTTTACCACCGTTTAGGGGTCTGACCGTGTTCAGTCCTGGTGCACGCAGGCGGTGCAGCTGCGGCGCGTGGAAAGCGACAGGAGTGGGGACACTGCCCATCCCTTTACCTTTCCTTCCTCCCTGCACCTCTCTCACCCAAAATCTTTGCCCTCACAACAAAGGCAGCCAACTCTGAAATCTCCAGACACCAGGCAACATGTTGCAATCCAGCCTAAGCTCTGGGAAGCCTGATGGTGCCAGCCTTTGAAAACATTGACCTGGAGAATTATTTGTCTCAGGTTGAAAGAGCTGTCTGGTACCTACCAAGGCTCTCATTTGTGCTGCCTTTCCTTCATCTCTAAAATGAGATTAATTATATCTCCCGTATAGCTGAGTTAGGAGGGTTTTAATGTGTTCTACTGCACTTCAAAAACATAAACTGCTCATGGTAAGTGCTTACTTCTGCTTCTGTCTCACAGACTCTAACGAATCTCAGTGAATGAAAGCTCCTGGTCCTTCTTTCACCCATCTAATTTAGCTGGGGCTTTATACTGCCACAATCAACATTACATACCATTACACAGCTATCAACATCACATTTTAACACCAATTAATTTCAAGTGATAAAATCTGAATTTGGCAGCAGGTTTTGGATAAGATCATGATACAGCTGTCTGGGACTTTTTTCAATAAAGCTAAATTATTTACAAGAGAAATATTAAAATCCACATAAAAGGAGATTGAAATACTATAACATTATATTTTTGTAAGCAAATATTACACCAAGAGTACTTGAAGTTAATTCAGAAACAGCAGGGAACCTCATTAATGTTATATAATGCAGATAAGTATGTCTGACTTCACAGCAAGCATCTTTTCTTTTGGGTGTGTTTATGAGAACAGTAGCGATAGTTCAAGTTTTAGTTGGAAATATTCATTATCATTATTAGCTTTCATGATATTATTAGTATTCTATTGGTTCCTAGTTTGTTGTCTTGTTCATTAAATTCTGAGCACTTATAACACACTTGTCAAGCAGAAGTGCCCTTTGTACACCGAAGTGACAAGCTGACAAAAGAGTTACATGATGATTTAAGTCCTGACTTCAATGCAAGTAAGCCCCAGAGGAGGGGAAAAAAGCAATCCCATGTCAGCAGTTGTAATAGATACAAGCCCAGGAGATACCCCAGCGACACGCCAAAGGTTTCAAGACTTGCCAAAGAAGCCAATTTCACAAGAACCTCGTTTGGCAGCGAAATTTGTCAAGGAGGGAATAGATTTTTCATTGGAAAAGTGACAGAAGCAAATTGACATTCATGTTTTGACATTGTTGGGGTTTGCCATCTTAGAGGAGAAAATTAACAAAGTCTGAATGTTTCATCATCTTTAAAACTGAGTGTTCCATTTGCTTTTTTGAAAATTTGGTACATTTCTCCATTATGTAACAGCACTGTTAAATAATAACAATAATAGTTATTACTGTATATATATGAGAATACATAACATAACTATTTATTTTTACCCACATAAAGAATATGTATGTAAAATAAATAGTTAAATAATAAACCAAAAGAACCAAAAAACTAAAAACTGAAACCTTGAATCACATTATCATCTGAGGAATAACAAAATCTCTGGTTATGTTGTAAGTTTTAATTTATTCTGAAATAATTCAGTTAGTGATAGCTCCTCAGAGGATTAGTGCACTTATTTGGTGATTTTGAAAAAGAACTATATTATGGTCTACAGAACTCATTACAATTGCAGCTTTGATTAAAAGCCTCTTGGTTTACTGAATCAGTTAAAGGTGAACAAGTTATTTTCAGTAAGATTCATGAAGGCAATACCACCACATAGTCATGTGCATCTTGCTATGCTTTGGAAAAAATATAAGTTTCCAACTTGAGTCACAAATCTTCCCCTTAGTGTTTGATGATTAAATGATATTTGTCACAGTCCTTCAAAGGATTTTTTCTCTTGCTTTGATGAGTTCCAGTCGAGTCTCTATCCACAAACACCTAAAGCACTGGAGGCCTCCTGCATCCTTACAGAGAAATCAGGGGACCCATCCTTGAACTGATGAAGAAGACAGTTCCTCTGTTATTTCCTTAATAGTAGATTCAATTATTTGCTGAATCGGTTTTAATTTTTAGGCTGGAAAAATACCAAGTTCATCTAATCTATACCAGGAAGAAGAATTTCTATCCATTACCTGTTTTGTTGTAGAGTAGGCAGTAATTTTAGTGTAAGATCTCACAGACAGTTTGTTCCTGGTATGTTTTACTAAGATATTTTTGTGAAATATACAACAAGAAAAACAGCCTGGGAAAACATTTTTGTCTTTTTTTTTGTTGTTATGTTTTTCTCTTCTAGAGGAAATGTCAACCGTGCTACAGAAAGAAGTAAATCATTAGAGTAGCTGTGGGGAGAAAGACATCTCCCAAATTCACTGGGAAGTTTAACTTTGGCACATGAGGGGAAGAGGAGTATGCAACAGGCACTGGATCAAAAAAAATTAAAAAGAATGATAAATGAAATTTGAATTTGTGTGCAAGTGCCCTGTATAATGAAAGTGTGCAGATAAAAGAAAAGGTTAAATAAATTCAGGGGGAATGTTTGGTTGGTTTGGTTTAATGGTGTCAGACTAACATGGAATCAAAGTTTTTCTTCTCTTGACACTACAGGGTCTGAAAGTCCCGAATGACTATTAAAATTAATGAATTTGAAAGTATTCCTGAGGAAAGAAACCACCTGTGGGTGGGATTTTTGCTTGCTTTAAGAAAAAAGGTTCTTAGCAAGTTTTGGTACACCTAGGAGAACAAACATTAAAAAATGTCAGCTTTACTTATCTTAACTTCAAATTCAGTATTTCAGAAAATAATGTTTATATGATAAATGCTTCTTCCAAAAGTCACAGAGAATGAATTGAACCCTTTTTCCCCACGGTGCTTTGTCAGGTAACTGTGATTTGTGGCATTTGTTTCAGCTGCAAAATTCATAAGGATGAGCAGCTCAGATACTTATCACTGAATGCAGCCACTTAGTCAAAAAGCTCTACAGAGCGAGGAAGCTCAGAACAGAAAATGTTACGGACCTTCTGGTATTCAGCTTCCTGAAATGTTTGAATTATGGATAATTCCTTCCTCAGGACTGGCATTCTGCTGCCTCCTGTTTATCCTCTTATGGTATTTTAAGTTATCTTAGCATCTAATGAAAGGAGGAGATTTGATTTAGAGAAGAGTCGCGGTGCACAGAGGGAGCAGTGTATCTCGCTCCAGAAATGGAAAATTGAACAAGCTTGGCCCATTGAGCAGAGCCCAGCGGGAGCAGAGCAGGTGTTGCAGGAGCTGGCAAACTGTGTGGAAGAAAGGAGAGCCCCACGAGATCCATTTGGTGCAGCAGAATCCCCGGGGGCTCGTGCCACGCTTCAGTTTTGTGATGTTGTTCTGTGGCGATGAAAAGTAAAAAGAAGTATTTTTGCTTGTTCCAGAGGTGTATTCAAACGATGTTGAGGTGCTCATGCAAGTGAATATAAGTTTTAAAAATATGTGCATTGGGTGATGACCTTGTATAGTTCTAGTTTACATATTTATCCACCCATTCAGTGTTGTCCAGGCATGACTGGAGAACAATATAACTTCTCAAGCGGCTCATACAAATCAATTTTCTGTTTTAAATATATTCCAGGCTATTCTGTTTGGCCCAGAACGAACCATTCATTTCTACAAGGTATTTGTTTGTTTCACTAAACATTTGCAAAGCCGAACCCCATCCCTAGAGCATAAATGGAGATGAATCCATGCAGGATTTTAGCACAGCCCATGGGTCTCGTGTTGACAGCACATCAGTGCTGGTGATTTCAGAGATTCCAGTTCATCCCGATCTTGATTCATCTAACAATTAATTAGCATGAAAAAAATAACAATAAAAGAATCTGAAAATAAAGCACATATCTCAGAGGCAGATTTCAACTGTGGACTCCCAGTGTGTTAGTGATAAAACGAAGTTGTCTTCAGGGAATTAGGATGCTGATGGAGAGGAAAATGTGTGATCATTTGTAAGGCAGCAGCCTGCTCAAGACTTGTGTAATGGTTTCTTTATTCCTGTAGAATAGAATTAATTTGTCCTATCAAACACAAATCAGTGCCTGTCTGTTACAGACTTTTTTGTGATTCTTCCATGCAATCATAGCTTAAAGTGTAAGGTGAATTTTGCAGGGCACAGAACTCGGTTACTGTAGACATTTGTGGTATTTCTGAAAAGCTGAACATGAACCATTAGAAAAAAAAGTCAGAACTCCTATAAAGCATATGTACTTAGAAAAAACTAATTGTTTTCATAGCTCATTTTTGCTTTGTTATTGCTTTAAAAGTATATTATAGAATAAAACAGCTTAGAAACAGTGATACTATGGCCTGTAGAAGTAGCAGAGAGCTTTTAGAGTATTGCTGGTTGAGAAAGGAGTCCAACAATTTTAGGCAAGGAAGCCATCATCTCTTGTTGGATTAATTTTATTTTTTCAAGAAAATAAGGCTTTTTTTTTTTAATGAGGCTTTCACCAAAATCATATCCAACTGCCCTTCTAAGAGAGAATCCTGCAATAACTCAAATTTTGGCTGTCAACTCTTTCAGCTTAATAAAATATGATTATTTTACAGTGCCTGTCACTGTAATATATGTATCCTTCATAGTCTCACACTTTTACATTAAATATATTTGAAGTAGTCAAGAATGGTAATATGACCTGTGCAGAAGTGAGGTTCACTTACCGTATCTGTAGGTCTGAGGTTTCCTCAGGATAGAACCCAAGTTTCAGGGCACACAGTCCAGTGCCTGAAACACAAAATCTCCCTTCCTTGCCTCATCAGCTTTTCCACAACAGATTAATGCTGTTTTCAAGAAGGAAAGCAAAACAAAACACCACTTGTAGAAAAAAAACTTAAGATGTGTTATTTTTTATTGAATATTCTTTCCATTTCTAAAGGATTTTTAAGCTACTCTGCATTCCAGTTTTCTCCTGTTAGTGCCACTTGAGGTAAATTACTATTCTATCCTATGTGTGTTTCAATATGCCTAAGTTTGGGAGCTGGGTGAAGGACACTGGTTTTACTTCTTGTACCTCCTCCTATTCAAGTGTCTTTGTTTCCTAGCTACCATTTGTATTTTCTTTCAATCTCTGCTGAACATGATCAGAATTTACATTTGCTGCTTGAACAGCTGTGGTGCCAAGATCCTTTTGGGGCCAATTTTGTGATGTATTCATGACTGTGGTCTCCAGACCACACATTTCCCTGGTGCAAGTGTAGAGTTTGCAGTGAGCCTTCACATGGCATTTTGAGTTCAGAGGAATCTGTATGTGAATAATGAATGCAGGACTGGGCATATTTTAGACTATATTTTCAGAAAACCTCTGCTGTGTTTTAAATAGCAGTATAATTTTTTATTGTTCCAGTTGGGACACTTTACATATATTGAGCATGTATAGAACCTCTTGGTAGGGCTGAAGTCTGTGTTTGAATTGGAAGAAGCTTGATCTGCTTAAAACAATGTTATGTTAATTAGGAGAATACTATAAATAGATGTTGTATATGTGAATAATCTCTGGAGGAAAGTTATTCCAGCATCATGGCATTGTGTGAACATTTAGGAGGGAATGGGATTCCATAAGCCAAAAAACAATTACATGACTGCAATGCTGGTTATGATAACTTCTCTTAGGAAAGCCCTTCCTTAAGTCTTTGATCTTATTCTACCTGTCTTGATCCCTTTATGGTTTTGTCTTTGCCTCCCACCTTCTCTCCTTTCTCCTTTCCATCTATGTAGTACTCATATGGCATTGAGCACCATCATCTCTGAGATAATAGTACATTATCACTGTGTTTCAGCATCAATAGAGGGGTTGAAAAACAGCTTTAGCATCTTCCTCTTCACATGTTCTGTCAATGCAATGGCTCCCACCATGCTTAGAGCCAGATTTTACACGTGCAGGAAGAGATGTCCCTTTATGGAGCTGATCTGAAGCCCTGGCAGGCAGTACAGCTCCAGCAGACTCTCCAATATTCTCCTGCCCTTGCAGAAGAACATCACCAGCTCACCAGGGTAAGGCAAGGAAAGGGGTGACTCTGGCTGGAGATATCATGAGTGATTTGCAGTATCCTCTTTCTGTCCCCATTGGGCAGCTGCCATTGCCTGGCTGGCACAGACTCGTGTTTTTATATCCCCAGGAATCTCTGTGAAAAGATTGATCTGTCATTTCACTCAAGGTTTGCAATACGCCACTCTCCAGACATCTGTTTTCACAGCTACACTCAGAAATAGCCTCTACTGAGACATTTAATGAAATTCAGTGAGCTATTTTAAAAATTACAACAAACATTGAGCCACAGCCCTTGGTTATCTGTGGAATCCGTTGTAGCAAAGCAAGTTTGATATGACAGTCATTCCTGTAATACAACACAGTGCTGTAGTAGATATGAAGGCAGCAGAACCTGGAGGGGGACAGGTTGGGGCAGGTCCTTGAGCCCCTCTCTTTAAGCAGTCAAGGATTTAGGTGTCATTTCCAAGCTCTTAGAC
Source organism: Melanocharis versteri (assembly GCA_013397845.1). NCBI lineage: Eukaryota > Metazoa > Chordata > Aves > Passeriformes > Melanocharitidae > Melanocharis > Melanocharis versteri. The sequence goes on along the minus strand of VZTG01008545.1, from coordinate 453,805 downwards.
ATCATCTTTTACAGGAGAATGCAAAGACTAAACAGCTACAGCTGCAGTAGTGCCAGCTAGGCCAATATTGTATGTTATGATAATTAATACATTTTTATAGACTTTGGTTCTCCAGAGTAGTTGGGGATGCAAAGGGCCCTTAATGTCCACTGGCACTGATAAGAGTTGAGGCTTGTTTAGCCCTCTGTGTTCTCTTCACAAGAGCCCTCAGAGCTCTTTTGTTGCTACACTCAGTCAAAGCATAGAGTTGAGGCTTTTTATATTCACCAGGGTGATCAGGTCGCTCCTGGTGTTAGAGAATAGGTTTCAAGCACTGCTTCTGTTTTTGCAAGTGCCAATTACCATAACGTTGCTTTGTTGTAGGTGTCTTTTCCTCTTGTTCCTGAAATGGCATTAATCCGCCTACTCCAATTTAATGGATTAAAAAGAGGCAATCAGTTAAAGTAATTGAGTAATTGAGACCATCATTTCATCATCTTTGAATAGGGCAAAGCCTGTGTCCTTTGCTGTAGGTCCTTGGGTAGCACGGTACTGTCAAACATTACATCATTCTAGAGCTGGTTTGTCACATCACACGAGAGGAAATGTTCCCCAGCAACATGGAGCAAAGAACATTTTAAAATGTTTAGGAGTGCAACACGTAAGTAATTTGTTCTACCTCAGAAAGCCATGGGAAATAAAATACGGTGTGAGTCACCAAAAGAAGAGGTTATCTTGTGCTGTATATGTGCATATTTTAGTATATAGAAATATGTATTTACAGGTATTTTTATTTAAAAATTCTCAGGGCTTTTAATGTTTACACTTCTTAAGTTTCGTAAGTGAATGAGGAAATGCCATCTTGGGCAGCAAATATCACTGAATTTCTCACTAGTACCTGGTGAAGCTGTGCCAGCTGTGTGTCAAGAAATTTAACCCTGCTTCGTATCTAAATGGTTGTTGGCAGCTTTGGGCCCTTCTAATGCTTTAAAACTGCAAAATTACTCTCATTGCTTCTCTCAGAAGAAACCAATTTGGGAAGAGAGTTATTCATGCATGCAGTAAATTGATGGTCCTTGCACTGTGGTGGATGAAGAGTCATCGCTGTGAACCTGCAGGATGGAGAAGCCAGAGGTCAAGTGGGGATGACAGACATGAAATAGTTTAGGGCCATGAGACCATTACTAAATTTCAAGATTTTAATAGTAGGTTTTTTCCTCCTTTATACAGATTTACATCAGGTACCAGCCTTTCAGGTTATTTGCAAAGACAAACCTCTCATTCTGAGCCTCTGGTACAATCATTGCACAAGCGTGTGAGCAGCTGGGGGGAGCTGGCAGCTGGCATTTTAAGGTGCTGGTTAGACAAAAGGCTTCTCTTACACATATGTCCCCAGGGGGATGGAGCAGCAACTCATTTCTAATTCTTCTCAACTCATTTCTCACTCTTCTCAGTGAAGCACTTCCTGTTTGCTCTTCTCTTGCAGGAAAGATTGGAGGAATGATCTTCCAGCAAGACACATCACTTGCAAAAAGAATCTGAGCTCTCTTTCATCTCTCTAAAGAGAGGGGGAGTTGAGAGGGGAGAGAGCTTGTGGTCAACAGCCTCAAAAGGCTCCAAAGAGCCCAGGCAGCTCCTCAACCTTAATGGGTTTTTATCATCATACACAGTTTGTAGCTCTGAGAGCTCACTCAGTTGCCAAAAGGCTGCACAGGTTCTGTAGTTGCACGTGAGTGTTGCTGAGTATTTGGGGATTCTGTCTGTAGCTCCCAAGTTGTTCCTATTTTTTCTCATTTTTGGTTGAGTAGATGGGGGCTTTGTTTACCAAATGCTTTGGAAGAGAAGGTTTAGAATAGTGCTGCCTGTGTTTGTCCACTCCCTTTGTTCCAGAGGTTACAATTTATATTTTTGCTATTTTTAACAGTCTTGATACATATATATGTGTGTATATATATAATATATGTGAAATTAGATGCTCTTTAAAGGTTTGGGAATAAGATGAACAAATTAATGAGAAGGAAATATTTTTTTTCTCATGTCACTAACAAGATAACCCAGAAGCAGCAATGTGAAACAACAAAAATTGCACTATAGAAGTATCCTATATTAAAAATCTGGGCAGTCTAAGAGCGGGGAATGATTTCTTTTGAGATTTGGTTTTTGGCATGATTTACTGATTAGCAAATTCCATGCTAATTCATGTTATTGAGCTTGAGTTTATCTTAAATATTACACTAACTAAACCATCTTTCTTATAATTTTGCCTCTGATTTTTAACATGACTGAGGCTTCACAGTAAGATTCCATTACTTTTTTTTTTTAATTTGAGAAATATTAGATATATCTTGTAAACCACTAAGGGCGAACAAGTTGTACAATAAACTGTTCCTGATCACGATCTGTTGTAGTTGCTCAGGTTGTCAAGAGTCAATTATATTTAGGTAAATTAAGGTTTAAGGCATATCTTACTCATCTTTAAAACCCATCAAATGCATTGCCCAGGCATTCAAGTCATGGAACTGTTCACATTAACTGTATTTATTCCTTTTATAAATATTACTCAGAGGCTTGCTAAGTAGCAATATTGTGCTCTAATGAGCATATGTATGCTGCAGAGCTTTCAGAGAGATTTAGTTCAGTGATTACGATTCCTTGATCTGCCAATCTGCACATCAAAAGAAGCTATTTAGTTTTAATACTCTGTCTACCAATATTAACTTCACTGAGGAGGTGACACCACCCCCCTCCCCCCCATCTCAGTATGTTTTAAAACTATTTGGGGATTATATTTAAGCCACTGTAACACTACTTCTGTCTAAAGGCACCTCGGCATCTCATGTAGCAAAACATCCACAGATGAAAGGCAGAGAAGATAAAAGGCAAAGAGAATGTTACTAATTATCTCCGGATATCTAATGGGCCCTGCTTCCAGTCCAGTCTCCCGAAAATATCTGGCATGCACAACAGGCTCCAGATGGATTGGCTGCCATGCACATATGGCTGCAAATAACCAGTGCACATGTCTTGGGTTTTCCTTGTTGGGTTCCTGGCTTATGGGGATGGGATGGTTCACAGTGCTGACACAGAAACACAAAGAGATCCCAGTGCACTGGCACATCTCTAACAATAATTCAATTGTAGGCCCAGATGGGAGGCAGTGTTTGCTGGCCTTACCTGAGCACTGCAGAGATAGGGCTTCTTTTCCCATTTCATGTATGTTTGATATACGTGTGAGTTGCTGGCCTTTACTGGGGTCTCCAGTTGTTCTTATGAATAATTATAAGCCCAGTGAAACTTATAACTTTATTTTTTTTATTATTTCACTCTCTCTGCAAAGTTCAGTTTTGCCCTTTAAGTAAGTCAGCCACCTACACAGCTTATTTGGGTTTTAAGTCAGCAAAGGTCTGTCATGTTGGCAGGATAAAAACAACAGAGGAAACAACAGAGGAAAGGGAATTTCTTTTCTAAATGACAGAAACAAGTCCAATGTCCCCTTTTTCATGGGGGTTTGAGGCAGATGCGTTAGAAAAAAAAAATGTGTTAAAATTGGACAATAAGCAAATAAGCAGGAATTTGCCTCATACACAACATTGTCCTTTGAAGGCCACTTCAAAGACACCTTCAGAACCAGAGAAGCTGCCTACAGCTGCAGGCAGCAGGGCCAGCAGGGCCAGCAGGAATCATGCAGAGAAAAGAGGACCTTCTGTAGCCAGAGCACACGTGGATTCTTAATGTGCCAGTGAGGGGTTTGGGATGGCAGTGGGCACCGTGTGTGCAGAGAGCAAGTGAACCAGAAAGGGAGCCACGCACAGCCACCGTCAGTCATCCGTCACAGCCACCCAGCACAGCTGCACACATCTTCCCATTAGGTCTTCTCCTGAGCTCTCACAGATACAGGCTTAAGCCTTGAAATATTTAAGCTTTAAAATCTTTTGTGTGGTTAATTACAATAACTAGAGGTATTTTTGCTCTCTGCATAAATGCTCAATCCTTCAAGGACCTCGTTAAGTTATTAGCTTTATCACTTTCCTGTGACAGTGATGCTGCAGTTCTGGTAAGGATGGGTCAGCATGAAAACAAAAGCCCTTTTGTCTGTGAATTTCCATACAATAGCCAAAGTTTTGAATTCTGAGAAACTGAGCAAAAAATTGCTGTTTTCCTGATATTTGAGCTTCTGTTTATGTGCACAAATGTCAAGTTTGAAGAAGGGCGTCTTGTACATGTGGAACTATAAATGGACTGGGTTTTTTTCACCCCAGGAAAGCTTGTTTGAACATCCCAGGGGAAAATTCTACTTGCTGTTTTAATAAGACTTGCCTATGTTTTGCCTTAAGAGCAAGAAGTGTTGATACCAGCCTCAATCCTAAAGCTTCTTATGAAAGCCAATAGACAGGGCAGTGCAAAATCTGCCACGCTGCCGGTGCCCTGTCGTGCTGAGAGCTCTCTGCAGTGTTTGTTTACCACCTGCTTCTACAGAGGAAACAGCAAATGGGCCCTTTGTTTTCAGTGACAGCAGAGATGCTGCTTTAATGTCATCGCTGTCTTTCCTGTGCCTGACTGGCTCTTCCGAGCCGGCCGTGCTGTCAGGCAGCAGGATCCCGTGTTTGGGCAGGAGGAGCACTGCTGGGAGAGGAATAGCTTCCATAGCAGGAGAGGTGGCAGCATGCCCACCTGTTTCAGGTCCATTTGAGGTAACTGAGCTCACTATTAAAGGCTCCAGAGAATGAGCAGCTTTGATGAGCCATTGTTTTCATGATTTCTTCATATTTCTTATGACACTGCCTTGACAGAGATACCAAAGCTTTTGGGGGCAGAATTGGAAAGGGGATCTAAGAGACAGCTTCCCAGTTGAGCTACCTGTTCAAATACTGACCTGAATCAAGGCTTAACACTCTGGCTTGTGATGGGTACCATCCACCACCTTTCACACTTGCATGTTTCCCACTCTCTCAGGAAATGCAGAGTTGGGTCCTTGAATATTTCAGTTGTTATTGCCAGGGTTGTGACCATGAGAAAGCTCCAGTGATTTGACACTTGGGCATTTTTCCTGACATATTTTATCCATCTGACAACCTGCTGTTACATAAAATGTAATTTGAAGTATGGTACTTCATTAGATGATTTTACAGTATTAGAACCACCCAAAAGCTTTGATGTAGAAGATAATTAGTAAGAAATCATGATGAGATAAAGGATGGGTGGGCAGACAAGGCTAATGAGTCACAGTCAGCAAAAAGTGTGAACTGCAGTAGTTTTTTGTCATTAATATCCCAAGTATATTCCTGTTGCTTGTCTTCCCCAGGCATGAGAGGAAGACACTGAAAAGATGCATTTTCAGAGCCAGTGTATATTCCTGTTGCTTGTCTTCCCCAGGCATGAGAGGAAGACACTGAAAAGATGCATTTTCAGAGCCAGAGGTCGATTCTAGTCTGCCTGTGTGGTCTGTCAGATAGTCATAGCAGTGCCATTGATAAATCACAATGCCTAGATTTCTGAAAATTCAAGGTCATAGAAATCAGATTGATTCCAAAATAAGCCGTGGTTTAAATGGTTGACTTTCTCCTTAGTCTGAAATATTCAAAGGAGGTTTTTTTTAAGGGTAGTTTCATTTCAGTGCTGATTTGAGTCTGTTTTCAAACTTCATGGCTGCTGGGAAGGGTATTGAGCTTCATCATAGATTTAAGCACACGTACTACCACGAAGTCCCACAAACACATTCTGCCCCTTCAGCCTCTTTCCTCTTATCTGTTGTTTCATCAAGAGAAGCTAAGAATCATGGAAAGTAATTATTCAGTGTTTAGCATCCAAACCAGTCATGACCCATCGGAACAGGCATCCCCAGGTCACAGCAAAATTCTGTAGTTTTCATTTGGGGTAGCAAAGTGGTCTCTGTTTGGTTTGGGGGTTGGGGTTTTCTTGGGTTTTTTAGTATTGCCAAAAATATTTTTGCTTTATATAGAATTTCAAGGCCGCTGGCCATTTTCAGATGTCTTGTATTTAGTTTGGGTCATGAGCATAACCTGGTCCTTAGAGAGAATGTCCAAGGTGATGACGAGTATAGCATGGTACATCTTGAGACCAAATATACCATTAATTAGGGATGTAACAGTGCATAGGTAAGGCGTGTGGGTTCATTGTTAATGAAAAAGTACATAATTGGGAAGACAGAACTATGATAGAGTTTGGCCTCAGTTTTTTGTTGAGATTTTCCTTCCAGCTAATCACATAAGCTATTAGAGCATTCCTCTCATTCAGCAGGAGATGGTTTTAGACTATATTGTATTATAATAATCTCTTCCCTGGTGTTAGCACTGCCCTTACTGTGTCCCTTGCAGTTTGTCTGTGTTCTGTTGCTGACAGAACTTGCAGTTATTGTCTCTTATATTCACAAAGCTGCCTTCCTGAGGACGTAACAGGGTATCAGCTCTTGTAGTCATTTTTAATCATTATGTAGAATCATTTCTTTCTAATAAGGCAAGTGGTTAATTATCGTGCCCTTTTTATCAGTGTAAAGCCTGCCAGGGGTGCACTCGCTTTCAATTACAACCTTTCAAGGTTTTCTTTGGTAGAATCCAGCATACTTAGAGAGACAAGTTAGGCTGCCCCATAGTTAGGTAACCTTTTTTCTGTACAAGCAATAATTATCTCCTCCATTATGGTTCTGTTTATGTACAAATAAAGACCAAATATCCACAGTGGAACATAGAAAAAAATAGTAAGAAATTCCATTACCCCAACACTTAAGAAAAAATTGACATCAGAAGCTTGATGGAAACGGAAATACACTATCCATTTGATTAGAGAATATGAGCCCTTTATAAGCCTAAAATAAATGAAATACCAATATGAAATTAGGAATATGTTTCTCATTAATAGAGAGTCCTGAAGCAAGATGCTAACAGCCTCACTTCAGACTCAATTGTTATAGATTACTGTGGAGATGGAATGGAACTGTGCAGCAGTACAGGAACAAAGCAGGAGAGCAGTGCCTGAGAACCCAAATAAAGCAGCAGGAATCTTTACAGAGAGAGTGTGAAACTGCTTTATGACAAGCCATATTGCTTGCTTCTCCATAAATCTGTAGGAAGGTTTGGCAAAGGAGTTGAGGCAGTAACAGATCCAGAAGTACTGAGCGTCTCCCAAAATCAGTGTCACTTGAGGTGGCCACAAATCCATCCATTGCAAAATCTTGGTGTTCCTCCTGCTAATTGAAATTTTCCTCAGGCACATCAGGTAACCCTGGAATGGTACTCTCCTAGCCTGTGCCTAGGGAAATAAAAACATATGTGCCCCTTACGGCTTTGGGAATTTTCAAGTGGACTTGAAATTGTTTCCATCTGCCTTCTTTGTATGCTCTGTTCCTTGAGATGCCCCTGCTTTAACATCAAGCTTGATGAGCTCTTTAACCTGCTCAGTGGGAATATTGACTCTGCTTTTACACTGTGCTATGAAAGATTTCCTCCACAGAGGGAAAAAACACAGCCTTTCTGAGTGTTTGCATAAATATCAGAAGGATTTGGGGGGACACAAATCTCCTTCAGCAGTAATCATATTTTTTGTTGCCATTAGTGTAACAAACTAAAAATCCTTTTGCTTGTACAATTTGTTTTCCCAAAGGGAACTGTTCATGCCCTTAAAAACTCTAAGTGTGTGAAGCAAATGCATAAATAGAAAGACAACAGGTGAAAGAATGAATATTTGTACAGTCAGCGTTCAGGGCATTAATGAATCTTTATTTATTTTTTTCTATCTGTAATTGAAATAACCAACAAATAATGAACTTTCTTATTGAGAAGATATTCTTAGAGATAAAGCCTCCCACTAGGCATGTGGATATGGGCATGCTTCTGCTAATCTTAAAATCTTCTGATCCAGTTTTGGCCTCACAAGAAGTTGTCATATTTCTCTGTCTAACACACTTTGAAGGGATCCTTACTTAAAAACTCAGCATTTCATAACAAAGAAGAAAGTTTAGAATTTTATTTTAGTTGGAGATCTGAAAAATATTTTTTCTCAAGTTTGCAACTTCTACTTTTGAAGTGTGCCCATCACCCCAAATATGAAATTCATATCCAATCACAGTACTTCCAGGAGCACAAATGTTTTTTTAATGGCATCAGCAACACAATTCACTTTCTAATGCTTCCTGTAGTTGATGTCCATTAAGTAATCGTATTAAAATCTGTCTATGATTTATTAATTCCATTTGAATATAGTTTAACTGTTAATCCTAATTCTTTCTCCCATTGATACTGGCTCTTTCACTTTTTTCTTGTAGGGAGTGTACTGCGCGTGTAAGTGGTGTCAGTTCTTTTTATGAGTTCTGCCTACAGGTGGGAAATTCTCCCCAAATCCAGCAAAGCTTGCAGTTGCAGGAGATGTTCCTGTCCTTCTCTCTTTCCCCCAAGCCCTGGTGCAGTGTGACAGGCACCACACCACTCCTCGCTTGGCTGCCCGTGCGAGACGCCGCGCGCTCGGAAATTGCTTCCCGTCCATCTCTGCAATACATCAGCAGGGAGCTCTGGGATGAGGAGCGGAGCCTGCATCTCCCCGAAGATTTACTGTGTCATATTCAGGGCTCTATTCACATTTCTGTGAATATACAGGGATTTTTCTTGTCTACAGCACAAATAAAATAATCCTCACTTTAATCCTGACAGTACCAGTCCTTCAGCCGGCCAGGAGAGGCCACTCCTGGTAAGTGAGGTCTTTCTCACGTGCAGTTGCATCCAGAAATTTCCAGCTTTTGCAAATACAGAGTGCAGCATACAGTTTGGTTAATTCCTGATGACAGAGAAGCACGTTTCAGTGAACTGGCACAAAACTGGCAGCCAGGGATACTAGAATTCTCTGTGTAGCTCTGCCTTTTTTTCTCCATATTTCCTTGCTTAAGACTGATAAACCTCTTGCTTTCATTTTCCCCACAGGCTGAAGTGCAGCTACTGCAATTTTATAAGGTTCTTGAAGGATTACTAAAAAAATTTAAAATCTTCCTAAGGTGCTAATAGTGTTAGGCTGTATCTACCAGAACGAGCTACCAGTTCTGATAGATAACTGCAGTTTAAGAGCTCAGGTTAACAAAGTCACTGTAACTAATATAGTCTAAACAGGGAATCCATAATCCCGCTTACCAGGCTTATGAGCCTCAACACTCAAAAGATATACGCAAAGACAGGTCCTTGATTTTAGGTACAGGGCTGAACATGCTGCTTCTTTAATAAGTAGCTATGGTGCCTGTTGATATATTTGCTGACTAAATTCAAAGCATGAGTGCTTTTTGAATTTTTTTGATGAATAATGGAAGATAAGATACACCTCTCTTTCTTCTTATCTAAGGAAAGCACTTTAAAAATTGCCCATATGAAATGGCCAAAGGACAGATTTTGTGAATTCTTCACAAGTAAATTGTGTGAGACTCCCTCTAGTCGAGTTTTTGTTTTCTGTTTTTTTTTTTTCATGGTAGTGTTGATAGTAATTAAATATTTTTAATAGCAATACCTCAGTAACACAGGAGCTTGCCAAAGTTCTGTCTCTTTTGTTTCTGTATGGATTCTTGCAATATCCTTAGGGTGTATCATCACAGCAGCAGATTCATCTGTCTACATTTCAGTGTCTGTTACTATGGATCTGATTGCCTGGATTCTGTTTCTCATCGATACAGGCAAATAGATACTCCAGGGTGTAATTCAGCTCATATTCAGATTGCTGTCAAAAAACAAGTCAGAGGAGTGGTTGGGGTTTAGATGCCTACAGTGTGGGACTTTAATGTTAAATGAGATGGCTTCCCACCTGGTATGTTTATGTCTTGACATTTCCACATCAATATAATTTCCCAGCTGGTAGTTGTCAAACACTGGAGAACTTTTGATTTTTTTAGATTAAAATGGAAGAGTGAATGAGTCAGATTTAAGTCATATAAATGTTTTCATTTTTTTTGTTTTAGTCTCTCAGATGGAGCAACTTTTGTCCCTTCGAATTATACAGACTGCAAGGAAATGTGGAACAGAATGTATTAAGGGATTGTACTCCCTTGCATGAAATGGACACCAAGTGCTTTAGATTGCTTCAGCTACTAGAAAGAATGTTTTAGTTTGAGAGTGTGTTACTGAAATGGCAATTCCCCTCACCGTGAGCAGCCCCTGCACAGAGAAGCTCTGTGTCATACCTCTCCATATCACAGGTTTCTTGAAGCAGGCATTCAGCCAAAGACTTTGGGTAAGACCTTGAATTGGACATGTAGTCAACTGTCCTTGGTAATTATCACCTTTTAATGAAGTGTAATCATTGCAAAAGCTTAGAACCTTGAAAGCCACATTCTGGGATCTTCTAATTGCTGCCTGTTACCATATTTTCGTGCGTAGGACTCCTATGTCCTGAAAGGCTACAAAGTGGAGATTATGGGCAAGAAAATCTGCTGGGTTGAAACCTCCTCTTGTGTCACTGTCACATGCAAGTGAATGCCATAGAACCCAAGCTTGCCCCTTTTCTTTTAAACATATCCTCAGTTGTACACAAGAATATTCATAATTGGTGTAATCTGTGCATCTCACCAGTACCTTACAGCAATAACATTTTACTTACAGGGTAATAGTTAAAATAAGAACATCTGATCAATGTATTTTTTCCAGTTCTTTAGCTAGTGAATAATCTAAGCATTCTAAATACCTCGCTGCACTGGAAATGCAAATTTCTGAAACTTACACAGGTAGAAAACTGACCACAAGAATGTTAATTAGGGCCATAACCTGAGTAATTGTTCAGAGCTGGCCACACATCCTTAGAGCCTCTTCTAATTCTGAGTTGCTGGGAGCTGAAAGTTCAATTTGTATTAATGAGGGAAGTCATTCTGTTGTACACCAAGATGACAAAATCTGTATTTATTGACCAGACTAAAGGTAGGATCATAATCACTTCTCAAAATAGCGATCTGGCTTTACCTGCCATGGCTCACAGCCATGCCAAGGTTCCATGTTTTCTGTGTTTGACCCAGTTTTGTAACGCTTCCCCAAGCCCACGTTCCTTTCCCAAGAGTTGGCGTGGCCACATCCTCTAACTGCAGTTCTCCCTTCCACTGCATCGGTGCCTTTTCACATACTGCAATAGGGATCCCTTCAGTAAATGCAGCTCATTCCTCTCATTTCCTCCTAGATTTCTGGGCAACCTGTTGATCACATGGGTTTTCAGTGGTGTATTCAGCTGACCAGCTGGTTTTGGTACAACTTTTAGAACAGCAAATTCAAGGCTAAGAGAAAGGCATTGTTGGTACTGTTTTATACATATAGTACCAAAATAAAATTCTAATTATTCTGTAGATTCAAGATCCTATTTCTTGAGCTGAATAGAAATCTGTGGATATGTTCACGTGCTCTTCAGATACCAGGTTAATTCAGTTTAAGTTATTGTCTGTAGCTGAACTTCCCAGCCCTCTGCTGAAGCAGCATGGGGATGGTGAGCTGCTTGTGGTGTCCTGCAGTGCAGAAGGATTTATTCAGTTGTCAGGGACAACTCACACTTCTTTTCATCTGGCTAGTGGAGAGATGGGGCTTTTGATTCCTAAGTGACTTGGGGTACTGCAGATTACAGATTTCACTGGACTGAAGTATTTAATTACGTCAGAACTTAATTGTTCTCCTACAGCTTGAGAGCTAAGGTCATACTGAGATATAGATTCTGGTTCTTGCCTTTGTGGTGTTTGCAGGCCCAGCTAGGAAATGTGATATCATTTTTATTTGTTCCCTCTTGCAAAAGTAACTTGGTAGGTGCTAATTAAGGAAATTCCACTCACACACGTTCCCACCACACCCACCCAATTAAACGTCAGCATGGTTTCCCAGGTCAATATTTCAAGGCAGTGCTGATGAGATAGGATGTCAAGTTATAATAAAAGATTGTGTTGGTAAGTAAATTTAGCACTTACTCACTCCAACTGGCAAAATTGGGGAACAACTAGATTTTCAGAAAGTTAATTGGATATTGAATCCTCTGAGTCATTTCAAGTGAGATGAGCAAGCCTTTCCTCAAAGCAGAGGATGCAGCCTAGAGTTAAATTAAATGCTGGCTGCAAGCTGAATTAGCAAATGGGATCTGGGCAAAACTTAAGAGGGGAAAATTAGGATTATTTTATGTCATCAAGCAGACAACCTGTGGTTAAAGTAGCAAAACATACTGGCATGCTGAGAAACAGCATTTCTGGGGTATTTCAGTTGCCTTTGCAAGCTCTCAAGTAATGTGTGTGCTAGAGATAGGAGTGGGGTCAGTGAGCCCACAGAAGAGACAACAGTCAGAAAGAATCTCTGATATTTCTGTCTCTTAGTACTTCTCTCTCTCTTTCTCTCTCTCATGCATTTCCAAGAGCATTAGTTGATTGATATTTTTTAGGTCTGGGCTTTTTTTTCCCCTGGAAAATGCACAGTTACCAGTACATGAAGCCTTCTGTTCTTCACATAACATTAAGTGCTCTCTGGGGGCTGTTCACGTGGGAGTTCTCTGCTAAAGATTTGCCTCAGGAGTCTGTAATTCCTACAAGAAGAGCACATATCTTTATTTCAGAGTCATCACAGGCTATCACACTGGTTGATGCTCGCTCACATTCTGCTTCATTAACTGTTCCTCATTTGTTTCCTTCTCTTGCCAGCCCACTTAAGCCAGATCCCCAGTGTACCCCCATTAAAGCCTTTACCAGTTTCAGGCAGAAGACAGATGGCCTCATGCCCTATTCCCTCCCTCTGCGATGTACAAATTTTATCTGGGATACTTCTTTCAAATGTTACCAAAACACTGAATGCACTCTTCCTTTCTAATAAAACGACAAGTATGATGACTTGGTTTTATACTGGATTCAGAAAATTCATGGTGCTGGAGAGGAAGGAACTTGACATGGGAGTGTGGACACAGCTTGAGATGTCATTAATGGGCAGCAGTACTGTTAAGGACTGTCTGTCTTTCCCCACTAAATCTGAGGCTGTGCTGTGCATTTGTATATTCTTCCAGTCTGACCTAGGATGGTTAATAATAGGCACAGTTAATCTCAAGGAAACAGTAAAAGGAGTCTAGAAGCTCTTAGGTATTGATGGATAATGTAACTCTAATTGAATGTGTAATCTAATGTAATAAAGTGGCTTCCAGCTGATCTTCTTCTTGGGGAGGGCCCAAAGCTTCTGTTCTGATGGACAGCATGATCAGTTATGGGTTTCTCCATCTCCATGTGGGATCATTTCAGACAGTATAATGGTGTGTTATATGGCAAATCTTCAACTGTAGTGTTGGGCAAACTTGAAGATCATTTGGAAGCTGTGTGCATTATCTAGATGTTAGCAGTCGTGTGATGCTTTTATGATTTCTTCTTCCTACACTGCTTGTGTATATGCCCGTGTACGAATGCACGTTGTCATCTTTACATGAATTTGGGGAAACTGGCAAGTGAAGCATGCAAAAAATCCCCTATTCTTTATTACTTAATTATCTGGTTGTAAGGCCCAGCATTCAGCAGTTCAAGCAAATAACAGAGATGTGAATTATTCATTACATGAGTATGAAAGATTCTAGCTGTTCCAGTCTCCTCTTTCTGACAGCTCTATCAAGCATGAGAGACAAAGATATTGGCACCATAACAGCATTCAGAGATGGGGTCATTGACCCAACCTGTCCCTACTGTTTGGTTTCTGTTTTTTCTTTGAAAACATAGTAGGAGCAGTAATATCTATTGCCCAGATATCAGCTTTTGCATGGTGCCAAGAATATTTGTGTCTGCTGTTGTATTTCCATTTGTTTTGTTTTTTTTTCTCAAATGTATCAGCAGTACAGTAGAGTATTTTAATCCTCTAAGTGACCAAGGCTGCTGTGTAGATAAGCATTTCCCTCCGTTCCTATTGGTTCTACCTTATGAGTCATTTAGCAAAGCCCATTTGAAAGCAGAAAGTGAAATCCTCATCCCAAAGAAGGCAAAGCTTCCACTGGTCTATGGTAATGTCTGGTGTTTTATCATTAAAAGATCAGTATCTGTAAAAATATGGCCATTTGCAAATTTGCATATTCTCTGATGGAGGCACTTAGTACTTCCCATGCAGGTAATGGCTCTTCATGGATGATGACATTTCTGTAGCAATTTTTAATTGCCAGTGAATACCAGCAGAGGAAGTTGTGGATAAACAGCATTTTAAAGGTTCAGCACTCCAGCTGTAACACTCTGGGATTTTAAGCAGGATGAATACCTTATTTCAGATTACTCACGGAAAAATATGTTCATTTTATTTCACTACAAAAACCTGACAGTCCACTGTCTGTACAAATACACTTCACTTCTCTGTATTTGTATCATGAGCCTGCAAGCTTCCTCTTCATCTCTTTGATTTCTCGGGCTTCAAGGAAATGAGAAGGGTCAGTAAAGCCTTTAAGCTGCAGCCTTTTGGCTTTGTCCTGTGTCATTCTAAAGCCAAATGATCCCAAAACCGACCTGAAAACATAGTTAAGTGATGTGAAATTTAGACATGCTAGCAAATTACCAGTAGGAGAACATGCTGAGTTTCAAATCATCCTGCAGCCTGGGAGACTGCTAAATTAATTAGCTTGATAGGAAATTTTAAGGAGGAGCTACTGAGACAATCCACTAGAAGGAGGAAAGATGGATGTTTCTTTGGAAAAAATGACATTGGCAGTTTGACACCTGCTGTTCTGAAGTGTTTGCCAAGCCCTTGAAAAAATCAATCTATGTATTAATGTCAGTGTGCCACCATCCAGTTCAGCAGACTGGGACCAGTAAGTAAGGGCTCCACACACACTGATGGCCATGTCCCACATAGAATCTGCTGTGTTCAAGGAGCCCATTATGCCTAATAAATATCTTGACTGTTATTGACTGTTCAACTCCCATTAAAAAACCTCCTATCATAGTCTTCCTTTAGAGAAAAAAAAAAAACAAATCACAAAGATTTGTGGGCCATTTAAAAATCTATAGGGCATGAAATTGATACTGTGTGAGAAAGAGAGAAAGGAATTCCCTCATTAGGTCTTGCACATTAGTACAAAGGCTGTTACTGTAGTTTAATCTGAGTTTTTGTGATATTTCCTTATAACTCATTTGTACCAGACATGCGCATGGAATAATACACTAAAATACTGATATTTCTTTTAATTATATATTCTCAATGTCTTCACTTTTTTTTTTCTAATCCATAGGTACTGTCTAAGCAAGGGATGGTTAAAGTTAGTAGCTGAATTAAATACCCTGAACTGGAACGCTGACTCCCTGCCTCCAAATTGTGATGTATAACATAAAGGCTCTCAAGAGAATTACAAGGGCAGAATTACATTTTTACTCTGTTGTTGATGAACTTAATGGCACCCAACACTAAGACTGCCTCTGTGGCAGCAGCTGAAGCTGATGTGCCAGTGTTTCTTGTGGTAGAGTCGATTGGACTGGAACTTAATGCTGCTCAGGCTTATGTTATTAGTTTGTACAGCTGTTCCCCACCTCTGGATCTCAGGAAAGTTACTTTAATATCCCAAGTGTTGAAAAAGGGTCAGACAGCATGAAGCTCTCAGTTATTTTTTTCCCTTCTGCACTCCTGGCATGCTCAGACTGTCTTCAGTCTGCACTGATATGACTTTGAGTGGATAAAAATTTTGAGTTAGGCTTTTTGGCATCATCTATATCCTGGAAAGTGCTGTGAAATCAGCTGGAAAATGATCTTGCCCAAATTATAAATGCAAATTCAGTATTCATGTCAGACAAACACATTTTCTCTGAACAGATTTTAATGTTTGACTATGGCAAAATCAAGCTAAACTCATTTTCCAGTTCAGTGTCAGCCCAAATATCACAAGGGCTTATTGCAAACCCTATGGAGTAGGGAGGAGGAATCAGAAAGGAGCAGAGATATGAGATACGCCCTCATGGAGAGACTTTCTTACTGTACACCTTGCTCCAACCTCTTCTGGAAGTACAGAAGACCTCTTTGTAGTGATGTACCCTTATTAAAATGGCAATTTACTGATTAAAAGCAAATAGAAATATATTCTGCAAGAGAAGTCATGGAATGAATAAATTGTGCTGCAATAAAATCCATGTTTTCTCAACATCATAGCAAATCTATATATAAATGGAAATTTTTTATCTCCTGAATACTAAGGTCACAATTGTACTGTTTCTATTTCTGAGTGTCATTTTTCCGCAAGGATCTTGTTTGGAATCAGGAAAGTATTTGGGGCAATGCCTCCAGATATGTCTAGAGATAGATCAGACAAGTTGACTCTGGAAATATAATATCATATATATTCCATGAAAGACTGTAAACCCTGGGTTCCAATTCCATTGTTACTTTGTGTTTGAATTATTCAGCTTTACTGATACATATGGTTCCTTTTTATTAGAACTCTGTTTTATCTTTGTTCTAATAAAAAAATAACATGTACTTCAGGAACCCTGAATAATTCAGTCTGACTTCATAACTCAGGGAGCTTACTCTTTTTCCCAGGCAGTTCTTGCCTAGGTGTTCCAGAAATCAAGCAATTCTCTTATGAACAGTTGTTCCTCTGTTGTAGAAGTCAATTTTAGCTACCATGCTGAGTGCAAGGTTACAGAGTTTGCTGTTGTATTGCCTGAGGCTCTTTCAGCTCTTTCTCTGTCGGAAAAGGACAAAACAACATTTTAGTTATTCCACACAGTTACTCGAGAAAGGATCTGTTCAAACTTTAATTCTTCATAAAAGATCTTCTTTCAGAATTATTTTAGCTAAATATTGGCAAGAGAAAAAGCATTTCTCCTCTGTCAGATGATATCTTCATCAATGCATTTTTTGAGAAACATAAAGCATTTTAATTAAACTATGAATCCCTTGAAAGCCTTCTAAACATTAGGTTTGTGTGTTTAAAAATTATTATCACTTATCAAAAGACATATCAAGATGCCCTGCATTCCGTTAATGAGACGAGAATTGTAGCATTTGTCAGAGAACTATATAAAGACAACTTTGATTAGCAGCAGCACTGTAGAGGTGATCTTTTGTTGTTAAAAATTAATTCTGAGGTCTCAAAACCAAGATAGGAACTTCAGGTTGTGTGAATTAAATATTGGATTATGAGATGCCAGCAACTAAATTGTAGCAAGAAAAAAAAAAAACTGTAGAAAGAACCCAATCTTGGTTTTTTTTTTCCTTCTGTACATAAATTCTGCAGTGTGGTACAAGTCCTGTGACTTCATCTTTTCGCTGCTGTCATTCCACTCAACACTTCCAAACTGCAATGCTAATGCTCTTCCTTGTGACCGCTTTCTGTCTTCCAGCCCATTTGACAATCTGCTTTTTCCACTCCTGAGGTTACCGGCTAATTTTACCCTTTCATCTCATCCTGTGCAGAAAAGTCACTGATCTCCTCCTGTTTAGAGACTCCCAGTCTCAAAATTTCTACCTTTAGCACAATTCCAGCAATTACTGATCAATTCCAGCAGAGTGGAGTTAATTTTTACAAAATGATTTTGTAATTTAGGAATTTTCATCTTTATTTGTTTCACACTAGAGCTTCTCTCTTGCACTTTGGAGTGAGGAATGGTATCAGATACTGATTTTCCCAGCACTTGTTTCTGTTGAACTCATGCTCGAAGAAGGAATTCTCTTTGCTGTATTTATATTCACTATACTTTAGAACCGGGCAGGCTGGGTGTTTGTCCTTTCATTTATTTCCCATTCAAACCTCTTCCAGATATCAATTATATGACTAATTGATTATCCATAGAGAAGCTTCATCTTTTCCTGCTTAGGTAATTCCTCTCAGAAGCAATAAAAATTCCATTAGGCAACAATCTATTACACCAGTCAGCCCCAGCCAATTTCCACTTCTGATGTGTTTCCTGTTTCTAGATTAAGTACAAGCCATGTGCAGCAGCAGCAGTAGCAACACTCACTCATTCAGGGTATTTTTGATTCTGTCTCATGGCTAAAATTCTTATAACTTAATAATTCTAGTGGTTTCTTCTGACAATAAATTCTTTACCTGTAAACATACAAAGCTGTGATTTTTTCATTTCATCCCTAATCCAGAGGTGTTCCACGGAACACTGCCCATCTTGCAAGGTTTTCCACAGGGGTGTCACCTTGGCAGGAGGTGCTTCCACATGATAGGGCTGAAACTGCTCTTTTCATAATGAAATCACTCTTTCAAGAGCCTTTTATTTTAGTATTTGTTTTGCTCAGTGCACACTAAAACTAATGTAATATGGAAACAAATCTTTTTCTGTTGATGGAGAAGATGAAGTGTTTTTCCCATGTTTCCATGGAGACAATCAGGCTGCCATAAATGAACATGAAACGGCTCTGAGTTCTGCAGAATTTGGGTGTTCTGAAATCATTCTGTTACAAGTCATTCTCAGGCTCCTTCTCTTGTGTTCTGTGATGCCTTCCACAAGTTCCAGGCTGATTTCTAGACACTAAGTTTTGCTATCCCCGTTTTAAATGCTGAAAAAGGTAGTGAGGCACAGAGTGACGAACTCATTTATCCCAAGGGATAAAAAAGGCACTGATAGAACAAGAGGACAACGTTAGGGTGTCCTTTCCTTGCTGGCCCATTGATAAGGACAGCCACTGCCAGGCACTAAGGTGCTAAGAACACTAAAAAAAAGTGTAAATTTGGGAATTCTTCCCTGACATATTGTTTCAAAGAATGTTATCAGTGTTCTAGCTTATTCATTGAGTATAAAATCACAGAACCATAGAATGGTTGGGGTTGGAAGGGACCTTAGAGATCATCCAGTTCCAATCCCCTGCCATATGCAGGGACACCCTGCACTACACCAGATTGCTCCAAGCCCCATCCAACCTGGCCTTGAACACTTCCAGGGACAAGCTTATAAACTTCATATGCAATAGCTGATAATGGGTGGAGCCAAATTCTGTTTCATTTATCCTAGAAAATAAGCATAGGAACTTAATGGGAAAAGTAGAGTTTTTCTCATTTCCAGAGCAGAATGTCTTATCTCGTTTCACATTTAAATACAGGCATGTGGAGATAGGCAGCAGCCTGGCTGGGAATTGCTGTAATTGTAACAACATTGACATTCTCTGTGTCGACAAATAGAGCAACCTCGTCAGCCTTTCAGAGAATTCACACCCAGAATTTTTATTGCTTGCTTAGCTCTCTACAATGCTGTGATAGAAAAGAGGTGTAATTATGCACACTGAAATACTGATTTGTAAAACCAGTTTGGTCCTTATTTTTTACTATTTGCTGATGGAATCAGTACTAGCAGGGATGCAGTTTTTCTTCAGCATTTCCTCTAAAAATAAGCATTAAAAGAGATGCTTGTTGTTCATGTTTTGAAATGAGATTTAATGAGAAAAAAATCTAATTAATAATAAAATTTGATTTGTTAAAGATTTTCCTCTGTGAAAAATACAGAGGAGTTCTACATTGTTTCAATTTTATTTTTTTCTAGTCATAGTTCACAGTATTAAACTTCATTATAGCTTTTAATCAGAGTTGGAAAAGGGTTCAGTATCTTGCAAGTTAGCTATCTGAATTAAATCACAGCAATTTTTTACCCATCATATTACTACTTCAGTTAAAGTATAAATTCCAACAGTTTCAGAAACATTACCAAAGTGTTTCACAACACACAATGCAACTTCTCTCCAAGCATGTTAAAATATATGTTTGTATTAATCTGAAATGGAAATGGTATATCTTTAATTATGCATGAATAACTTCAAATACTATTTTCTGAAGACTGTATAACCTGGTTTGTTTTCATTGGCCTTGGAGTAAAATAATTTGTATTAAATGAAATTCCACTAAATAAATTATAATTCACTCCAGTGTAACAGAAAGCAGAAATAATCTACGTCAGTTCACAGGAAAAATTATATCCAGCATTTCAGACTTACCATAGGATTGTTAAGTCCAAGTATTCAGAAATCTCAAAATCAAATTAAATATACTTTCTCCTTTTTCATTTATTTATGATAATTTAGAGTCTTTTGTATGGCTTTGACATTATTAAGCCTTCCTAGTTTTTATTTTCAGTATTTTCGTAGCAGCAAAGAGAATAAAATCTTTCTGGCATTTGGAAAAAGCCAGAGAGTTCTGTTCTGGCAGTGGGACCTGGAGGTTCAAGGGGATCGGGCGGTGTCGCAGGACCCAGGTTCAATGACAGATACGCAAAACGCAGCCTCAGCTCCTCACAAAGCTGACATCTGACTTGGAGTCCTTGGGCAAGATGTTATCAGCCAGCCCGGTCTACCAGTGTAGAGCTCCCGGTCTGTCTCTCTCTTTTCCTCACGCTCGTTTGCCAGGAAATTGAACTCGGAACTCAGAGGGAGGGTGCTTCACTCCAGAAGAGGGCTCGGAGGCACGCGGGGACACGGACGGGCCGTGGCTCTCCCAGCCTGCTTGGGCACAGCGGGGGAAGGCTGGGATCGCTCGGAGAGCCCGCGATGGGCTCTGTGTCCTCCCGGGGACTGCCGAGGCCGCCGAGCTGAGCAGCGGAAGGAAACGGCCTCGTTTAGCTCTGCTCCTGTCCCCAGGCTCTCTTATGACACATCCTGCAGAGCTGCGAGGCAGAAGCAGAGGTTTCAGCATTTCCTCCCGTTCCAATAAGGATTAGAGCAGTGTTTGGAAGCTCTCACTTCCATCCCAGGAACCTTGAAGCTGGACCACCTGGGGGTTTTGGGGACTCTAGACCAGAGGCTGTAGAGCTGCTGTCATTAAACATATGCCAAAGCCCTCTGAGTCCCAGAGAATGGGGTGATTTTATACCCCACTACTTCCTGGCATTAATAATTGAATGGAACATCTGACCAATATCTTTCTGTCAGGGGTTTTTTCATGTCTGTTTTGCCTTCAGCTCACTGGGATGTGCAGAAACACACGCTTGGGTATGACACGTGCAAGCACAAATTATCCCCCAGTGGAAGTGCTTGGAGCTGAGGGGAGCATTGAGGCACTGCTGCAGCATCAAGCTCCGCTGAAGTGATGGGAGTGAGCCATCCTTGCGTGTTGGGGGAACCTTTGCCTCGAGGGCAGGAGGGTTCTTTGTGAAAAGGGCACCTGCACTGAGAGTTGTGACTGATTATCACACCCACCACATTTCCTGACTTCCAGTCCTGTCCTATTTCTCTTTTCTTCGCCTTTTTTTTTTATTTCCCACTGCATTGGATTTCTGTATATTCGTCAAAAAATTTAATTTAAATACCAAGGGTTCTTATCCTTTGCTTCAGAAAGGAAATCTTTAGAGTCCTTTGAAGCATCTTCTGCCTTCGATGGCCCTCAGCAATGTCAAAAGCAATTATATGTCAGTTATAAAAGTGATTTTTAAAGTGCCTGTAAAAATTAAAATAGATGTTTCTGTGCACTGTATCAGCATCTTCAGCCACTCAGATGTTAAAGTGCTCCAAAACAAAGCTATACAAAAATACTACACAGGGATGGAGCAAATGCTGACAGTTTGAGATGTTATTGCCTTACTGCCTTGGGAAATTCCATTTATTGAAAATAATTCACATACATGTTTGAAACATTCGGTAATTAATTTTCATCTGAATTGATTTCTGCATCCAAACTGCTCTGAGGAGAGAGAGAGAGAGACTTGAATATCTGAGCTGGTGATTAGAAGACATGTTCTCTCCTAAACTTGGGGGTGGGCTAACACAAATTTTCTCCCTAATGAAGCTGAATGATTTATGCCAAGATTTGCAGAAGCAGAATAAAACTATTGGTGTTATTTACATTTTTATGGTGGGTGGCTCTTGTAATCTGTTGTTAAATAACACTTCGTTAGACCAGAGTTATTAACAGTATCATCTCTGAGAATAAATGTTACACTCAGCTCCAACAAAGAACAAAGTCTGCTGAGTGGCTGTAAAAGCCTGGAATTCCGTCAAGGGCTTCCTGGGCTGCCTTGTCCATACAAGGGGGATGGAGTAGCCCCATTGTACTTGGATTGAGCCCCACTGACAGCCCAGTCTAAGCCTAGCACATGGATTGCTTCAAGTTGGCCACTGGAGCACTGGAAACATAGCATGCCTTCACAGAGAAGTGCTCTTTAAGTTAATATGGATTATCATGTTCACCTTAGAAAAAATAGCATAAATTCATCATAAAGCTGAAGAAGCTCTAACCCTGATGGGGACGCAGTGGTGTACTTTGAATAACCAAAATGTTAAAGCCAAAGCTGGTCTTAGCCAGCATGTATTGAAAACATGTCCTTTCCCTAGCAAAATTCAAGAGCAATTTGTAGGAATTTTTATTAACATGTTTCAGCTGGCTTAATGGCTCCTTCACATTTGCTCTGTGATGGTTTTCATGGAAGCAGAGAGTAAAATTCCACCAAGGCATTACTCAGCTGCCTCAGTCACGCTTTCCCTTTGGCCATCACCATGCTGGAAGCGGACACACGATGCTGGTTTGAAACCTTCCCTCCTAGGTCTGAAGGTTGATATTAGATGCCATTTGAGCTTCATGCTGAGTGGGGAGGAAGAGTCAGAAGCCTTCTGTCTGCTGCCTGCCCGGATCTGTTCATGTCCAGAGCTTTCCCACTCCTGCCCTTCCCTTTCCTGCCCATTTCCTGGTCTCTACAGCCAGGAACTGTGCTTTCCTTCTCCTGCCTGCTTGTGGAGTATAGCTGGGATCAAATAACACATAATGATAGTGAAATGCACACATATAATGTAATGCATCATTTAATTGAGAGACTTAGTTTTATTATCAATCTCTTTTGTATTAAAATACACACTAGGATCTTTGCATTGAAGACAGCAGGTCTCGTTTTCCATTTCATCAGACCTCTCCCAGCAGATGTTCTTCTTTTCTTATATAGTCAGAACAGTTCCAAGGGGATTGCATAAAAGCAACTGCTCTTGACATTGCATTATGCAGGAGTATTTTGTCATTGAGTGATCATAGTACTTATTGGCAAGCAATTTTAAAAACAAACCCCCCAATATTTACATAAAGCTGTCCCTTTTTGTTGTGCAGTTCATTTCAGCTTCACTAAACAGCTACATTTTGAAATTACTCTCTTCCCCCTAAGGAATGGTCATAAAAACAGAATCAAGCTCATAAATCTTGTTGTGAACTAGTTGTACAGTTTCTGCAGAATTACACATCCATTGCTGTGAGACACTGAAAGTATTTATTTGTTATCACCCTTTTAAAGTCAAATGTGTGAAAAGTAAATTCGCTCTGTTGTGATTAACACGGTGACCCACCGGCACAACATATGGAGCTACATCCTTACAGAGCAACTTCCCCCTGAACTGCCAGTGACTGAACTGAGATTTTCCTGCAAGTCATAAGTCTTTTTTTATTGTAGTAATAAATAAAAATGTGAAATGTAATAGAAAAGTATCTCAAACTGTTGGTAGGTCTTTGTCCAACACTGATTTATATTGCAAATCCACAGCTCTGGTGAATGGTGCAAGGAGAGGACAGGGAAAGTGTGTTCTTTCCATAAGGGAAAGTTCCCTGGTTTTGCTGTGTGGAGCTGGGACAGAAAGAGATTTGGGATGCAGTTGGTGTTTGTAGACCTTTTGGTATTGGAAAGAAATGTCAGCATATCGTTAGGAGGTTCTTAGGAGGCTGATGCAATCCTGCAGTCCCTGGTGTTTATCATTGATGAATTATTTTGGTCTCTCTCTGAGATTACCATAGAAGATTTATAGTTTTAAGAGAGAACTTAGGTTCTTAGGTTGCTCTGCATAATAAAAGCTAGACCAAAACTCTGCACTGCTATTTAGTTCTCCCCTTGCACTGTCAATTTGGGAACAGACTTCTCAGCTCTGAGTACCAGGATGGCTTCCCAGAAAGCAAATGTCAGCGGCAGAAACCTCTGGGTGTGAAGTGAGGAAGAGTGAAATTCATGAGCCAAGATGAATTTTTTCCAATTTCCTAGATTTTTCCAAGATAAAAATCTTCTGAAAATGATTATACTGAGATGTCCAGTACTATACTTCAGTCAGCTGCCTGCTGGGATGGATCCTTCCCTTGGAGACCAAATATCCATGGGAGATGCTCAGAACAGGAAACCATGGAGCCTGGGTTCACAAAATGATACATGGGATGGCTGAAGTGGGTTTTCATTAGAGAATTTTTGTCCAGGTCAAACATTTAATTCCAGTACTGGCTGGACACATATCTCTCTACATAAACATTGAATGAATGCTCAGCCACTCTAAAGTGAGATTAATTAATCATATCAGTTTCACCTTCAGACTCAGCCTAAAGAAAAAGTGGACAAATGTTCACATCTCAAAGCCAGGCTTAAGGTATTTTTATTATTACTGTGCAGACAGAGCTGAGTGCAGACTCCCTGACATAGAGAAGGGATGGCTGTAGTTTTCCTTTCAAGCTGATAAAGTAACATATTCTTCCCACTTTATTTATATATTTGTACTTTTAGCTCTTCATTTTCAAAGAGTTCATACTCATTGCTTTAGGACAAAAAGAACTGTAATGACAAATATGGTTGTTATGTTTCATCTTATTCCCAAGGGTGTGTTCTTCTTCCCATGATGAGCATCTGCTCCTAGTCATGTAGAAATCTGATTAACAAAGCATGATCTTTGATTAGCATATTTCAGAAATTGTTTCTTATTACAAGCTCTCCTTAGGGCTTTTGTTCCTTAGCAGTAGAACAGCCTTCCAAGTGTATTTAACATGTTGAGGAACTTTGCAGACATATAAATCCCTACTTTGAACTTTTATGTTCATATGGATCCTGCATTCTGCATAAGTGGGGAAAAATCTCAAGAAATCCACATCATGGGGTTTTTGCTGTCTTCTGACAAAGCCCACAGTTTGTCTTGTATTTAATAAACTACTGTTTTGAACTGCATGTAAGGACTGTTTGTAATGAATAATAAATGATGCTTCTATGATGTGTTCCATTTAAGGGTTTTCATAAGCTTTTCCACCATGAATGAAACAATTCAGCCAACACATCAGTTGCTTTATTTATTATTGTCAACATTAGTATTGTTTTCAGATTTTAGAAGCAAGTCACCGAGGTATGGAAAGTTGAGGCCTGATTTGTAAGGAAATGGTGGCTGGGATTTCCAACCACATCTTTTCCTATTGCTTTCCTTCAAAATGGTGATTATTCAACAGTGTTTTTCCTTTTTGGATAGACAGTTTTTACATTGCAAAATATTTGAAAGTTGTGTTACTTTTACCAGTAATGTATAGTGCAATGCTATTTCAGAACTGCACACATTTTTATTGCCTTAGAAGACCTAAATAGTTCCTGAAATGGATTCACCAATTAGAGTAAATTTTACTGTGAAAAAATGCTAAGTATTGTAGCTGTGCATGGTGTCACATAGACCATGTGGGCCCAAATTTTGCTTCTTATTCATGCCAAACTGGAATTGACTTTCCAGGCTAAAGTTACATCCCCACTTGCACAGGTTTTGGCTGATAGGAAACTACGAGCACAAGGCCAGGCTGTGCTCGCCAGCAGCCCAGTGCTCCTGGCAGCTCTTAGCCCTGGGCTCCCAGCCAGTTTGCACAGTGATTTTTGTTGATGCAGCATTTTGCATCAAGGATGTGTCACCAGCAAAAGCAAACAATGTGCATGGGCTCCAGCAACAGAGCAAGGCCAGCTGCAAGCGAGCAAAAGTTCTGGTCGTTAAATTTGTGTGTGGATGTGACCTTTGAATTACCTCAGCCACTGAAACGATGATGTGGTGACCCTGCACACTCCAAGTGGTGCTCACTTATTAAAGGCTTTGCAGAAGGAGGGTGTTTCACTCTGGTTTGCACTTTAAGAATATCCAGGTAGACAGCCAGCTCAGGAAACTGTGGCTTGCCATTTAAATCCCTGTCAAAGATCTGCCTTAGTCCTTAACTCGGTCTCCAGTGAGAGTGAAGTAAGAGGATTAAGAAGGTATCTCTCACTCTTTGTGTTCTGGGAATGTAAAGGGCAGGGAATCGGATACTTCTCATCTGTCTGGCTTAAAAAAGACACCAAAAGGCAACAGCAAAACATCCCTGAAGAGCCTTGGCAGCCTTTGGTCTCTCCAGTGGGACTGACCCTGGCTCCTCAAACACTGCCCATGTATTTTCCTAATGGCAACACATTGAGTGTTGATGCCTTATTGTTTATGGTGTAGGAAACAGATGGTCTTTTCTCCTTCCTTGCTCACTTCACCTCTTCTATCAGTTTTAATGGTTTAAAAGAAAAAGCTTTTAACACTTTTGCTTTGTTTTTACGATTTCCCCCTGTCTTGCACCAAAGGCATTCCAGTAAATACATATGCACTAGTGAAGCTTAATTGCCCATCACAAATGTGTAATGGGTGTTAATGTGGCAGGAGCTTGTAGCTGTGGCTGTTTAACCCAGCACAGAACAGCTGCAGCACTTCAGACCCGCAGGAAAACAGAAGAATCCTCTGCTTGTTGGAAATACATTTGCTCTCAGAGAAATCTGGTACATAGCAAACTGAAGCTTCTTCTACTTCAAATAGCCTGCTTTGAAAGTTTCTCTGATTATTCGGTAGAAATGGGAAATGGTTATCTTAAAGGGCAGTAAGAGCTTTATACCATCCCCAAAAGGAAACCAAGAGTTGTCCATTTCCAAGAATGGACCAAGATGTGAGGAGGGATTGGAGAGGGAAGATAGGATTTGAAGACATTGAAGAGGAACAGGAAGTCAAATCCATGGCAACAGAATATCCAGAAAGAGCTTCTCTAAAAATCACTTCTCAAACAAAAGTGAAATTTCTCCATATGACTGGTATGGCAGAGACTTCCCTTCTGACGTGTTCACATAACCGTATTTTGAATACTTGTAATTCATCTTGACAGATAATGTCTTATTGCTGATCTTTTGAAACCTACTTTTGTAGAAGAATGAATTTGGACAGATACCTTTCAAATGGGACAAGAGCCTGGGCATATTTGCTCTGAGATGGCAACTCATGGTGCTGTCTAATCCCAACTCTGACAGCACTGCTGCTGGTGCAGGTTGTTGTATGAAAGCCAGGATTACTTTGTTGTTATTACTGCTCTTCTACTCAAGCATTTTAAATGCATAAGCTACCCAGGGGATGCTTAGCTGTAAAAATTAAAAATAATCTCTGAAAATAATATGCCTGTTTTACAGCATCTGTGAAATTAAATTTATTACCACTCTGCATTGTAACAGTTATTAGTTAGCTTCTAAAATACCCATCATTTTGTTATTTGAGTACATTTTATCCCAACATAGCTTTTCTGTGAAATAAAAAGTGTGATGTAGATTGTTAAACCAGAACTTCATCCCAAAGTCTCATGTCTAATATTAATGTGAATGCGAATTAGACTCAGATCACTGTTCAATAATCAATCTTTAGGCTCTCCATCTACCTTTGCATGTTAACTTCTCTACTTCACATGCAGTCTGAAAACAGCAGCACATACTATAAAATATCAAAGTATTTGTTCACTCACACGTGGGAGTGTTCGTTCTAACCACTTGTCATCTGCCTGCCAAGAGGGACCTCTGCGTGCATTTCTCACTTTCTTTTCTTAATGTTTGGTTTTTTATAGCCCTTGATCCATCCAAAGATCCCTGCCTGAAGGTGAAGTGCAGCCCACACAAAGTGTGTGTCACCCACGACTACGAGACCGCGGTTTGCGTGAGCCGCAAGCAGCTGGTGCACAGGTGAGGAGACTTCCCCTTGCTTGAGGCTTTTGTGCCTGTCACAGACACCCAGTACAGGAGAAGAAGTAAAATGAGAAAACTCCAAAATTAATACTAAAAATCCCATAATTTTACAACATTCCTTTAAAGTTTAATTTCTGTTAAAAAAAAAAAAAAAAAAAAGACAAACAGAAGTTTTATATTTATAACTGAGGCTATTTAAAAAGGATGACCCAGAACATGCTGCGTCCTGTGGTGTGGATTGCAGAATTCTCTCCCAGTTCTGGGAGGGATTTTCTCCCCCCAGAGAGCAGTAACTATGCATATTTTAAAAACTGAAAACAAGAAATATGAAAACATTGTGCCAGAGATATCTACATTTCCAGTAACTTAATTAGAAGTAATTAAAAGGAGATTAATAAAGATTTTTAAAAAGTATATATATCAAACCTCTGCTTAAATTTGCTAACAAGCTGGAAAGTGTTGGTGGAATTTTGTAGAGCAACTCCTTGAGAAGTCTCATAACTACAGAAATCTCCAGATCAGATTGTTGAATGACTGAATTAAGAGTGAATGAACTAGCTAATGTGTTACAAGGCCAGGATGTTCAAATTAGACCACAGAACTTCACAGAGAGAAGCTACAGATAAAAGAAGAAAAGCCTACTGATCATAGGTTGAGATATGTTACAACCAAGAATTAAGAAATTTATAAACAAATGTTGAGACCAAAACCTAACTTCACCCTCTTTTAGAAGCAGAACTAGTAGAACCAGCTGGGAAACTGGGGTTGAGAATCTCCAGAGCCTGAGTCAAGACTCAGAATTAAACTGGAGTAATAAGCCGCTCCACTTGCCAACAGATATATAACAGAATAAATCGTGTACTGCTCTAATGAGCAACTCTGAATGCTTGGTCTGCACTTTAAGGAAAATACATTGTCTTGCTTTCATTATATTTGAGTGATAAATCTGGGAACTGGTCTTCCGTTTCTCTCTCTATTTAGTATGGAAGAAAAAATTTGCCTGTAACACAACTCAGGTCCCTAAATGTTGCTGTCAGCCAAGATTGTAGTTCGACAACTGTTTAGGCCAAACTAAATTCAGGATGATCTGATTCCCATGTACTACATCTCATCCTATCTCACTGCCACCTGGTTGAGGAAGCTAATCCCGTAAGAAAAATTTGTCTTTGATTGATAATACAAAGTTAATTGTGTGATGTGCATGAGGCAGTGTGTTCAGTATTTGGTTTTCAACATGGAATGATCCCTGGAAGGAATTTCTGGAAGGAGTCTGCTATGTGCAGTGCTTACATTCTAATGATATTTTTGGCATTATGTAGCTACATGTTCTAGTGAAGATGGATTGAAACCTGGTTTATATCCTTGCATTATAGAGTAGTCCTTGTGATATACAGGCATAGATGTTGAGCCAAATGCTTTCTGAGCTATATCCAGTATTTAATGTCCCCAAAGTAGTCAAAATGGTTCAGAGGAATGGTGCAGAGGAACTGAATATCCTTTCTTTGCAGAAACCAGGCTGTGTTTCATGTGATCTCTCTATGATTCCTCCACTGCCTGCAGCTGTTTCAGCAAACCTTTGAGTAGCACTGTGACTATGGAGATGAATCGAAAAGTATTGAAAACTTACTTTGAAAATTCTCCAAACAATTTCCAGCAAGTTTTGCAATGCTGAAAGAACTACTGCTGATGTGTAACAGCGGCACATATGACCTCACAGTGGTGTTACTCTCCAGGAACCCAGCTACTCTGGCCTCAGAGGGTAGATAGGTCAAGGAGGGATGTAACCAAGGCAAATTAGCTGTTGATTTGAATCGCTGGAGTGACACCCCCTGAAGGTTTTCATCTTTAGTCCCACAGCATTCTGTTTTTTCTGTGCCTGAGCTCAATACTGCTGTACATCTGACTCCAGTCATATTAAATGCTCTGTTAATCAGGAGTAAACGCATTAAAAGGGGTGGAGTTGCACCCTTTTAAAACCAGTGAAAATCTGAATATATTAGTGTGGGCACGTGTAGTAAGAATTACCACGTAACACGGTGCTGTTGTGATTGTTTTGCACATCCACGGTGCTTTTGGGTGTGCTCGGGAGGATTTTCCATTTCATGCATCATTATCAACTTGCTGCAGTGGCTTTACACAGTGTGTAGGCTCAGCAAAAAGTAACTGAGAGCAACACCTTTGTTATTGCTGAGTCTCCCAGACAGGGCTGTGCTGGTTGGTGTCACCCAGTGCTGGCCTGCTGGAGAGCTGTGGTTTTCCAGGCATAGTGTGTAGCAAACTCTGAAATCACCAGTGCCAGCACGATGCCATTCCCATTTCATTTCCTTTCTGCTGGAATGCCTGCTTTTTAAACCACTGCAGGAGCTCAGTAGCAGTGTAGAAAATTGAGTTGCATGGAAATGTGTTATTTAAGCTACTCAGACCCTGCCCCAGGGGCAGTCTGGCCTCTCCTGTGCGGCATCTGCAACCTCCTCTTCTCTGCTCCTCCTCCCCTCCACCTCATGAGCAGCCCAGGGCCTTGAATCATGGAATGGTTTGTGTTGGAAGGGACCTTAATTCCAACCCTCTGCCCTTTGGATCTACTGATACAATCAGTTGGTTCCTTAATCAACCTTGCTGTGTTCGTAGATTTTTTTTCTATTTTCTTGTTCCTTTTCATACTGATTCTGAAAATAATTGTTTTTCATTTGTGTATTATGTACAATTCAGGGAAAAGGGCATAGCCTAAAGGGAACTTCACAAAATAGCATCATTTGGATTCCTGTTGGTATATTTATCCATGTTAATTGTTTGGGTTTTATTTGTATGTATTTTCTTGAAGGGCCTATCACAAGCAGAAAGATGGGAGAACCCAGACAATAACAGGGAAAAGCCACTGGGTAGTTTATTCATTTTTACTCTTTCTCCATGGGCATTAACCAACTAATTTTTCTAGTAAGCTTTTAGTACTTCAGAAGTTAAGGCAGAAGATGTCTGAGAGGTATTTCAGACAGATAATAGAGTTTTGTCAGCACATCCTCTAAGGCGTTTACAGTACAAATTGGACAGTACATTTCGAGAAAAGGCAAGACTGACTTGTAATTGAAGAGTGTGAAAAAGATGAAGTTGGAGGTACCTTCTTATATGCTTAATAGTGCTTGTACTAATGATAGCGTCTTATGAAATCTTTTGGGTGGATTAAAACGCCTTTCAATTTGAACATCTATGAGGAAAAGTCTTTATTAGTTCAGTTTTGCATGAAATGCAGTAGTTAATGTCTCTCAAAGTTGTCTCACGCATTTTCAGTCCCGTAATACTTTGTGCCATTCGTCTCTGCTGGTGCTGATAGTGCAGCGGATGGGAAGGAAAGATGTCACTCTTGGGCTCTTTTCAAAAGAACAGAATGAGACGAGAGGATTGATGTGAAAATAATGGGCATATTAACATGTCCAGGGTTTACAGCTTTGTTCAGTCCATTTGACTGGCAATCACTGATTAGTTCATCACTGCAATGTAAGTCACTCACAAAGGTAATCACGCATCTTCTCTGCTTCTCTGCTGTGTCTTAGAAATCCAGCTATTTACTCACTATTTCTTCAGGACTTTTAAGGATAATGCTGCTGACAAAAGAGTCTACTACTGAGTTTCTCACTTTTTTTTTTTTTTTTTAAGATCTGGACAAGTTCCCAGATAAAACATCTGTTCTTCTAAATTACACATCAAAACCTCGGTCTGACCAGCATGGCAGTGTTGGCAACTACACTTATCCACAAAGAGCAGACAGATCTCCCTCTCTTTCTTTACAAATCCTTGCAGCTGATGCACCATTTCTGGTTAGGAAGGACCCTGTTCAAAACAAGTCAAGTAAAACATCCCCATATGTGAAATAGAGCATTTTTGTATCATTGCTCTGGTTTGCCAGTGGAGTCCTTTAAATTGTATCCAAAAGGGGGAGGCAAAGCAATCACTGCCAGGACATCAGCGACCCACCTGCTTTGGAGAACTGCTAGGAGCATTACAAAATATCTCTGACCACAGCAAATGCACTTTTAGGGATTTACTGAAAAGTTGTGCACATAAGCAAGGATTTGAAACAGTGCTGTTCCTCAGTGTCTATGATTACAGCAACAATCACCTTTTAAAAGGTGCTAAAATAGGGCCTATAAATCCAACCCTGTTGTTTTGCTGTCCCCTCTGCCTCGTGCCTGCCTGCGTTTTCTCTTGCTTGCTTCACTGCTAAATGCTGATGAGGGGTTGGCACAACACCAAGGGCTCCTCTGGGGGTTACAGCTTCCTGTGCTGGAAGCCCGACTCCCACCTTCCCAGTGCCCTGACTGATGTCATGAAGGGCTTGGTCCTAAGCTCATTTAATTCTGCCTGATTTATATGGTAATGTTTATCAAAGCCTGAGTAGGTGAGAAATCCATAGGAGAACCAAACCTGAGCAATGATTAATTATCTTTGGATCAGCTAATACCATCAGCTGGCTCCCCAATTAACCTTGCTGTGTTCATAGCTCTTTTCTATTCTCTTGCTCCTTTTTACGCTGATTCAGAAAATAATTGTTGTTCATTTGTGTATTATGTACAGTTCAGGGGAAAAAAGGTGCAGCCCAAAGGGTACTTTACATGAATCATAGAATCACAGAATAAGCTGAGTTGAAAGGCACCCATCAGGAACATTAAGCCCAACTCCCAGCCCTGCACAGGACACCCCAAGAATCCCACCATGTGCCTGTGAGAGTTGTCCCAATACTCCTTGAACTCTGTCAGGCTTGCTGCTGTGACCACTGCCATGGGGAGCCTGTTCCAGTGCCCAACCTTTTTCTGATACCCAACCTAAACTCATAAATATCATAAGTATTTTTCTCATCTCTAGGGGTCTTTGTAAATTCTGGGATGAATTCACAGTTATGAGTTATTTTTTACTGCAGATTTGTTTATGGGCATCAAATGGACTCTTTTCCTGATTAATGTTTTCAGAATTAAGGGAAGAAAACTGCACAGTTCAGAGTCAAAAGAAAACCTTTTGACCATTGTTTTATTAAAAAAACCAGCCATTTCAAATATGTTGGATTTTTTTCCCAAGTAACAATACAACAATATTTACAAATATCTGCAACCTGGTTTGAACTCTCTAAATCTGACTTTTTGTAGGGAAAAAAAAAGAAAAAGAATGTTTTTATGAAAAACCTTTTATCCACCTCTAGTGCTGAGTATTGATTAATCTACTGGCATAGATTTTTGCTTCAGAAGAAAGAGCATTGAAATATTTGATTAAACACACAATCATAAGACCAAACAGATTGCATTAAGTTTCTTTCAAACAAAGATATTGTACTGGGGAAATTGCCAGAATTTAGGCTTATTATTCCCAAGGGTAGCTCTGACAGAATCTTGGAGAGATACTTTAATCCTCAGTAAATGAAAGTTCTAGACAGGAACAAGATTGAGTAAATGTTTGTTGTTTGGGGTATCTTTTAGTAAGTTGTTAACTCTAGTGCATTACTCTGTAAAGACTGTTATTCTTACTAATATCCAATTCCTCACGGTACATTGCACAGTTTAACTGTGCCTCATGCTGTTTGTCCAGAAAGAGAAATCAGAAGCAGGAAAATCAAAGACAGAGGGGCCTTTGAGGTCACAGCCATGTGCAGTAGATAATGTGATGTACAAGGGGTGTGCAAGTGATTTGTGCAAGTCCTTGGAGGAAACTTGAAAGCTTTTAAAAGTATTTCATCTCCAGATTGCCCGACAGCAAAGGTGCCTCTACTACAGCACAAGAGCTTGGGATTTTGCAGCAGATAAGTTACAGACACATGGAAATCAGGAATGTTTGTTTTGTTATGTGGCCCAAGTTGGCTTTTAATAAGACAGAGAGCACATGGTGTGATTTGCCATCAATCTGTAAGTGCTCAAGGGGACCACTGACTATCAAGAGAGAGCAGCATAAGAGTCTGGCACTATCCTTTATTCCCCATTACAGTTATTTCTAAAATTTTGATTATGAAAATTATGATCTAAGGATGAACTCCCAAAGGTTAATAGCTTTTCCTTCAAGACAGTCTCCATCAGTAACTGCCCGGGATTCAGTACAAGGATGCTTGAATATTGGAACAGCACTCACTGGTTTTAAAAGCAGATATTACTCTACTGTACAGGATCATTTGTAAACTGTAGGTCCCCCTCTCCAAGTGGTCCATTTCTCAGTTTCAGCTCTGCTTACATTAAATTGCTTTTAACTAAAGAGACCATGTGGAGAGGCTGTGGAGGGACTGGCTTTCATCCGACACGATGATATGAGCTCATTCAGTTCTGAGCCTTGAGTGACCTACTTGCTGCCAGGGCTTTCTGCACAAAAATCCTCCAGTTGATTACTTTCTGGAGGAAGCTGGCAGTGGTATGTCCCCTTAACAGACAAGAATTCATGTTCCTTTTAGGCTGTTTTCTGGCTTTCCCAAGCTCTAGGTATGCTGTTGAGTTTGGTGTATTTGAAAACGCAGAGGTAAAAGGCCCCTGAACAATTAACGAACTTACAAAAGATCCTTCCTTGACTTTAAGTAATGCAGTCATCTTTAAAGTTTTATTCAAATTGGATTACTGACTCAAAGCAAAAAAAGCCCAAATTTTACACTATGCATTTTGGCATTTCCATGAATTTCCAGACTTCTACAGAAAAATGTGTGCATGAAAAACCATGGTCAGGCAGAGCACAGACATCTCCCATGGGAGTTTCACAAGATTGTCACCAATAGCCTGGACTTTCTGCATCCCAAGGCCAGTTAGCCCCTCTGCTCTTCTCTCCACAGAGCTGGTTCATGCTTCATCAGCTTTAGAGCTCATGAGAGTAGTGCAAGGTGATGGGCTCTTCCTGGACATCAGTAATTTTTGAAATATATGGTAATGCACGGCTCTTTCATACTGGATTTTAGAGTGTGTCCCCATCCCTGTCTGCATTGGCTGTGCCCGTAAATGAACTTGTTCTTGCTGTCACCGGGGGATTTAGGGTGTTTTACTCACAGCCACCAAGCACCAGGCTGCTGAGTGAACATCTCACTGCTGAGGTCATTGGCTTTTACCCTGCAGCTCCTGTCTCACTGTGCTCTGCTTTGCCCTGGGGCTGCTGCAAGCACAAAGGAGCCACAATGGTTATTGAGACCATCTCCTGCTGCATCGCTCCTTTTAGACCAGTTTCAGAGCACTCACTGAAACCACCTGAATACCTCTGGGTGCCTTTGCTATCATCAGAACATTTTTATATTGAACAGAATGACAAAATAACTTCTTTTTTTCTGCACTTTAATTAACATTTATAAATAGTTTTTGCATTTAAAGATACTATTACTGAATTGGTTGAATACCTCTTTGTGATATTCCTGCTCCTAATATTTCTAGTTGTATGCTTTTAGCAGTATATGAAAATGGACTAGAAGTGACTTCTTGGATCATTAAGTTGAATCCCTCTGCAAAAGTATAAAATAAACTTTTTCGTAAGCCTATCAAGTTCTGTCTTAATGGTAATAAGGTTTTTTGCCTCCTGTACTCCATTTGGATGACTCCTGAACATCTAAACCTTTCTGGCTGGAAACCTGCTAATATCTAGCCTATGTTTGTTCAAATCCAGCTAAAACTTCTGGAGTTTTCCTAAATGGTTCCTCAGTATTTATTCTGAAATAATGACTTTCTATGGTTTTGCTAGATTTGGCAAATGTTCGTAGTCTTTCCTTTTAAATTAAGCTGTCTTAAAAAGACATTCCTCTTGCCTGTTTCATTTTTCCTTTGTAGCAGAGATCATTGGGTTTAACTGCTGAGATCAGTAAAGAAAGAAACCCAAAATTATCACTTTGTCTTCTTGCTGTTTAAACTCTTTACAGATCTTTGTTTTGCAATGACTCTGAGTCATCACTTGTTACGATTTTAATCTTTATTTCTTAAATTAATCCCCTCTTTTAAATGGCTGTTCTATCCATGCCTGCTTTAAACCTCTGATGATCCTTCCATCAGCCCTGGTAGAATGTGTGCAGCTTGGCTGTCCTTATTCCAGGTGGGCTTTCACCTGAACTTTCTGGAGAACAGTTCTGGCTTTGATGTTTTGTGATCTCTAAATTGATATATATTGTAAATGTATGTGCAATTTGCTGCTTAAGCACTCCTACACAACATTCTATATTTGTTTCATCCTCAATAGAAACACATACTAATTACTATTATCCGTAATGTAAAACTTTTTTTATTAACATGATAACAAAAGGTGGGGGTGAGAAAGTTTGAAATAAATGCCATACCTAGTTCAGCATTACATATAAACTATATATAAAATGCAGGGTTTAGAACTCTGAGCACTGACTAATATTTAAGCTAATGTATAAGGATAGAAAATGCATGTCTGAAAGTTAACGTGTGAATGGAAGTTTGTGCAGCAGATTCATAGGAAACACAAGCCAGCAGGAAAACTTAAATATATGAAAGGTAAAATAAGGGCAACATCATGTTTGTTCTTCGATGGTTTTACTGTCTCAGTGGGTTCTTTTGGAGACTGCAGAACTGGTCATATATAAACCTCGTGACGTAGCTCTTATCAGCTTGTTAAGAGCTGCCATCCAAAGCTAAGTGAGCATCCAAAAGCTCCTGTTTCCCTCAGGAGATCTCGAAGTAGGCAGAGCTAAAAGTTCAGTCACCTCCTCCATGGCATTTGTCTGTTCCTGACTTGGATTGTGAGCTGTTGATAGCATAAGGGATGTTGGCTTTTTTGTTGTTTGTAAAGCTCCTCTTGCTCACTTTAAAGTGAGCAAGAAATGAAAACAGTAATTGGTATAAATGTCATCTGCTTGGCAAATGTCACAAGATTTGCCAACAAATGAATAGTGAACAAATGAATAAAATTGGAAGGGATTCACTGCCTCTGAATCCTCATTCTGTAAGAAGCTGTAAGGCTTTGCATATGGAGTAGCCTCATAATTCTTGGATTTTCAATGCTTTTTCAATCAATCTTCATACATCATCATCACTATTCTTAAAATACAAGCAGGTTGGTGTAAGAGGATGTGGGATCCAGGAGGACAGTTCCACAGCTCTCTGGATTCCTGTCAGCAGCACTACATGTGATCATTGACCCTGGAGGTCACATGGGTGTATTTTTCTTGAGCTGTTGCCTTTCTCTATGACTATATTAATCTTCACATGACTTGGAATCTGCAGTATTTTCGGGTTTACCACAGCCCAGTAAGTTAGGGATGTATTTCCTGATTCACCTTCTTTGTATTTTTAATTAAAATCTTAACGATAGAATTGCTGGAAGCAAGTTCATGATAATATTTAATATGTGCCTGTGTTTTTGCTTTTTATCCGTATCTTAAATCTGTTGAGCAATCCAGTCAGTCATAAATTATTATTTAATGTTCACAAATGACCTCCAATGCACCAAAAATTATTCTCTATTTATACAATAATCTGTTTACTGGAGAGTCTAAATTTATTGCTGGTTTTTGCTGTAGAAGCCCCAGGACATGTATGTGTTCAGTGGAAGTCTTTTTAGTGCTAATAAAAGCCATGCTTTTGTAAGATTGGGACTGATGTTTACAGTAAAGGAATTTTATTAAAGTTTTTCTTCAATTTCCAGCATCCCGTTATATTGGAAAAAACGTTACACATGCAGCATTTAAAATCTGCCTTTGGTAAACGGCATTACACATTCCAATTGCAGTCAATATTGCAAACAATATACCTCATATGAAATTTGCAAATTAGGCCTTAAAAATATTGCATTTCATTTGATGCTGGCCAGTTTGCTGCTTTTTCCAGCCGTGTGTCTTCCGTGTGGTGCAGACTCAGCACACACAGCTTTTAAACCAACTAAAAACTGATCTTTATTGTTTGCAAAACAGTTCTTTATTTTACCTCTGCACTGCTGAGATTTGCCAGTTATTGCCTCTAAAGCCTTTCCCTGGCACTGAAAGGCACCAGTAACAGCAGGTTGAAATTCTGATCAGTTGGGTCAGGCTCTTCTGCACCTCTTGCCTTGAGCACTCACAGCTTCCTGCCCACGTGCAGGGCTCTGCTGGGCGGGAGCTTTGGCTCCTCCAAAGCTGAGAGTGGATTCCAGCAGAGTTCTGCTAAATTTCACATCTCCTTCAACATCCTTCATTTCAGGCACAAAACTTCACTAGGAAAAATGATGAAACCATACCCAAGATCACCCTAAGGAATTCATCAACAAACTTTCATTTTTGAGTTTAAGCGTGCAAAAAATTTACACTGTGAAGACGTTTCCACAGAGGTTTGCCAGTTCCAAACTAGATTAACAACAAAGACATGAATGTCAGCTAAAATATGAAATTGAAAAAGGTAGTCTTTGGTGTTTGATCCCTTTCAGAGCCATGCAGTTCCATCTAATGGC
Source organism: Melanocharis versteri (assembly GCA_013397845.1). Taxonomy (NCBI): domain Eukaryota; kingdom Metazoa; phylum Chordata; class Aves; order Passeriformes; family Melanocharitidae; genus Melanocharis; species Melanocharis versteri. The sequence goes on along the minus strand of VZTG01008545.1, from coordinate 415,824 downwards.
ACTCTTTTGAAAGAAATAGCACATGAAAGCAATAAAAAGGAGCTTCTTGCATCAATCATTTTCTTATTTGGTGCATGTTATGTTATCAAAATTAACTTTTAATCTATTACTTCCTGCTTCTCTAATATTTCAATTTCTATCATTCTCTTTTCATTAACAAGCTTATGATTGCCTCCTTAGTGCTCTGCCAGAGCACATCAAGAGTTCAACCTACAGATTTTCAATTTAGTCATTTTCTATCAGATTACTTCAACCAATGAACCACAGATGACATTATTTATGGACATGAGCCACCAAAGTACAGTCTGTTCAAAGCTCCGTATGTAGGCAGTACTAAACATAATTAGAAATCAACCCAAAATATTTTGCTTCTTTAAATGCGTCTGCTCAGGTATCACTGTTGTACTTCCAAATTACTTATAGAGAGGTGATGCTGAGCCATTCACCTTTTAGGCACAAAGAGTAATACCTTAGCACGATTTGAAAGAATATTGCTTCTAGCTCTAGGTTTAAAGCAGTCTTGTAATATATGATAATTTAATTCCCATGAGCATCTTCTACATCTTGAGAGGTGGGGCAGAAAAAATCATGAGCATAAAGGAAACATTCCTGCTCATTGCAGGGGGTTGGACTCGATGATGTTTAAAGGTCCCTTCCAACTGAAACTATTCTATGATGTCCTTGATCTGTATATTCATTCTCAGCTGCTTAACTGGCTACAGTGTAGAGCTTTCTAAAATAAATAAATAAATAGGAAATATATAAAGATTGATTGCATTACATTAACGGAGCATAATTATCGGGAAACATTTCTACAGATCTGTGCTATTAAATCTTTGTGGACTAGCAGGGGGAGGAAGATTAACAAATTTTCAAATTAGTTAAACTGAGAGAATTATCAAGCCTTCATTTTGTTATCAATTATTGCATTTATGTTCTCTACTTTCACAATGAAATCCTAAAAGATTCATTGCAAGTAAATACAGAATATTCAGTAACTGCAATTTAAAAAATCAAAATTCCCACTCCAACTAGTGTTTAAAAAAAAGAAAAAAACCCAGATGAATGCTTGCACTGCAGTCAGTTTAAAATTCCCACCTCCATGAAATCAAATATTGCAATTAGATAAAGTACTTAAAACTGTGGGGGTTTTAATGTTCTTGGATTAGCTCTTAACTTTGTAGAATTATCTGTGTAGCCTTTGCAGTCTCAGTTTGCACTCGACTCCCTGCTGAGATTTTTTTTTAACATTGGAACATTTTGACAAAGTTGGAATAGAATTAAGCTTAAAATGAAAACAAGCTTTCGGCTTTAAGCATTGAGTAGGTATGTTCTGGAGTCTTCTGACAAAATGGTTTTCCTGTCAATTCAACAAAACATTTTCTAGCAATGTAAAGAATAGTCCTTGACAAGAAAGTCTCTCACCTCAGAAATGTGAGTAGGATGACAAAGACACCTTGAATGTAGAATGTGAAAAAGAGAGGTTCAAGCCTTGTCACTCAGGTAGAGTAGTCTTCTGGATCTTCTGGTGAGTGGTTATTGACTTCTCTTTCCCTTAACGTCTGGAGGTTTTATTCCTTTCCTTTGCTGTTAATTGGAGAAGGGATTTGGTCTCTTCATTAATTATACCAGATTCACCCAGTGCCTGATGGTTGTGGCACTCAGCTGGCACTCAGGATTTACTCAGTCTGTACTGCTGTTGTAAATAAAATCCACCCCCATGACTTTCCAGCACACCTTTGAGAAGTCAGTCAGATCAGAATGGTGCTGTCAGCACCTCCTGTCTTCACGGGATGACAAATTTATTTCATATTAAGCTTGTGAAGAGAGTCAGTAGCATATAAACAGCTCCAGTTGACTCGAGTATTCAATTATCATTTGCACCTAGAGAAAATAAAGCATTACCTTTCATTATTATCTCTGGAGGCAGAGTATGAATTTGCTCCTGGAAAAGCATCCAGAGATATTTTTTCTCCTCTTTTCATTATTTGTAAGTGATCCAGCATTGCTGCTTTCATATTTTATTTCTAAAATGATAGCTATTAAACACATTGTATTATGATTTCTGAAAGATTAAATCCTTTGCCTGGGTCTTCACTGGTTTCTGATGAATGCCAACTGCTAAAAAACATCCCTGGTCTCCTTTCTTTTCCATTTTGTGGGACAATATCTTTAATAAGTAATAATATTGCAAAGTAGACTTTCCCAATAGCCCTCAACTTATCTTTTTACCTGTGCATACTGAAGAATAGGCAATTTCTATCATTATCTCTCTGCATACTTTTCCAGGGAAAGCAAATGCTTCTGAGTGTTCTGAGGACTTGCTACTATACCTGCAGGATTCAGGGAGAGAAAAAGCTCACAAATCTTGTGAACACTTAGTGATGTGATCACTCTAATTTCTGCAGTGTTCTGTTACATTTTACTTTAACTCCAGCAGCAAAACTTGTCATGAAATAAACATTCTCTGACAGTCACTGTGCTTTTCTCCTGTCTAGGTCTTCACTTTGAAAAAAAATTTTTTTATCCCTTAGTGAGCGCTTATGTTATCTCACACATCTGAATGAACACTCTCCTATACAATGTCATGCAGTTTTAAAATAAAGAACAATTTTGTACCTACAGGCTCTTTTACAACCATGTCAAATTTCAAAATTATGTTAATTTTCCAAAAAAGGAAAATACATCCAAGGGCTAAAGCATGCTGTGCATTTCATTGAAATCCCGATTATTTTCACTGTATTTTTATTTGTCCTTTGAACCTAAACTATTGTGCAGCCAGTTTTTTAAGGGAGCCATGGAAGGACTGTCACAACAGTTTTGATTTGGATTAGAAGAGTTTTCTACTACAGCCACAGTTCTGACCCAGATTGAATCAATAATCTGTAAGTTTTTCAAGTAGCAACTCCAAGAGAAAAGAATAGTTTTGTAGAGGTCTTGCTGAAGATATTTCAACTATTGAAGTTACTTCACTTCTGCAAGTAAATCTTTACAAACTTTTTATTAAAATCATTGTTTGTATTCAAATTTAACATATTTTGTTATGTTGTTCAGCCTGTCACCAATGCAGAATGCAACCTTATGACTTCAGATTCTCTTGCAATTTTGTCAGTTTTACCTTTTTCTTTCTCCTTTCACTGGCAAAAATTTTGAGCCTTTCAACTTTTTCTTGTTTATTAATACTAGTAAGAAACAATAGAGTCTGCTTCGTTTTGTTATTGCAACGGCCACTGTCAGCTTTATTATGATAATATCTAGGAAAATGTTCTTTAATATGTATGGGGAGTGAGAGTTGGGAATTTTGCTTCACTGATTTATCTGGTCTCTAGCTTTGATCACCATGCAATCCATCTTCTTTTATGAAACAAAACAAACCAGTCTAATTAGTTGATTGTTACAATCAGTGATCCTCAACTGTGGAAGACTAATTAACCTTAGTAGTAAAACATAATGTAAGTTTTTTGTTCATTTGTTTAATGAGTTAAGAAGTCAGGTGAGCAGAGTTGGTTAAAAAGAGATGAAATGAATGAAGACTCTAACCTGCTCCTCTAGTCTTGTATCCAGTCCCTTGCCTTGCAGTTCAGCAGATAGAAATACAGGAAACTTACACATCCTCTGCTTCTTCTTTCCTCTTTTTTATAAATTCTGTATTTGTACCTTATTGGCATTTAAATTGATGGTTCGTGTTGAACAAAAAGGACACTTTATGGTTTTGTTGCATAAATTATTCTGTCCATTATTCATTGCCCTGTGTTGTAATGTGTGTGCCATTATTCTGGATGCCTTTAAATCTCTTTCAAGTCCTTTGACAGATTTTTGTAGTCCTAGCTGCTGCAGTTTACCCAGAGCCCAAGACTGCCAAGCTGAATTACACCACGGTCATTCCTGCTTAGCACCTCATCCATAGTTAATTTCTTGAGCCTCTGTGTTTTATCTGTGTATAAATTTTTCATTTGCAACAACACTTTATCTTAGCTCAGAAGTCTGGGGTTTTGTTAATTAGTTCCTTCGTTAGCTGAGAAATTTTTGCTTCATTTTGAACCAGCTGCCTGTGTAATAGGTTCATAGTCCTTTTAGAAACTCCTATGGATGAAACACAACGAGAGCTTTTTCATTTCATAATGAGTTTCACCGAGCCCTGTGCAGCACACCAGAAACGTGAGTGCTGAAATGGAAACCCTGCCCTCCTCAGAGCCGAGGAGAGAACAGCTCTGACACTGACACCTCAGCATCACCATCAAGATGAGATAAATTGGCTGCAGATGCTTGTCAGGAAATACAAGCTGAAGTTTCAGTGTTGCTGATATTCAGCGTTTGGAGGGCCCTCTGCTAAATTCCAAAAGGTAGAGAAAAAATTAGGATCAGTAGAGCATGAATGTGAAGCACAGTTATCAGTACAAAAACCGGCCTTACAGCTGCTATCATACAACCCTCAGAGGAAGATTTAACCAGCCTCTGGCTTCCTTTAGATGGAAGGAATTGGGCTCATGAAGAAAGTGTCTCAGAGCATGTAAATTAGTTCCCAGCTCTGGAAAGAAACAAACTCGTATTTTGTATTTTACTTTTGCAAATATGTCCTGCCCTCACCAAAAGTATTACTTACTAATTAGGCCTAAACGTAAAAGTACATTTGTACCCTAAGTAGAGTACAGACTAAAAATAAGAGAAGAATAGATTGTAAACAAGTGAAATGGGAGAATGATTGCTTAGATAATCTGAAAGAATTTTAGGAAGATATAGGACATAGCTAAATTCATGATTGCCTCTTGGGCATTGTGGAAAGCAGAGAGATAATGTGCTCTGGTTTGCAGCTGGGAAAGGGAGGAGATGGTTAAAGAAAAAGTTCAGATAACAAATGTGATGACAGGGAAACAGCAGCTGAAAAAGAAAGAAGATGATGTGAGAAGAAATACAGGATATTTGGTCTTGACATAGTGAGCTTATAATGTGGACAAGATGTTCCTGAGAGGAAATGGCAATAATAGTGCAAAGAGATAGAAGGATAAACCAGAGAGGACACCTGTAAAGTTTCTCAGACTTCCAAGGACTCAAGTGTAGAAAGGTAAGACAACTATTACAGGTAAAGCACCAAAATAACATTGAGATACCATTTAGAGAGAATATAATACTTAATATAATACCTCCTAGCAGAGAGGAAAAGAACAGGCAGGAGTAGATGAAGAAATAACTGCTTCTCCAAGGGGCCTCATTTTTGAGGTTGAATGAAGCAGAAGTTTCAGAAGTAGGAAGGGAAAAGTATGAGGAAAAGGAGATTGAGGGGGAGGAGGTCAGGGCAAAGCGGTCAGGCTGAAAGATTGGAATCAAAATGGTTAATACAACAGTGAGTAAGAAAGGATGCTGCAATTTTTTCACAATTTTATAAAATTTTCCTTAAAATAGCTGACCAGATCTTGGGAAAATAGGGCTAGAGGCAAAAGTCAGCAAAGCCAGTCAGGTAGAAGGTAGACCACAGAGTGTAGCATTTGAGAGAAGAAAAGTGTTTTTTGAAGAAATGCAACAACATTTGAGGAAAAATAATAGCATTAATTTGCAGTGATAAAGAATTAGTGCAGTCCCATGATTTCTACCAAAGCAGCAGAGAAACTGTGGAAAGAGTAAGAATGGAGTCCAAGGAATCAATAGTGAGTAGCTGAAGAGAAATTTGGGTGGCAAGAAGTGATGGAAAGTAAGGTGGCACATCTTAAGCCAACAACACCCAAAACTGATTCCTGTGTAATAACTCAGCAACAAATTATTTAAATCTTTTTTTTCTTTTTACAGAACATGTTAAAGTCCCAGGAAGTGTTATGCTTTCTATCTAAATATGCCACTGATTGAGTCTTACTTTTTCACACAGTAAAATCAGCTTTTGAGAAAGCAGCTATAAAATGCTGAAACTATCAAAGTCATGAATGAGTAGCAAACACTTCATTTTAACACCACCTTAACCTCCATGATAGAGGGGCCTATGGTGCTACATGGTCAAAGAATATGGGAAGAAGGGATGGTTTGTAATGCACGGGTGCTGGGCTTCATGATTCAAGGTCACAGCAAAGTGAAACCTTTAACACTCAGTGGAAGTACCTCATGAAACGTATTGCTTGCAGTTTCTGCAAGTATGTCAATTGAATTCATCTTCAAATTTTACCTAAAGGTGTATTTCACCGTGTGCTGCCCCTACACTGGATCATGTGCATTCAGTTTGTATCATAAATTAATGTGATTATGTAAATCCTGTCTATCAGTTGGGACCTTCCTGGAGCTGTAGTCACCTTTCATTAAGACACAGCCTGATATAAGATGGGTTAATGCTTCTGATGGCCTCATTTGAGAAGCTGGGAATGCTATAGACATTATGAGCTCCATCTCCAGCATCCAATAACCAGATGGACAGCACTGAATACGGTGAGAAATTCAGCAGAGTGTTTACACATTCATGGTACTGAGCCCTATAAATCAGCAGTGCTGAATAAGCAACAGGGGCATTAGCCTATTTAGATGCTAAAAAGGATTGGATTTTAAAATTACTCAGCTCCTTATAGTATTTATAACTGGTTTCGTTTGCATGCACTTCACTAACATTCATTTTATTCTGACATAGGAAACTGCATTCTGATTATTTCCCTGAACTTACCTTGAATAGTGGATTTTGACTACACTCTGGAGGTGGCTTTGGGATTGATTTTTTTTTTTAATTGTCTGTTGTTTGACAAGCCAGTTCTATTCAGAAATCACATATGAATTCTTAGGTAATCGATGCTAATTGTAAAAATCCTCAGCAGCTTAATCTGCTGTAGCTTTCTTGAGAATTTAATAAGCCTCTCTCATAATAAAATGTGTCAGAAGGGGCAAATATTTTGCTAGCACAGCTTGTAACTGATTGTTTGAACCATGGCGCCAAGCATTCATGGAACAGGAGTACTGTGCAGTCATTTTTAAAAAGAAACATTTGATTTAGTGCCTTAAGGGCAAGAATTTTTACTATGTTTTTTAAATTCATTTGCTTTCTCATCCTTACCAGCAAAATGTCTTTTTTTTTTTTTTCTGAGGATTGCATGTTATTTGCCTTAGGATAAGCAAAAGGAACATAATGAAGCAGAACACAGCTGAGCTGTCTAAGGGTGCTTTGTTGGGGGGGGAGGGTGGCGTTGATTTTTTCCCTTGCAGTTGCAAAGTGACAATATTTCTGAACTTTTTTGCTTCAGAAAAAAACAAACAACCAAACTCTTACATTTTGGGTAATAGGGCCTTTTGGAATGCAGAATTAAGGGTTGTGTTGCACGTGACGGAATAAATAAGGCTGGGTTATAAACTGTATAAACTGAACCGAAGAACTTGGAGCTGAGCAAATCCCAGGGTGGATCTGTCACCTCTTTCAGCCCATTCCTTTATTCCATCAGTTTCATTCTGCCAAACTGCTGAATGTCTGGGGAGACATGAGACATCGGAGCTTTGATGGTGCTAAACTTCATAGAGCTCTGCATTTGGCCAAGAGTGAGGATGGTTTGAAAGCTTTTCTGTCCTCGGCTTCTGGGAGGTTCGTCAGTTATGTTGGAGCTTTAAAGTGTTATTAAATGATGCCAAGAAATCTGCCTTGAATTTTAGACTGAGTAACCTGCACCTGTGTTTGCACAGCTACGGTTATGCAGGGTTCAACACTGGAACTAGAAATAGGAGCTGGAGCAGGGAAATGGTGGGAAATGGCTGCTCTCCCAGGTTTGGTGAAAACAATTTTGAACCTGCCTAATTGCATGAAACAGGGCATAGTGAGGGAGGATCAGCTTTCCTCCCCAAACAAACCTGACAGCTCAGATTAATGTCACACACCATCAGCTATTCAGCTTCCTTGGAGATCTTGGCAAGCTCTGCCAGCAGGAGGAGGCAGACTTGATCAATGCATTATTTTAATATCAAGGTAATCAGATCCTGGGCAGAGAAAGGGTTCCTTCATTCTTTTAAAATGTATTCTTCTTTAGTAATGAGGGGAAAACCAATAAGCTGTCCTAGAAGGAAAGAAAGGGGGCCAGTGCCAAAAAAAAAGTATTACATTTGCTGCACACTTCATCTTTAAGTTCTTGGTGCCAAGTTCTTGCATCTCCTCCAGCATGTGAAATCCAGGACTCAGACGTGGCTGCTGGAGATCCCTGCAAACTGAGGAGTGGTGAATAAGATTTCAGCTTTAATTACGAACTTCCTGCTATCTCCCCTCCTCCTTTGAAATTCAAGGCACTTCATTTTATTTTAACATAGTTTGGTGTCTGAGATTCCTTTTTATGTTAGTGGAAAAATAACGATGAAAAGGAAAATAATTCTCTTATGAAAATTCATGAGAACAGGCAGAGTTTAGAAGCTGTGTTATTTATTCAGGAGAGCACAATGATTTTTAAGAACACTGGGATTTTATGTTTGTGTGGATTTTTTGGTTTGATTCTTTTCCTTTGTGTACTTTGCCTGTTTTCATACCTGTGCAGCTGTTGAGCATATGTATTAGGTCTAAAAGTTGAAAATCATTTAGAATTTAGATTAAAAAATAAGTCGCCTATAAACACAATAATCTGTTAGCTAAGACTGTGAGCGGAACTTTCAAACACCATTTTTATGTATTGAAGTGCTCAAAGGCAGAAATCCCTGTGCTTCTCTCATGGCCCTAATAAACAACCTTACCATTTTTAGTCCAGGAATAAGTAAAGCCAGAACTAAGATCTCAGAAAGGTACTTGTACTGAGACCCTGATACTGTGCAGAGCGAGTTGTCCTGGCAGTTTGAGAGTATCTGTATTTAAATGACATGTTATATCTGTGTAGACACAGACCTTGCTGCTTTCTGAGTAGCCTTGCTCAAGTAGTTCCATTCGGGGCTCTCTGGCTGCTGTTGCTGGATCTCAGAAGTCACCTACAGCAGTTGCATCACCTCAATCAAACTCACTAGAGTTTTTCTGGCCTTCTAGGCCCTCAGAATCTGTGTCAGCTTTTCCAAGTCATTTCTTCCTTTAAAACACACAGAAAGTTAAAAAATAAAAAGATTCCTTCATCCTGCAGAACCAATAACCCCGAGGACCCTGGGCCCCCAGACCCTTTGTTCTCTTTCCAGAGTTGGTTGCCAGCTGGACCTAGTGGGATCCATGCAAGAATCTTCAGGGCATTTTCCCTCAAGATGTGTCAGGGGTGTTCTTGAAAAACATACACTAGACTACAACTTTCAACCTTCCCTACATTCAGCTGACAAGTTCCTTCTGGAATGTTGTTTCCCCCATGCTTATTTTATGATGTCTTCTTACTGTCGGTAAGAAATAGAGGCTCGACTCTTCCTCTTCCCTTGGAAATACATGTTTTTCATTTCACTGGAATGACACCTGATACACTTTCACCTCAAGAGCTGAGATTTTTGCTTTAACTCTTTCCTAAATATGTCCTCTCCAACTCTATCTTTTGAGTACCAACTGCTTTCTGGGAGCACTCCTGTGGCTGTTGGTTCTCTCTGTACAGTCTTAATTTCCAATATAATAATATAAATGTCATTGTTTGAAAGAATAGCAAGTAGGTAGAGTATCCATTTACTGTGGGGGCCAGTCTTGACCAAGTTTCATTCTGCGTGAAGGGTCCCCAGCCGTCACCAAGCCCCATTAAAACCTTTGCACATCTATCAGTGAGTAGTGGCCTCTTTATTTCTTATGATTCTTTTAAGCCAGATCTGCTGGGGAGAAGATATGAAGGCAGCAAGAGAAAGTAAAATCAGATAGGTGAAATTAATTCTTTGAATATTGAAATCAGGGAAAGTGGTACTATGTAAGTACAGTGGGATGATGCTGAAATGCAAGGCTTCAAGTTATTATTCTTTGTATCTGAAAGTGTAAAACCCAGCTAGAGAAATTGCTGTAATCATATGTCTGTTCTCATTTTACAGCGTTTGTATTAAATACAGAGTCTGTATCAGATTCAATAGCAAAGTACCTTTTCTTTCAAGGTAATATGTGTACACTATTTTCTTCACAAATCTTGACTGGTAGTGGCTCAAGGTATACACAGCTCTTGTGAAAAATATGAAAGGTTCTAGAAATGAGGCCAAGCTCTTAACTCTCACAGAATACCAAAATGATACAAAGAGAGAAGAGAACATTGCCATTTATACTGGCAAATTTCAGGTTTGTCATTCTTTTCCTCGAGAACAAGGGAAACAACTCATGCAAAGGAAAGATAAAAACAGGCAGGCATTGCTGGCTTTATCTGCAGTGTGATAAGCTTCCTTCAGGGGGACATGAACAAACTATGCATAAGGCATGCAGAAGGTACAGGCAGTACATTTTAAACTCTTCCCACTGTGAATTGTTCCAGCTTCAGGAAGCCATTCAAGTTTGCTGTTAGAGCTCCTTCTAGCTTCTGGTACCAGCTCTGGTGCACTGAACTTTTCACTTTTGTTTTAATAGAGCTTAAAATAGTTTTATGTGACTTAGGAATTTGGCTTTGATTTAAGGTCCGGAAAGAAAGAAGGATGGATGAAGTTAATCCTAACCTTGAGGAATGTCTCTGTGAGAGCTACAACTGAAAACTCCAGTACACAACCCACAGACCCTCAAAGACAGGTTTACCTGGAGAATCCTTGCCGTGGGTGGGCCCTCCCGTGGGTGCCTAACTCAAACCTGCCTTCCAGGGAACCGGCAAACCCTGCGGATGGTGACATGGCTGTTGCTTCATGGAAGAAGTCTCTGGAAGAGACTGTTGGGAAGAGATGGACTTTGCTGCCATCAGCCCAGCTAGGAGTGGCAATGTCAGTAAAAGCTCAGTAACACCAGTTTATCTCCATGAAATACTTTGGTTTTGTCAAGTCAGTGTTTTGTACATAAGGCCTGTTCTGTCAAAAAAAAAAAAAAAATAAAAGTCCTGACCAGCTCAATACTCTTCAAATAGGACCTGAAATAAGTGGTGGTACGATTTTAAGCCCAGAAAAGCCGATAGGTGTAAGTAATTTACAACATGAATTGAACCAAATTCTATGGTTGTGTAACATCACAAGTTAAAGAACAAGAAGAGACAGTACCAGTCTCACTATTTGTTTACCTGATACTTTCTGTCAGAAGAAATTGTGTAACTTATTTGTTGGGGTTTTTGAGAAACTTTCTGCTGTTATTTGCAGCAGACCCTTGAAAACTCACCCAACAAAAACTCCTTTGGGTAAAGGGTCTTTTTCTTGTCCAATAAAATTACCAAATAAGTTCTAAAGTCCTAAGGAGAAACTTCTATTTACTGTCTGCTTCATCCTAAAAGTTTGTCAGGACTTTCAAAACAACAGCCTGCCAAAGGAGCCTGAATTGTGATTGCACTAAACCCATCAATGCTTAAGCTGCTAATTTACTGTATGTGCATTTGGGAATAACTGGTCTTGAAGCAGAGTAACATACTCCTCATGTTGTACATTTTCTTCGTAATGAAAAGTCTGAATATGTGTCAAATTTAAAATTAAATGTAAATAAATCAAACTGTAAATGTAAATAAACAAAACATCATTTATTTTTGCAAGTACCTTCGTTTTGACCCCTGGCTTTGCCAGAGGTTAATTCCATATATACTCTTCTGTACTGTCCCTGAGAAAATCGTTATAAGATACAGAAATTCCCTAAACAGCTCAACCTATGGCAGCTATCCAGTCAAGGATTGGTCGGGAATTAAGGCTTTGCATTTTTGTGTTTGGTTGCTGTTTTTTCTTAATCTGAATCAATTTAAGATGTTTTGTTTGACACGCCTTTGCTGAGTCAAAGGCACAGTGCAAACTCCCGAGCAGGGTCTCCGTGCCCAGAACTGATGCTCCCAGCCAGGCTGGGTGATTCCCATCCCTGGGGCTGCCAGCTGCACCCAGCTGGGGCTGAGCTTCTGGCTCCCCAGGGCGCACCTGGAAGCCATAAAATCTTGAGTGGAGCCACTTTTCCTCGAGCTTCCGAGCTCCTTTTTGCATGGCCAAGGCTTTGTGCTTGGAAGCCGCGTGCTGACGTGCAGGTGTTGGTGGCTCTGGGGCTCTGGCTGCCCCGAGCTGCCATGCACCATGCTGGCATCTGCCTGGTGGCATCTGCAAAGCCTCAGGCACTCTCCCTGCTCCCGTGCAAGCCAAGCAGATGTCAGCTCCCTGGATTGTCACAGCGTGTGCTGAGCAGTGTGTCTGTGTAAAGAGGGATGAACTTGAGTCACTGTGCATCCTCCCTGTGTGAATGCTTTACACTGCTGAAATTTCTTCATGTAATGAAACACCAAGAGGCTGAATTCTGTAAAACTTACCAACCCCATAATTCTTCTGCCTTTTGGTGCATTGGTTCACTAGTCTGCAAAGCAAAGCAGGCGGGGTTTGCCTGTAAGTTTTAATACTTGACCAAAACCTTCATGTGTTCCAGCTCCTTGAATAGTGAAAATAGTAGTAGATCCTTTCTATCACGAGTCTTAAAGCAGGATTACAGTTCGTTGTCAGAAAAGAAAAAAAAAAAAAAAAGGGCCCAATTTGCTTTGGCCTGGCTTGCTCCTGACATATTCATTCTAAACCAAGATGATTAGCATAGCAGAGCATTCCCAGAGTATGTGAATGTGCATTTCCATTGAGAGGGGATTTGCTGGCTGGCTGCTTATGGCAGCCAATGTTCTTGTCTAGGTTTTAATTTGTTTGTTTGGATGTTTGATGTGTTGTTAGGAGTTATAGGATTGAAAAGCTTCCAAAAGTCCTATCCAGCCTCTCAAAATATCACTGCAGAGAAATACGTTTGTTTTTGGAAAATAGATGTTCCTTTTACAAGATAGGTGCTCAGCTGCAGTTTGGTGGGGGTGTGGGATCTGGGTATCCACTTAAAACTTTCAGCTGTTGCTCACTTGGCCAAGCTGACAAAAATTACTTTTGACTTGCTTCAAATACAGTGGCACTTTGCACTATTGTTTTGGAAAAAACATGCAGCTTGAAAAGAATATATTAATTTTTGAAAGCCAGACTGTTTCTTGCAACAAAAATGGCTGCTATGCTAACAATTCCATGCACCTGCAGGAATGAGGGAGCTGCAGGTTTCTTGCAGCATTCCCTGCCTCATTACACACAATATATGAAGTGCTACTAAAACTGTTTAGTTTTTGTTTCAAATTAATGAAATGCTTTGAGATCTCCTCCACCGTGAATTCTTGTTATTAAACATCCCTCTTTTAGACAATAAACTTCCTTTTATTATCAAAAGAAGATCCTGAAGATGAATGTGGGGGTTAGGAAGAGTAAATGTTTCCTTCATTGTCTGCAGGCGAAACACAGCAAATGGGGCTCAGGTGAAGCTGTTCTGGTCCCCAGCTGAGGGGACACACCAGGCTTGGCGCTGTCCTCCAGGCAGCTGCTCTGAGAACAGAGCTCAGGCCTAAGGCTGTGCATGTTCTTTATACTCTCAGTAAAGTGATGGAAAGGGCCACCGGGCTCGATGAGCTGCTGGAATGGCTCGAAACAATCAAATTGAATTACTTTTTTCTTTTAAGTGATAATGGGAGAGTGAAAAACATCATCAACTCCAGAAGAATTTTCCAATAGGAACTGGCTTTGCAATATGAATCTTGAAGGGATCAAAGAAGGATTAAATAAATTAAGAGCAGGGAGTTGTAAGGCTGTGCAGAGATGCACAAGCAGCCCTCTCCTGAGTGGACTTTTCTTTTAAGGTTAGAGTGTAGAATACCTGACATAGTGTGATCCACAAACGCTGTACAATGTGTGTTATACTTGCCAGTCAGATCCTGTGATTTGTTAGGCATCAGTCTAGCTAAGAACTGCAATATATTTAATTTTGATGAGGTGCTCGTTAGTTCACTCGGTCCTCTCCATCCTCCACGCTTCGTGGCTGATGGCTTTGATGATGATGGCACTAAATCACACACTTCAAGTTTAGCATTTCTTGGCTGTTTTTCTATAACTAATCCTAAAATGTTCTTCTTAACAATTTCATGTATAGTGAAGGATCTATCATTTGAGATTGCGGAAATTAAAGTCAGTGAAAAGGTAAAAAGTCTGTTTTGTGCTGTGACCTTCTGCAGTCTCCAGAGGAGGAGCACAGCTCCTTTCACATTTGCCTCCAGACTCTGCTCATCGGTATCTACAGTTCAACATTCAAACATATTTTTGACTCTGAGTTTGTGCATTTCCAGAAGTGCAGGGCTGTAAATAAAGTAAATGAGGAAATTTTCCTGTCAGGCTGAAAAAAACAAAAGTCATGCCTGTAATCCAAAGGGTTCAAGAAAATAAGATAATCATTACATTTTGATAATCAAGCATGGTTGGGGCTGCAGAGAAATCAGTTACTCTGGAAAACTTAAATAAACAGTTTGTACAGCCTCAGCATAAGAGATCAGATCCACAGAGCTGCTTTAGGGGGTTCAGAGCCGAGTAACCACCTATCCACAGCATCTGGCACCTGGTGTAATGGTACCTTTGTGAGGCAAAATGCATCTGAAATAGGGAGTGCTGCTCTCTGCATTAGGGAGACTTCAAAATAACAAGGGAATTTAGTCTTAAATACTCAGCTTCTCTTTTCATAGTTCATTATATCATGATTGGATTCCTTCTGTGGACACAATCTTCTTAATAGTAGTATTCATCTCTGGCAAAGGTTCAGCTTGAGGAGAACTAGGACTGAGATGAAAGAATAGAATTTATATTATTTAGCAGCTGAATGTGTCATTACATCAGAGTTGGTATTGTGTAGCAAATTGCAAGTTGTAGTGAAATTGCTTTAAAAAATATCTGTATATATTTTTCTAAAACTGTGATAAAGTCATTCAGCAGCACATTGAAATGCATTTCTAGCTGAACTGTTATATCATATCTTTTTTTCCCTGTGGTACAAGAACAGATGGCAGTTATTTTTCTTACCAGTCTCCAGCAAAGCTGCTGCGATGCTTTGCCTTCTCTTGTAAATGCTTTCAAGTGAAAGACAAGTACACATGACCAAAATGAATCTGCATTATCACACTGGATGGGGGTTTCTAAAGCAAACTTTTAATCAGCTTACAACATTAGGCTGGTGATAATTACTTAAAGTCCTATCAGTCAAGTAGTGCATTATGACAGGAAAATGAGCCATTAGTCAGAATCAATGGCACATGTTTTGCAATAAGTTTTTGGAGCAGATGTGTTTTTTCATAGACATTTTTAATGCAATAATTGAGTATTCTATGAATTGAACACAACTGCAGTCACTCCCCACGGGCACACATGGGTGGATTTGGAGATGCTCTCTGTGGCTTTATGGCATTCCTGGGGGGACTGTGTTTGATCTGAGAACCTCAGCTGATTGTTCAGTAGCTGATGTGTCAAAAGGGCTTCCACCCCTACAGTGACAAAAGTGTTGAGTGATTCTATACATTTTTATAAGCACAGTATAAATTGCAATGTTTTTTGAAGGATTTTGTTTTAAAATCATTGCTACCTTAGCAGTAGTTTGGCAGCTCTGAAAAGGCCTGGTGAAAATTTCTCTAAATACAACCTGGTGTAATGTTGCCTGCACCACCAGAAATTTTGTGTAGCTCAAGAAATGCTGTATTCTGAAGTGAAATCATTTGTAGTTATAAATCTAGATGAAACCACCAAGTGTTGTAAATCTAGGCTGCCTACCAATTTATGACTTTTTAGATTGCCTGCTATAATGTGCCATATTACAAAAGTATTGTTAGGAGCTGTATTTAATTTACTTGCTTTAAATTATGGTTTAGTAGACTTGGCAGTGCTGGGTTAATGGTTGAACTTGATGATCTTAAAGGTCTTTTCCAACTGAAATGATTCTAAAGTAATGCTGTACTGAAAATCCAGCTTTATTCAGAGAAGCTCTAATTCTTCTGTTTCATACAAACTTTTCAAAACCCGTGGTGTTTCTTATTTTACAGCCTTCGGCAAAAGAAAGGCAACTTGGCCCAGAAGCACTGGGCTGGAGCAGCCAACATAGCAAAGTGCAAGCCGTGCCCCGTGGCGCATTCCGGCGCGGTCTGCGGCTCCGACGGGCACACCTACACCGCCAAGGTAAGCTCTGCCCGGGGCCTCAGCTCCCAGCAGCGCTGCTCGTCCGCGCTGTGGGCTGAAGGTGAGAGACCTCGTGTAATTAGGCAGTATTCAATTACACTCTTCGTTAATCTAGGAATATTTTTTTGTGTAAAAAGTACTGATAAATGTAGGTTTTTTCCATATTGGACAAACAGCGAATCAGAATGCCAAATCACAGTCTTGTGACTTTCCTGATTCACGTTTCTCTGAATAGCTTGTTCTCTTAATGAAGTAGAACACTTTTAATATTCATGATGCAACTGAAAAAAAATATCATTCGATGCGATTGGCTTGTTTAGACAAGAGGATTTGGGGATAGTTCTTTCTTTTTTAGACCTGGTCTCCAAATCATAAAATAACTTAGCAGAATCATTCTTCAGTGACAGATTTATTTTTAATTGTCTCTTTCTTTCCAGACTGCATGGGTAACATATTACAATTCATTTAGCCTGTGGTTTTAATAGGCTTGTGTGCCAGATGCAGCATATATGGTACCATAAAAAAATTCCCATAACCCAGTGGGGATAAATTGACTCATTGTTATACTGAAAATACGATCACCTTAGGGCTTGACTCAATAAAAGGAAATGTCTTCACAGCCATTCAGCATTGCAGATCTCCCATTAGCAAACAAAGCCTTCCCTGTCTTGGATACATGTCCCAAAACCAGCGCTTCAGGCACTGGAAAGCATGTTTGGGGAATACCCTCAAGGTTCTCTTATCTTCATGTATGCAAAGTAATGTTTGA
Source organism: Melanocharis versteri (assembly GCA_013397845.1). NCBI lineage: Eukaryota > Metazoa > Chordata > Aves > Passeriformes > Melanocharitidae > Melanocharis > Melanocharis versteri. The sequence goes on along the minus strand of VZTG01008545.1, from coordinate 399,047 downwards.
CAGCCAGTAAAACTACCTTTTAAAATCCAAAAATAGCCTGCACAAAAAAAAAACAACCAACAAACAAACAGGAAAATAAAGCTATCAGAGGCAAAAAAAATCTCTGCTGTAACAGCTACATTATTTTCTCAGCTGGGCATCTTGAATTCTTCACTTATTAATGGGCACAAATATTAAAATGCTGCCATGCCTTGGTCATTTCAGATTCTCTGTTCTGGCTGAAGGATTTGCATGGCCAGAAGGAGCAAATCAGAGCAGAAACTCTCATCTGTGCACACAGACTACAGGAAAAATGGCTACACATTGCCTATTAAACAAGTTACTGTTTAATACTCTCTAGGAGTGTGTGTTGCAGTAATTTAGCTTTGGTATTTATGGTTAAGATGGGCTCATTTGAAAAACAAATTTTTCTGTCTGAACTCTTGAGTCTGTCAGACATTCTGTAGTAAATAGATTTCGTTTCATAGTCGTGCTATTATCTCATTTCTGTGCGTCTTACCTGCATCTCTGTTAGCTCCAAAGGAGTTTTTGGCCCTCTCTATTTCTTGCCATAAGATCTAACTGGTTTTCATAAGATGTTCTGCCAATGTTATAAACCCACCAAGCTATTGTGATTATGATATAAGCCTGACAGCTACAATGAAGACATGAAACATCTCTTGGTGCTGACATGTTTGACTGTCAAAGAGACACCTCCCAGAAGTTGCCTGTTTGCATTTTGGGGTTTTTTTCAAAGGAGATTTTTTAAAGATTTATTTTGAAACAACTTTGTCTCATCTTTATTTATTATATGTTTTACTATCAATTGCTCCTGTCCTAGCAAAATTCAATTTTTTTTTTTTTTTTAAGACGAATTTTGGTAAATGAGCTGAAAATAGGGAGAGCATTAAAATAAAATAGTATATGTTAGTGTCCTAACAAATAACATTTTTATGATCAGGAATGATCATGGGTGTCTGGTATCTTTTACAAAAAGAACATACTGCTTCCCTCAGATTCTCTGTTAGATTCGCCAGACAGACAGTGTGATCCCTTTTTCTTGCCTTCAAGTCGCTAAAATCAAATTTTTCTCAGTAATCTTCTTTCACATGCCAGTGCTGTTGGCAAGTATTATTTCTGGCCCTGCAGTGCTGTCATGGTCTCGTATCGGCTGTGCAAATGCCACGAGGTGGACTCGAGTGAGGGCACTGCTTCGTGCAGGGATGTGTTTGTTGGTCCCTGGCTCTGCATCTGCTGCGCTGTGAACGTGCAACGACGAGCGGGGCAAACGGGCGGATCCTTGCTAAGCTTGTAAACAAAAGATGGACAGTGGCCACCAAGTTTCAGGGGGAAAAAAATCTTCTGAAACTGTATATTGGGCTTCCCCTGCTGCTGGCAGCCAGGTGGGACATGGATACAGCAGCAGCTGATCCATCCTGGCTCCAGGTGGGACACAGATACAGCAGCAGCTGATCCATCCTGGCTCCAGGTGGGACACAGACACAGCAGCAGCTGATCCATCCTGGCTCCAGGTGGGACACAGACACAGCAGCAGCTGACCCATCCTGGCTCCAGGTGGGACACAGACACAGCAGCAGCTGATCCATCCTGGCTCCAGGTGGGACACGGACACAGCAGCAGCTGATCCATCCTGGCTCCAGGGGGGTTTGGCCTCTGCTGCAGGCGCAGCAGGGGCTGAGGTGGGGATGGGCTTTGGGCTCCCAGTTCCTGGCCTGGCAGAGCAGCATCAAAGTGTTCAGTAATGACCTGGGGCTGCCACCCTACAGCAGCAGTGTGTGTACCAGGGCTGGCCCTTTTCCATGCTTTGAACTGTTATCTGAGGAAAAAATGAATGAAAAGGGAAAGACACAGCAGGAGTGCGACTGACTGATCAAATGCAGGTGAAACTTGGGTGTCAATAAATGCACAGTTATTCACATTAAGAAAATACACATATACCAGATATACATCTCGCAGGCTCTCATTTAGCCCTTTGATCCCGGAATAATTCCGGCTGTTTCTCAGGATACATTGTAGACCTAGAGGCAAGAATTTCATGACAAAACTGGGGAAAGTCAACCAAATCAATAATGCAAGGGTTATAGGAGAAAAAAGTAACAGAAGATAAACTAAAGCTCCACGTTTGAGCTTACTGGGTGATGTAGACAGAGGTTCAGGATGTTTAACTCAGCCTTGCAGTTCCACCAAAGATATGGAAGCCTTCAGCCCCACAACTAATTTATTGAGGGCTAGTCAAAGGAATTTTAATCTTCCATTGGAAAATATTCAGTGGTATTGATTTCTAGCACAAAGTCAAATGGTAAAATGTTAAAAATTATGAAAATGCCATGCCCACATCTTGTGCTACAATGACTTGAGTGTCACCTAAACTATAGGGGACACAAGGTAATGAGAACTTTGATGGCTCTAAAATTGATTTAGCTTCATGTGTGGGAGTTGTACTGCTTTAAAAATCTCACCACCCTTCAGGCATTGAACCTTTCTGGTTCTTTTTCTGAAATCTTGAAAATTTGATCTGGATTATTTCATCTGCTATGCACAAGTGCTGAAGTGGAAATTGATAAGCCTGTTGGGCTGTAGTGTGTGGTGGGGTTTTTATTGTTCTAGTTTTGTTTTCCAGATGACAAACTAATTCTTTTAAGCAATGGGATTCTTCAGTTACACCAATAATTGAGCACTTCTGCATGACAAAATTTGAACACAGATGTGGCCTATATGTACTCAGTCCCTGTACCCTGTTTTCAGCAACTGAAAAATGAGTGGGTTTTGAACTTTCAGAATTTGCTTGTATTTCTGGAAACTTTATAAATTTTTACCCTTTCCTGTGAGCTTTGAACCCTAAGGGGCTTAGGTTTATCAAAGATTTCACTGATTTTTTTTTTTTTTTTTTAGAGTTACTGCTTAAAATGCAGGTGTTTTAAAGTGCACACCATCTCTCACATAATAACTTTGTACAAATAAGTTTCCTGGGTATAACAGCTCTATTTAATATTGTGACAATACAAAGCACTTCCATAGGTTATTGCAGTCAGAGTTTCCAAAGCTCTTTGAAGTACTAATGAATTAAGCTTATGAGGTACGTAAGCCCTGTAAAGAGCTCGATGTAATTAGTTAATGTTTTTGTGAGCAACACATTAAGAAGAATAACTTTGTAGATGTCAGTTTTACAGGAACTTTAATTAAGCTTGTTAATAAAGCAATTACCTGAACATGACGATGACTGTACTTAACTAGTCAGAAAATGAAAATTAGGATGATCTTAAATTACAAAACATACCACCTCAATGACTAATGGTCCCTTCAAAGATGGAAAGGTACATTGGCATAATTATTATGCTTCTAATTAGGTACATTGTTGTTCTGCAAATTTTAATTAAACCATTGTGAACTAATTAAGTCCATGATCATGTCTCTTTCTGTTTGAAAATGTAAAAATCACATCCTGTTGTCATAACATTAGGTAATACATTTGATATTAAGGGATGTACAAGAAAAAAAATTTCCAACAATCTTGAAACAGAAGAAAACAATAACGACCAAAATAATGAGACACCATTAGTTAAATGTGTGCAATGTGAAGGCTGCTACGTTTAATTAGGAGGGGTCTGTATGCAGAAGTGCAATTAGCAAATACTTGTTAAGTGTGTAAGTGTTGAGTATTTAGTGCAACGTGGTTTGGTTTTCCATAATCCAACTATTGGCTGGGTTACCTGTCCTTGAGCTCTGGGGTGCTGCTCTTCAGCTTTGGTTTTGCACAGCTTTTCCTCTCTGGTTTGTCTGAGGGATGACTTGGCCCCTCCTGATGGAAAGCAAGGTACTCAGCAAGCATTGACTTCGTGTGTCCCCAGCTGGATGAAGAGTTGAATTAAATTCTCTGTTAGCTTCTAGCTTTGGTCTGGTTTTGTAAGGGAAAATTAAGGGAATAAGAGAGGAGGTGGGGGAAAGGAAAGTAAGACACAATAGGATATGATTAAAGAATTCCATGGGGAAGAAAACCAACTCATCCTTATGCATCTGTTCCCTGTGCACATTTTAAAGATTGTTGGTGGGAGGTACAAGGATAAATTATTCTTTTATATACCTCTTTGTGGAAATGGATAGATTTTATGGGAAGTGACCATTCTGAATGAATTTTCTACAGGAAAAAATATTTTACAGCATTGTAACTACTTCCTTATTCTAGTAGCAGATTTTCAACATTCATCCCTATTTCGTTATTTGACTCTGTGTGTTGCAGGGGGGTTTCTAACTGCAGCAATACATCTGGCATGAGGCTTTTAGCACTACTGACTTTATTCTCCCAAATAACCACTGGAAAACTCCAGAGGACTGTGGGAGAACTAGAGTTGGCCTGATGTTGAGTACCTTTGTACATCCCCTGTTGGACTCTGGCACATCTGGCTACTGCATTCCCACGAGGTAGATGTTCCCTCAGCCTGTGCTCTGGGCCAGTGAGACTCGAGTTGTGTAATCCAAAAGCTGCGTGAAGCTGTTATTGCATAATCAACTCCTAAATAATAAATTTTGCCTCTCAGAAGGCGAAACACGCGGAGTTCTGTGCTGTGCATCCAGGGCTGCACAGTTTGTTTGGCTTGAAGCATGAGGTGAGCAGTGTTTTTTGATCAAGTGCTGTGTATCCTAAAGACATCCTGTTGTTTATGTGGTGTTTTTCTCTGCATGGTCTCTAGGAATGAGCAGAAAATTGGGAATAAGGTAGATTTGTATTCTTCTGTACCTTGTAATCCATGTCAGCGTCTTAAGATAGTTAAGTGTAAAGGGCATTTTTGCATATACTTGAAGAATGGCATTTCTCTTTTGGTCAATTAATATGCTTAAAAAATGGTTTTCTGCCTCCTACAGTCTTTCCAGTGATGCCTCATAGGAGTGTCTTGGCCACAAATTAACAATCCAGGACAAAGATCTGTGCTTTCCCCTGACTGGGGTAACCTTTGTTAAATTCTGAGGGAGCTGGGAAATACCACTTTCAAACTCTGCTCACATAATCATTCAATTCTGCAAATTCCTGAGCTTCCTTTCAAATCCCATTTAGTTCAGTGTTGAAGTGAAGAAGCTTTTGCTTTTTGGTGGTGTCAGATAGTAAATTCAGAATCCCAAACAATGCTTTACCAATTTTACATCCTAACCAGGAAAAAAATAGCCCTGCATAACCACTCGTCTGTGCACTGCAGCTGCTTCTGTGACAGCTCCCCAGCTAAAGCCCATGAATATATACATGTTTGCAAGGATTTTTACCTGACATAATGTGAATTGTGAGAACAGCCTAAACAGAGGCTTCTGCAGTGACTCAACAGATAGAGGGGGAAAGCGAAGAGCTCTGGGCAATTTTTACAGAGTAAGGGCTGCTTTGTCATATTGCCAGGTTTGAGATTCTGTGAATTAATGAGAAATTGCTGTGGCCCAGGACACGATGTTCTTTCAGAGACTGCTTGTTGCTATATCTTTAGTCTTTGGAGGAAGAATCTTCATGAACACAGTTCTGCAAACACAGATTTGGGGAAAAAAATAAAGACACTGAAAAATGAACAAAAAACGGAAAATGGTCAAAAAAATAGGGTTTTTTTTTTAATCCCTTAAATAAACCTCTTATGAAGAAGATACTGATTCTTTTTGTGGGAAACTGGCTACTTAAAACGCTGTCAAAGCCACTGGTCAGTGTTGGAAGGAGATGGATGTTGCTTTGGTCCTGCTGAAGCCTGGTGGTCCCTTGGCTCCTGCATAAAGGCAGGACAGAGAAACATTGGAGGCATTCTGGGGACAGATTAAGGTAGATCACCACCTGGTTCTGTTTTTCCTTTCTATAATCTCTTTTAAGAGAGATTACTTAAAATTTCCACTGCTTTAATTTGTACTGGGGTCAGTGAGCAAAAAGGCCCTGACAGAACCCAAAATTTACCCAAAGTTGTGTGTCCAGGTTTTAGCAGCTGTGAGTTAAGCAAGCTGGTCTAATTGGGGTATGGTGATGTTTATCTCCTTTCTCTAACCTTGCCTAGCAGGGAAAAGATATTTTTAGTTTGTTTTTCCATATTCTAACGTTTCTCAGTCCAGAACAATTTAGCCTTGCACAGACTGGGTTCTTTGTGATTAACATATTGTGTCAGTTTCTAAATCCATATTTTCTCCAATTCCTGAATCTCTTATTTTGCCATATTAACGCTTGTCAGAGTTGAATGTTTTAATTATCAGGTCAAGCCTAAAGACTCCGGAGGAGATTACAATTAAATGTCTCTGTTAGGTGGGTTGCTGCAAGTGGTAATTCTCCCTTCATATTATTTTGGTAACTTGACAATAGAGAAAAAACTGCTCAAAACTCCCTTAAAAATCCTTCTCAATAATAGCTGCAGTAGTGATGTGTAAATGCTGGGAAAGGCATTATGAGAACCTGTGCAGAATAAAACAACCTCAAGTTTCCAACCCACAGCCCCCATTGCTGAGTGACAGGGAGAGGTGAAGCTTCAGGGAGCAGAAGGCTGCTTCTCTCACATCCAACTCCCTTCAATTCTGTACAAGCCCATTTTCCCAAATGGCTCTGATAATACTCAGAGCTCCCTAAAGCACCTGAATGTGCTCATCTTTTAGTGCTGCAGAAGTGCAGGATTTTGGGCTGGTTGTCTTGATTTCACCAGTGTTCTCATAGCACAATAAACCCTAAGGAAATTTTTTAAAAAAGAAGTCTACTCTTTTGGCAGTTTTAGGGTTTATTCTATTGCAGTCATTTAAATTGACCAGACTTCATTGATAGGATTCACTTAAATGTATCTTCATTAAATAGATTAGATTCATGTTTACCCACTAAATGACTCTAGAACCTAATTAGACCTGCTTCATAGTAATGCAGCTCCTCATATTTTCATGTCAGTTGTTACAAGAACGCCAAAAAAAAAACAAACCTAGGAAGAGACTGGGAGGATGTGTATGGGGGTGAGTCATACATGTCTAAAATATCTTGGCCAAGGTATTCACAAACAACAATATTTTGGGATTTTGTTATGGCGATTTCTAGCTTACTAAAATAATTTTAATATAGATTTATGTTTCAGTCTGCTTTTGGTGTTTTGTGGGGTTTTTCTTTCTTTAAAGGGAAGGAAATGACCCATTGACTTTCTTTACATAGCAAGGGTTAATGCTGAAGAAGGGCAGCTCCTTGCAGGGAGTTTGGTCCCTATGCTTTTCTGATTTGCCCACATGTGCCTTATTCAGAAGGATGACCTAATGTTCAGAACATTACTGATTTTTCCCCTTCCTGTTTACGAACTTCTGCAGTGTTGAAGACAATGTTTTTATTTAGGCGCCCAGGTAAATGCTGCCAATAATTAGAAGTCTGAATATGTAACACTCCTGCTGCTGGCTGCTCATTATTCCAAAAAACTCAGAAAAACAATGTTTTTCTAGGGAATGTGTTTAAATATATGTGCTGAAGTCTTACTGAGTTAAATAAGACTGAATCTTATTAGCATCTTGAAAAATGCAGTTTCGTGCCTGTTTTAGGCTGGAAGATGTAGGCCTGTCAGCTTTTTTTTACACAGTAAATGAACATCTTGTTTAGAACATCAGTTCTCTAGATTTTCCAAAGTTTATGGTTTTTACTGGTGTTGGCTGGTTTTTTTTTGGGGGGGGGAGTGTATTTTTAATTCTCATTACAATATTTTATTAGATATAAAAACTATTTGTTGGTTAAACATACCACCAGCAGTGACTTGCTTGGGCACATTACCCCAAAGGAGGGAGCACTAGATGTTGTTAAAATAAAAGCATAGCTTGAGGCTTTTTCTTTTCACCTGTGTGGAAGGAGCCAGCACTAAATGGCAGAAGACAATGTTCTTATTAATAAGATTCTACATTAAAATTACAGCAGGAGCACAGGGAGAAAGAAGCAGCACTGAGTCGACTGTGACTTGTGTACTTCGAGTTATTGTGTCAGTAATGATGGATGGAGCAAACAATGAAATTTGACCTGTCAGGTTATGCTTCTGAGGCTATGAGCCTTAAGGCATTTGTAATTGGCTTTACCAGTATGTTAATTTAGGTGGTTTGGAAAATTAGATTATTTGAATGATACAGGCCGGTTTGCATTTTTAGTATTCAAAAGAAAAGACTAGAAACTCAAAGGGACTGAAGTCATAAGGCTCCTTCTTTGTAAGCTGCCTGTTGTCCCTGTATAATAGAGCAGGCAGAGGAGTAGTTTTCAGTGAGATGTTCACAGTGTGTAGAATATGAGTTATTTTAAATGATTTTGTGGGGCATAATTCTTAAACAGTGTGTGGGAGGTGCAATGCACATAGTTTCCATTACACGCATAAATCTCATTATTATCTTCTTTATATTCTACATCATGCTCAAATGTGCCCCTGTAGTATAACAGGACTGGAAAACACTTCTTGGGGTTGACATTACTCAGTGATTTGTCAGTGTGGCATGAAGTGCTTAAGTGAACACATTTGTCATATCTGAAAAAATTTGTTCAGTGTAGATGCACAACTAAAGTGGGTTTTAAATAGCTGTGCACAAAGTAATTCTATCATATTAAATATGTTCAGTTGGTGTTAGAAAGAGATCACATTGATATTATACACATAATATTGAGGAGATATTGTGATAGTTGTTGCAAGCAGAATGATGTGCATATTTTCCAGTGAAAGCATTTTATAGCGTAATGTCAGTCTGAGCTCCCAGAGTTTTCATCAAAATCGGTGTTCTGAACTTTCACTGAATGTAAGGCAAAATGTGGAGAGAAATGTCTCTTCACCCTCAAAATATTTGTACCCTGGGCTGGAAATCAGCTGAGAACCTGCCCAATGATAACTTGCATGTTCTTCCTGAGGAGATAGGGAGTGGGTTTGGGGGGCTGTATGTTTTTTTGGTTTTGTTTGTTGAGATTTCCTTAAAGTGAAGTGGTGGAGGTGGGACAGAATGCTCCAAATCATTGGAACAGGCAGTCATCCAGATGACTTTGTGGTAGTACTGTAAGGGTTGGGCCATTTCTAGAGNTCAAAATCGGTGTTCTGAACTTTCACTGAATGTAAGGCAAAATGTGGAGAGAAATGTCTCTTCACCCTCAAAATATTTGTACCCTGGGCTGGAAATCAGCTGAGAACCTGCCCAATGATAACTTGCATGTTCTTCCTGAGGAGATAGGGAGTGGGTTTGGGGGGCTGTATGTTTTTTTGGTTTTGTTTGTTGAGATTTCCTTAAAGTGAAGTGGTGGAGGTGGGACAGAATGCTCCAAATCATTGGAACAGGCAGTCATCCAGATGGCTTTGTCTTTTCCCGTCAAGGGCTATTCAAATCCTCTTCTCCATTTTCCCCTCCCTACACCTCCATGTACTCTGCTTTAACGTGTTTACTCCTTCCAAGGAAAGGAAATGGCAGGAGGGAGTTTTGGTTGTGGGGAGGACCTGGGAGTGTTGCAGCAGATGTCAAAGGTGGTTTAGGACTGATGGTCTTAGGAGAGGATCTGTGGGAAGGAGAAAAACCAATGCTGAGCATATTATAGTGGAAGGGAAAGACATAGGGAACATGAGTTCATAGAAAAATTGGACTCCATTTCAATGTTTGCAGAAAAACTTAAACAAACTGGGTGTGTGCCCAGTCACTGGCAATTAGATGATACAAGTGGAATTTTTGACTCACTGAGGGTTTTCTTCCCAGAGGTAATACTACACAAAACAGAAAAAGAGAGCTCAACTAGTTGTGTTCCCTTCATCTGGGATATTTTCATCATAAATAGAGGAGAGCAGAGAAGAGAATTTAAAATACATGTAGTCATACTTCTTAATTTTTGTTTCCACATGCCTTGGACTGTTCTCCAGTGATCTATACGCTTATTTTACCCATTTTAATGTGTTACAGATAGAAATAAGTATGTAAGGAGAAAGAATGTTGTATTTTTTAATGTGGTCCTTCTAGTTTGCCATAATGTAATCCTAGTAAAAGCAGATTCTGCTGCAAATATACTTTTATAATTTTTCCTAGGAGAAAAGGTTTATGTTTTGTTACATGTGTTTGAGAGTGACAGATATTTTCTTAGTACTGGAAGTTATGCCTTCATTGTTGTTACCTGTTCAAACTGAGAAAATAATGTGAAGTGGGTCATTTTAGGTCTACCTGGCTGTACTCACTTTTCCTTGCAGGAGATCTTGATGAAAAGGTAGGGAAATAAAGGAGAGATGGAAGTTCCCTGGTTTAGGTTTCAGCAGTGCTGGTTGTGAGATCTCAGTATGAATTTCTGCAGCTGGATAGAGCAGATATATCAAAAGAGTTATGGTAACCTGCATTGTCAAGTGAAAAACCCCAACTTTTTAAAAATGAGTGAGATGTGGGAAAGAGAGGATCAAGATGTCTTTTAAAGAAAAGTTTCTTTAGGCAGCACAAGCAGGCTAAGGAGCCTTTAGAAAGTTCAGCAGTTGAATGGGGATGGTGGTGACTTTCTTCAGTGAGAGACGTAAACACAGCCCTGTGTTCATCTGCATTGCGTGACGAGAATGAGCTTTAAAATGTAAGACATTATTAATAGAATAGCAGAGGCTTTCAGAGGGGAGATGGCAATGTTATTCAAGCTGTCTCTTCCAATTCCTGTGTAGGATAGAACAGACAGAAAAACCTTGTAGGATGCAGCTGTAATCTGGGTTTCTGCCCAGCCTGGCAGAGTTAACCCTGCAGGACCCCTGCAAATAGTTCTCATGTCCTGGGGCAGTACATGGCAGCAGCACACAAATTCTCCCTGCTGGATTGTCTCTCCTGCAAATTATATCCACCCCTGCCTGAGCTCTTGGGGGTGAACTGAAACTGCTGATGGGGCTCAATCAGCAGGGGAATATTTTTGTCCTATTCTTGCATGTCTGTCTGCAGCTGTGCACCACATGGTTCTTGAAAATTGGCCTGCAGTCTTAATATTTTGGGTTGAGACGCAGAATTCCTTTTTGTGCAGACATATAATCACACCATGTAATGCATCTTGTCTGCCACCATGTACTGTTTGGCTTCAGGTGAATCTTTGGGGTTTATTTTTCTCTATTACACACAGGCTAACTGGAGTGTTAGGTTAGTCCCAGCTAACTGGAGAGGTGGAATCTGGCTATTTTTAGTAAGTCAGTATCAGTCCTTCTCCCACATGTGGTAAAGCACATCCTTCTCACACCTCCCTGGCTTAGAACGACTTAGCATAATGTCTGTAAAAACCTGTTTGGGCTGTAAATGTGCTGCAGTAGCTCTCTCTCTCCATCAAGCTTTAAGTAGAGATCATATTTGAAGACTTGAAGCCCATAGTTGGATTTCCAGTAGCAGATCCAAGCAAAATGTCCTTGAAGCAGCCCCCTGTGATTGTGGGATGCTCTCCCCTCACACTGCAGCTCCCTTTGGAGGCTGGGGCAGTGCTCAGCACCTTGAATTTGGGCAGGTGCAGGTGCCAAGTGCTTTGCTGTGAGGGGATATCCAAGGATGAAGATCTTTACATATTTATAGCCAACAGCAGCACATGGGAGTGAGAGGACCCTCCAGTGAAATAAACAGAATATTAAAAGAAAATGTTAAAATTATCAGTGTCCCCAAATATTTTAAACCTCAAATAAGTGTATAATCACTTGTTTAGCCTCTCAAACCAATGGTGTCCTCAAACCTGTAGTCATGTTTTGATATAAGTAAGTGTGCTGTATTTCCAGCTTTTGGGTAAGATTCAGTGCATAAGTAACTTGCAAAACTTCTTGACCCAGGTCATAATCAACAGCCAGTTCTTGGGTTTTGTGGGCCACTTTTTGATTTTGACCTAACTCTAACAGACTTGTAAATGGAAGATCACAAATAAAAGTGGCATGAATTGTTATTACTTCTTTTAGCTGCCTCTCTGAAAGTAACAAATCCCATTAATCAATGGGATTAATTATCTGTAGAAATGACATCATTACCAGGCAAAAGCAACACCAGGACTATCTACACATTTCAAGCAGAATATCTAAAGATATAAAATTGAATTCTGCAGAAAGTACAAAATAATTAATTTCATTTACAGGGGTTCTTACTGGGGACAGTGGATGCACTGTTTGAAAAAACCTGACTTATTAAATACCAATTAGATTAGATAAAATTTTAAAAGCCTCCTATAGATAAAGTCTTCAACTTGTTAATGGACTTTTTTCCTCTTAACTTCAGAATTTCAAGTATTTTCAGGACTCTCTTCCCTTTCATGCAAATGAAAAGGTACTTGCTAGAAATTCCATTTCTAAAGTCTCTGTGTTTAACATTCTCAGGAGAGGTATGTCAGAGGCATCTGCCACCCAGGGGGTGATTGCTGCAACAAACGGTGTGAAGTTTGGAGACTGAAGACATTTACAGATCAGATGAGGCCAATTTAAATTGCAGGGAGGCTGAAATGAAAGGCCCTTTCAGCTGCTGTGTTGCACTAGACTGGGGTGTGGTCTGGTTTGAGCTGGGCACCAAACCTGGGACCATCTGATGCACATCGTGACCAATTCCTGCTGAAGTTGGTATCAAAAGTTTTCCAGTTCAAAAAAATAAATAAACAGTAGAAAATAACTGGTCAAAGCTTCTGTAAGGGGTAGAAGAGGAATGCTAGCCTGTATGGAGACCTCTATTTTCAAATCTGAAATCTGTCATCATAAAGCCTATATAGAAGGGTTTGTGCCAAAAACATGTTTTATTGCTTAAATCTATCTTGCACAAGCAACACTGAGCAGGGAAAACCCTTTTGAGTTATATAACTCTTTGATGGGATGCCTTAAGGTCTTTCTTTTCAGCCAGTAAATTCTAGAGCAATAATTTAAAGACTGCACTTTTCCTTAAATCTAAAAGCGTGTTCTAAATCCTGTTGTATTTAGTTTGAACACTTATCTGATAGGCTTGATCTCATATTTCCAGACTGAGTGACATCACCTGCAGGCACTCAGACTTGTATTTTGGTGCATATTTTGCCTTCTGTGAGGCAACTCTCCCAGGTGATGGCACTGGGAGGCAAAGAGTGTCACCAGGCAGATATGAAATGGGGCAAACAGGAAAGAGAGAGTGAAGACTTGGGCTCCTGCAGGAGGCACCATCATGTGTGGTGGCCAGGGGTGTATCAGCCCTTGCCTTCAGGCGGAGCACATTCAGTGTTTTTACCTGCTGGAAGTTGTCAGTGTGACTAATCCAACAGACTTTAACCAGTTGCTCTTGCCAGACCCTGGAATTCCCACTTCATCTGGGCATCAGAGCTGGAGTGGGACTCTGCACCCAGCCACAAGGGAAGGCATAAGCAACCTTTTTGGGTTTTGACATGCACATTTTGTTTGGTTTTGATGAGATATCAGTGCTTTTGCTAAAGCTGTTGTGTAGATGCTGGTTCTTAACAATGGGGTCAGGTGGGGACACTTCAGAGATGTTTGTGTGCTTTCTTTGCAGCAGTAATTTTACTTACAGGAGCTACTGAATCCAGTCTTGCAGTTCTAAGTGTTCCCGGTGATGCCAAAAGATATGGGCTGCAGGCTGAGGGCAGTTAACTGTTATGTTTTCACTTAACTGTTTCTTTGGACCATATAGTGTCTATAAAAATAAAAAGAAGCTGTTCTTTGGGAGATGAAAATAGGAAATAAGGCAGGTAAAGATTAATTCAGAGGGCGTTTATGGACCAGGAATGTTGTGAGCTCATGTGGTCATACACAGAGATAGCTTTTGCTGTCAAATACAATGATATATTAGATAAATACTAGATGGATGAAATGAATAATATATAAATTGATAGCTGCAAGAAGAGGTTAGGATTAAGAAGAAATACATGAATATAATCTGCAGTAAACAGCTTCCATCAGGCTAGGAGCTCACAGCATCAAAAATATAGTAACAGGAGATGTTCTCTTGCTGTTATTCGATTAGCTCTGTGCCATTAGCAGGAAAGGCAGTCAGGATTTTTGGGGCACAAAGGCCATTGGTTGGAGCCATAAACTGAGACTCCAGAAGTGCCCAATGCACCACTATGAAGGTGATGCTGTGACCCCAAGGGTATTTGCTGTAGATTTGCTCATTGATGCTGAAATACAGTTTGATAAGAAGGTTGTTAGGTTTTCAGTCAACTTTGTCAGATCACTGCAATGATAAAGTATGAATAATAGTACATGGATTTAGATGAGGCAGTAGGTGTAATTCAGGAGTTAAGGGTGAAAAACTCTTGCAGATTTACAGGTGAGTATGAATCATATGTCTACCGTGATGATAACTTTGGCATCATTATCTTAATTTCAGCTCCTTCTGTTTGTTGATTCCGTTAGAGCAGTTTTCAGACCTAAATCATAACTGCAAAGCAGTAGGAGGACATTTTGAACAACACCCAGGCTGATCTGTGACTAAAGAATTGTGATTGTATTGGTTGGAGAAGTCACATGAGGAGAATTCTTCACTTATCTCTGTGTGGAACAACCCCACAGGCTGATGCAACAGAGTATTTGAATGATGGTCAGCAGCAGTTTCCTGGTATTTCAACCTTAAATCTCATTCATTCTGGTTTTCTATTAGTTTAACTTAGAACATTTCTTTTCTGTAAGTAAACAGTTACTGTAAAGTTGTGGGTGTTTTCTTCTTATAACTAATCTAAAAATTGACTCTAAATCTAGTTTTTGTCATTGTTTCCATTTTCTTTAATGGGAAGCCTTTTTAATTAGTGTTTTTCTTTTGATTTACTATCCTAAACTTTTCCATGTCATCTGTGTAAGTGAGCCGACAGCACAGAATGTGAAAGCTTGGAGTAAATCTTGTGACTTTCAAAGCACTGGAGCTTATAAACTTCTGTAAAATGACTTAGAAGAAAGCTTTCTTCATTACCTATGGTCATCTCCACATTGATGTGATTAGTGAAACCCAGTTCATCAGTACCAAACTGTCACCATCTAATTCTTCTTCAGAGAAGACACTCTGCAACTTCAGCATTATATCTCGCAGTCTGCCGGTAAATTGAGTGACCCGCTTACAGCTACCTTTGGAAGAGAATCTGAGATGGAAGCTGACACCGGAACTCCACTATTTTCTTCCCTTGGGCAAAAATTCTCAAGACTAAGCATACACTGTGCTTCAAGGGTGGCAGATCACGCTGTGGGATTTATTGCTTTGTTAATATGCTCAAGACATCATCTGTCACTGTAGGAGCTGGGAGCACTGTCTGAGGTTTTCTGTTCATTGTTCTTCTCTGGCTCCCTTATTTTGCAACTTTAGTTTCGGGCTGTATCCTAGGTTTGGGAGAGAATCATTGCCACCCAAAATCTGATGTGCTCCAAGCCTTGTGTTTCCTCTGTATCAACAGTCATTTCCCTGCTTCTTCTCAGGTCCAGGATGCCACTTTTAGAAATTTCAAAAGCTAATCCTTTGACTTCATAGGCTCTTCTGGATGTTTGGTTTAAGTTTGTTTAGTGACTTTAGTTTCACCTCTCCTTGCATTATTTTGGGAAGGTGAAGAGAAAGGAAAGGTCCTTTCATGCTCCTTCCTCCCTCTACTCAGCTGGTCCTCTTGATTTTGGGTTCTCTTTTCTCTCCTTATTTTGAACAGAGCTCTGTATCTGTAAATGGAGTCTGCCCAGGCACTGCCGCAGCCTTCTCAGAGCTGCACTAAACAACCAGCCACTTCCCTCAGTGTAAAATTAACTTCTAAAATTGTCACCACTTCTACCCCCCCCCTATTTCCATTTCATCTCAGGGCACAAGACACTTGGCCATGATATCAATGCACTTTTTAATACCGGTTTTATATTTAATAGCCAAATGCTTCCTTCTTACTGAGCATCATCTTCGCTTGGGAGCGGGGCGGAGACTGTGGGATGAGCCGAGCAGTCCTGCATCATTACACAGAGGATACGGTGCGGATATAAAAAGCAACAATGAATGCAGGGAAAGCATTTTCCTTAGCATATCCAGGAGGCTAGGCATGAAAGGCAGTTTTATAATTCATGTTGGGTGCCCTTGCCGCTGATCGTGAATTTAGTCTTGATCTTGGCAAATCAGTCACACTTAAAGAGTGACAAGGAAATGTACCACTGGTGACAGCCTGTATTGTGAATATTTTTAAGGTCTCAGCTAAAGCACAGTTGTAGCCCGAAATATAGGCTCAAGGCCTTGCTAGACAGGCAGTCTTGTCAGGGGCAATTGTGACAATCTAGTCTTTCTTAAATTAAATGTTTTTTCTATCGAGGGAGTTGTGCAAATCCGTCACATCCCCTCAGTTTCCAGCCATCAGCCTGTGCATTGCTCAGGGATGGATTTCCTTGGTGATCCCATGCACAGGGCTGCAGTTGCTTTCTGTACGCTGCTGTCGTCCTTCAGCATCACTCTGACAGCACAGTTCACCCATTCTCATCTCATTTTTAAACCAAATGATCCTGATCATGTCTCCTTCTCAGCACCTTGATGAGGGGAGCCCTCCCTGCTGAGACGAGACACCGAGAGACCAGGAGGACGTGTAAGGGCGAGGAGGCTTTCACCCACTGGCTGTCCAAGCTGTGATCGGAATGAGAAGGGACTGACGCCTCTCCTGAAGGATGGAGGCCGATTCTCACTGACTTGTTAAATGCCTCCCCATGGAAGTGAGGGCTCAGAGCCCCTGCCAGGCTCTCCAGGGCAAAGGAGTGGGTGCTGCAAAGATGAACTCTACAGTCTTTAAGTGATTGATTTAAAGCAACACAGCAACTCCTTCTTTCAGATATTCTTCTAATAGCACCTTCAGCCAGTGTACCAAATACTGGCAATTAAAATATTTACATTATTTTCAACATTTTAATACAATTAATTCTTCAATATATGTATATATGCATCCTATTGATTGTGAACAGCTAAAAGAGGTCAATTTATGCTTCTATCTTCAGCAATGTTCACCTATCAAAATACTCAGTCTCCATAATGTTCAAGAGAAAAATATCACTGCTAAAATGACGTGTGAAGCTTCAAATGCTGAAGTTGGCCCTTCTGGCACCAGTGCAAAGGAGAGACAAGGAGTGTTAGGAGAGAATGAGTCTGAAGTTTGGGAATCATGTAGAAACCCAGCCTGAGAACTTAGTGTCTGTTTCAGGCATTGAATGTCTGCAGGCTGGGCAGATCAAACCTCATTTGGGCCCTTGTTATCAGTCACCGTGGGCATTAATTCTGTGGGATCTGAGCTGCAATCAGTTATCAGCTGGACTGGCCTCACTTTCCTTGCTTCTTTGGGGAGTTGGACCCTTTCCAAACCCAGATGAGAAAGGTGAGTCTGTAGTGTCTGTCCAAGGCCAGTGCTGCCTCTAGGACCCAATTTTCCAGCCTCTCCTCTGAGCAGGGGCTAATGCTGAGCTTGGAGCTTCAATTGTAAAAGCAGGACTGGGGCAAAGGTGCCTCAAGTCCTTATATTTCAAGGATGGCATCCTTTGGACAATTCGGGTACTGTGGCAGAAGCCACTCACAGATTTTCTTCTACTGCAAGAAGTAATTTCAAGGCTCAGTATGGAAGAGTTCAAAAAACTGCTTGCAAAAAAAAAAAAAGCAGTCATCTTAGACTTTGAATTTGGTGAGGCTTCAGTAGGAATTTAAAATACTATTACAGTCTGCAGGAAGGGTGATGAATTGTCATGTAGAAATGTAATTTCTGCATTCTATTTAAGGAAATTCAGGAATGCTGCAGACCTGTGAGGGGGAAAAAAAGGAAGGTTTTGTCTGGAACATGACAAGCAGCTGCAACCAGCTTTGAGCTCAGCCATTTGGAACAAATGGAACATTCACATAAATGGGGGATAAGTGCACGTACCAATAAATGAGTACCTAACTGGTCAACAAAATGTACAGTACTAGACATGAGAGCTTTGCTGTGTTATTCTAGGAAATAGCTCTTTCAAAGGGAGTTTAAATAAACCTCTTGCTGACGAAAGCAGTTCAAATATCAATGGTGTATAACTGTCTGTTGATACTATGTGAAAAATATTTATTATCTAGCTAGATCTTTTGGTTCTTGAGCTATTTATATTTTAGGAAACAAATTCTTAGTCTAATGGGCTGAATCCCCTTCAAAAAGGTAAATGCACTCTCCAAATGTTTTTCGTGGACCTCTGAAGCATGCAAATATGACTTCAAACTGCAGATTTACTTAGCCTTCTATGGGGGTAAACTTAAGCAGCAACATCCTTGTATTCCTTTTTCCTCAGTTCTGTAATATTACACAGAAGCAGGAATAGATGGCATTTTCCAGTGCCAAAGGGTCTACTAATATTTATGAGGTCATTGTACTTGTCACGGCAGGAAAACATTTTTAATCTTCTGGAGCCTTAGAGTTCTTTGGAAGATAACATCTAAGTTTTGCTAATAAGCTTCACTCATACTTGATGAATTTATACTGGCAAATAAGAAGATTTATGCCACAAACTTCATCTGCCCAGTGGCCATCTGGAGACTGAGAATATATCAGCCCTAATATTTAGTAATTTTGATAATGTCCAGACTATGACCCACACTGCAGTTCTACTTTATGGTTTTCTTAAAATAAAATTGTTGGATTTTAAGGTGGTATGTTAAATGGAGGAAAACTGAGGACTTTTGACCAGTTTGTGTGGCTCATTATGTGCAACTGTTAGCAGAAAGGAGGGGGAAAATGCTTTTACTTTTCTAAAACTCCTGCAATTCAGCTGTAAGGCTTAGGGGCTGTTTTCACAGAATTTGTGGCTCAAGGGCCTTTCCAACTTGAAATCATTTGGTTCCAACCATTTCTTTTGCTAGGAGACAACAGTTTTGTTACCAGTTCTAGTGCCACTCAGTGCCAAGCTGTTAATGCAGGTACAAGTGTGAGACTTGCCAGGAGCCCATTTAGTAGTCTGAAAACCATGGGTTTGTGTAGAATGTTGCCATGCTGGTTGATTTAAGTTTAAAACAAGCAGTGGATTCTGACAGGACGTCTGTGGGCATCTGACACAGGGTCTGTGCACTACTTTGCTTGGTCAAGAGACGTATGGAAGAAAAGCAAAGCTGCTTTATGAGGCTTGCAACCATGATATAGTGGACTGAATTTTCAGCAGCTGGGAAATAAACAAAAGTCTGAAAAGAAACCTTGTATTTGAGTGCAGGTTTAGTACTCTTATCTGGTTAATTGGGTGTTGTCATCTCTCTGGATTTAAATAGCATCGCTCCCTTAGTACAACCCATTATATTTTGTGCTGGTGCAGAGCATTTGCTATTTGCTGCTGCAGGATTGGCTGCACTTGAGCAGTACTGTGTATTTATACCTTTATAAATACATGGGACTTTGACGCCTTTGTGGATGAAAGGAGTCATATAAATGGTAATTTTATTGCATAATTGTCTTACTGAATATTTTTCAAAAGAATATTTAGGAGGATAGATGTAGTACATCAGGCAATTAATCATACTAGTCAATTAAACTTCTTTGGGATTTTTTTAAGGATTAACAAGTATTTTCTCGTGTTTATAGAACATGCAATATTTCTCTCACAAAACCTACTTGAATAAAAGTGTTTATTTCCTTACCTTGTATTGCATCAAGATTGCACCTTCTCATTAGAAATGCCCAAAGTTATAAACTTTTTTGAGAAATTTACTGCCCTGGCCTGTATGGTAAGAGTAGTCTGTTAATTATAAAGAGTCTTATTTAGGAGATATGTATGCCATAGAATATCATATTAGAATAACAAAAATGCTCCAACTTTGAAGAGGGTTCTTGAAGTCTTTAGATTTCTTCAAAGTCCATGACCTTTTCTTCTGCTCCCTTAGGGACAGATGCCAAAGCTATTTAGACAGTCTCGCTTTTGAATTGACTGGAGTAGCAAAGCTGAAATAAAATGTGTTGTAAACTAGAATTTTGTGTTTCTTATCATGCACTTCATTAAACTAGAGTGTTTGGTTTTTTTTTTTTTACATGAGTATTTGTCATCTCCATGTCAGATTTCTTGAAAAACATGTTGAATTAACAGGACATGTTTAATGCAGTTTTGACAGAAAGGTTAATGAGAATTCAGAAGGCAGCAAGAAGGAAAATAATACATAGATGAAAACTACATGGAACCAGAGTAAGTTGTCATTTGGCTTGTCTGAAACAGTGGTATTTACTTATTCTGCAGTGAATGAAATCAAAAAATGTTTTGAGCAACTCCCTCCTTTGGTAATATGCAGTACTCTGTCAGTTCATAGTGCAGAAGACCTAGAAGGTGGGTGCCCAGTGGTTAAATTATTTTGCCAAAAAATGTTTGAGATGGGTGTTTCAGCCTGTGTACTTGGAAGGGAAAAGGATTTGTGCATCTGCGTGTATGAGACTGCATAGGATCAAGGTCTCATGGCTGAGAATGGCAGAAGGAAAAGTGGAAATGAAGGCCAGTATCATGGCCACATCCTGGTGAGAGTGGGTGCTGGTTTATGGCTGCTGCTTTCTCCCATCATTGCCCTTGTTCAGCCAGCCCAGTTACTCAGAGGACTGAGAAGGGGCACGGGACAGTGACACCTTTGGCTTCCTTGCACTTGACTCTGGAACCTGCAGGATCTGCATTTTTATACGGCTTATGGAAAATTCCCAGGAGTTCCCATGCCTGCCCCTAAAGCTGCAACAGTTTTCACTGAGGGGGATGATCAAAACATAAAGCAATACAGTTTGAGTAGCTCTGTGTCCCCGAGCTGCCTGGGGCTGGCGACCTGCCCTGTGCCACGGATGCCTTTGGGCAAGAACACATGCTTCCAAAGGAAGTAAGCAGTAAGTGAGGCTTGCAAATACAGTATTTGTTCTTTTTGGGAAAGATACCAATCTTCATGATGGTAATCACAGGTCTGCTTTTCTAACTTGATTAGAATCACAGTTGTGACTGCCAAATCAAACAAATTGGCATGTGGTGGTCGGAACTTAAAAACTCATCAATCACAGACACTCCTGCACTAAGGACAACCTGATTGCTGCTGGTATTAGTTCTGCTTGCCTGTTGTACATTTTGTGTGTAAAACCAGTATTATTTTTAAATTCCTTCTTTCTGCAGTCAAGGTCAAAAACAGGAGAAAACTGTTATTTACATGGTGAGTCATCTGATACAGTTCAAGCATTGAAAGTTGTGTTCTTGACAGGAGGAGGAAACAAGAACATCTTCGAGTTCATTGCTCCAACTCGCAGCTCATTATACAAGCTTAACTACAAATATCATTTGCAGTAATTTAGTTACCTTGTTTCATGCTTGTTCCAAGTTCTATGCCTGCATTCAGTTAACCTGTAAAATTCCTTATTCCAGTATTCCAGTGATGCGATGTAATGGTTGTAAAAAAGGGAGATTAGCTGCTTTTGGGTAACTGGCTTGTAAGAGACTTGTATTTCAGGATTTTTTCCATTAATGCGTGGGCTCGAGAGGGACCAATGCCTGAGGTGCTTCAAAATTGTGGTCCTAAGTGGTCTGACCTTCCTGAGAGGTGCCAGCCTCTTAGCATAGGAGAAGAACTTTTATTTTTTTCAATTTCAGAATTTGTATTTTGAGCTTTTCCTAGCAAACAGCTTATTTGAGCTATTCGAAACATCAAAGGAGGTGTTTCTTGGCTTGGGTACATCTTTAATTTAAAGCAGATTTATTAAAGGCCAAAACAGGATAATACTGCAAAAGGATTAGCTGTGGTTACTTGATTTCTGAGCAAACAGACTAATTCTGCTTTCTTTGTATGGGTGTCTTTCACAGCAAGTCCATTCAGTGAGCATTGAACTAGGCCTGGGGTTTGGTTTTTCCAATTTTTTTTTTTAATTTCTTGTTGTTTCTATTGTGTTCTTTAGAAATCAGAAACGTTGCTGAAAGCTTTAACTTCAAAGCTTAAGCCTGCTTACTCTCTCTTGGTTGCTATGCTCCAAAAGACATTCCTAAAGCTTCTTTGCTAGTAACTGTCAAATGTTTTGTTTCAGCCCTTCTTAGCATTGGAGCTTCAGTTTGGCTTTTGTTTTGATTACAAAATAAAAATTCTGAGAAGTCAATTAAAAAGCGGGCTGGCATTCTTAGGCCTTCAATCTTGTTGCTAGTCTGAAAGCAACCAGAGCAGTGGTACTGCAGGATGCTGAGTATTTTATATTTGTACTTACACTTCAGATTTGCTCTGTCTGTAAACAACAGACAAAACTCTCTCTGAGACCTGAAAGTTTGCTGGATACTGTACATTTCATACATCAGTCACAAGGAATGAACACTGCTGGGGCTACATCATGGTCAGTGAAATCTGGGCAATCCTATTGTGAACTAGTTAATCTAATGGATGTAATGGAAAGGATTGGATACCTATTCTAGAGAAGAGGATTGGCCTCCTGAAATCTATTACCAGGGAATAAGGTGCTACTTGGGAACAGAAAAACTCAGAATGACTTCCACCTCTCACATGCAAAGATAAAGTTTTGTTAGAAAAAGATGACACATTTGAAAACCAAGCATGCATGCTGGAAAAACTGATGTTTCCAGTTTTGCGGAGGGACTTCAGGACTTAAAGGTGTGTTTGACCTATGACTGGCAGCACAAGTGAACTCCTGAGTTTGCTGATTACTGCACCACCAAGTTGTCAAGCAGGCCAGGGTGCTCTTTTACTGTATCTGCATCCTTTTCCCCCACTGTTTTCTAGAAAAAAAAAATGCACTGAGTTCTAAGAAATCATTGCTAGTGCAGGCTGTACGAGCTCCAAAGCCCAGAGTACAGCACTTGCTCTGACCCTTGTTCTCTGTCTTTCCTGGAAGCTCCCCAGACCTTTGTCCTCATGGATTATGAGATGTTTCCAGGTACTTCTTCCTTCTCCCCAGTAATTTTATGACATGGGCCCTGGGAAGCACACAACTTTATGACCACAAAATCATAGAATGATTTGGGTTGTAAGGGAATTTGAAGAGCATCTTGTTCTAACCCCCCTTCCATGGGTGGGGACACCTGTCACTAGACCAGGTTGCTCAGAGTCACATCCAACCTGGCCTTGAACAGGGATGGGCGAAACAACACTCCAGCTGTTACTCAATGTTTGTGGCAAGGCTGCTAGAGAAGAAATGGGCAGCATAGAACAAATCCAAGACTAATTCAGCAACGTTTCAAGAGGGGAAGCAGGTGTAGTAGCAACTTTTCTTTGACTTTGATTTGTAAACATAGATACACCAGAGGGAGGGTTGAGCTTATCCCGATATTATATCAGGACTTACCCGGACTTATCCTGACTTATCCTGATATTCAGTCTGTACAGCCATAAGTGATCAGAGTCCTATCCCCAATCACATCCAGTTGGGCATCAGACATCCCAAAAGTAACTGCAAATATGGTACTCAATACTTTGCAATTACTGATTGATAGGGAGAGTTGATAGAGAGATTTTTGGGATGCTAAGATCTTGCCATCATACCAATTGCATAAGAGCCTGCAGGGAGCATGCCTGCCCTGCATGGTGGTCACCAGCTGCTGCTTTTGGTCCCGGTATGGACAGATGGGTATGGGAATGACTGTGTAGATGGAGCATTGCCTCATCTGAAATCTAAATCGGTGTAGTCACCTGGCGTAGCTAAATTGCTCTGTTTATAATGTGATTGACTGGGTGGAGACCCTGTGCTTGGGGATCTGAATGTCTGGTGCTGCCTTCCCTCTGCCATGTGCAGGTGGTTGTTTAGCTGGTGTTGGGAGCATCAGTGTGTGCACAGAGCCACAGATCGTTACCTCTTGATTATGTTCACGTTATCTGATGTGTCGTCTCCATGAGAGAAATTAAATTGCCTTTAGTAATTTGAAGCAAGTAAAAATGACAAATCATCGTTCTCATGTGATCGGTAAATGGCTGCAGAATGAGAATGAGAATGCATCTCAATTATATGGCAAGCACATTTCAAGCAGCATCGATCACTCCAAATCTCCAATTGTTTTGCTGTGATTTTCTTTACTTTTAATCTAGGATGGCTTTGGTCTATTAAAGGGAAAAAAATTGTGACTTCATTCAACTTTGAATAGTGCTATTAGCTATGAACTCTCAGCTCATGATTATGAGGAGTTAAAATGGGAAATAACTTCATAGAAACAAAAACAATACAATATAAATCTAGAAATGAAAGAGAACAAATTCAGTAGAAAAGCGGTTTTTGAAGTCCATGTCTTGAGATACAGCAGACTAATGTACTGGAAAGCAAAAACTCCCATATGCCACTAGAAAATCGTCATCATCAGTGACCTTTCATGCAAATCCTGCAGGGAGACAGCAGAGCAGACATTTAGCAACAGGAAAAGTTTTTGTGACTGACCATAGAATATAGAATATGGGGATGGGTGGCTGTGCATTATCTCCTCGGCACCTCAACTCCTGCATTTGTGCGCAAGGAAGCCAGCTGGTACAGCCCAAAGTGTGAGCATGACCTTGGTACTCCAAAATGATCACCAAAATGATTAGAGTCACCAAAATCAAAGTGCCGTAGCCTTTGCATGATATGTAACAAGAGGAGGATGGGAGGAGAGCAGGGTGGTTTGCAGGTTTAAGCCAGGCTGGTGCTTTGTGTTAAATCTCAGTGAGAAGGGAGGATGGGTGTCTTTATTTTGACTCAAAAATTCACAAGGACAGGAGTGCTTTTTCTTCATTTCCCATTTAACTCTTCTGGGTCTCATCAGCCAGTGAAGGAAAAGTTAAAATCAGCATTGCACAAATGCTTCAACTTAGGAATTGACTCTTCTGTGTCAAGTGCAGCTCTGTTTGGCCTGTATTTCTCCAATAAGGACCTGCATTTCTTACAAGATGATAAACCAGCTGAGATATGCCCACACACCCCTTGACCTAGGTGTTTCCAGAACTGGCATCTAAATTACTTGTAAAAACAAGTTCAGTTTCTTTATGATGCAGTAGATTTTGGTGCCTGGAGCTATTTTCTTCCTTGTTCATAGAATGGGAAGCATTTGTTTTCATTGTCACATTGCATTAATAAATGATCCCTCGAATGTCCTTCACCTCCACATCCAGTGTTGTGACCTTGGATGCCATATCATCTAGCTCATGCAATCAACTGCATTTTTTTAAATTTCCTGCTTCACATTGAGCTGATTGCCCCTTGTTTCTCGGGGCAATGTGTTTTGTATTAAGACAGAATTTTGTGCTTCGGTGGTCTGTCCAGAAGTCCCCAAATTAGCTGATTCTGCTCTGTCTGTAAGGGCAGTTTGCAGCAACATGAGTACACGATCATTTGCTTGGTTTGCAGCTCTGCCAGTCAAACACTGAGATGGTTCAACATGCCTACAAGCACTCACCCTACTAACTCTTCAGCTATCAGTCTGTTTGGAAAATGGTTCTTTTTGGGGTTTTTTATGAAGTCTTTAATATTGACCTTATTTATTTATTTATTTATTAACTCATGGACTCTGCTTAGGAGCAGAGCTGACCCGCAACAGAGCAATCAAGCTCTATGTTTTCTAAAATCACTCTTTGTCTTTAGCTGATGAAAAGAAGGAGCTCCTTCTGTTCTCATCCTCCTGAGAAGTTGAAGCCTATTTTTAGAGAGATGTGTACGGTTCTAATTATAATGCAGAGCCACAAAATATGCAATTAATGCCGTCCTGAATTGCATGATTGCTGCCAATTGCAACTCAGCTTGTTCTTTTCTGAAGCTCAAGAACCAATTGTTTCTTCCTGGAAGATGAACCTTCTGACTTTCCTCTTGCTCTGGAGATGATACTTGGTTGTTCAAACTCATGCTGTGATAGTGAAAAACATGTAACTTTCTGATTGGATATGGCTGGGATCTAACAAAAAAAAAGCAGCTAAAAAACTTTAAAATTAAAAAAAATATATTGTTACATTTTAAAATCTTAGAACTGGCAGTCCTAATCTTTGGGACCTGAGCCATGTGCTTGGAGCACTTGCAGTTGCTGATGTGATCTCTTGACTTCTCCTGGTATTTAAAGATTGCTGGGGTGTCATGCTTTCCTTCTGTTCCCTGGTAATTTTACTCGGAGGGCAGAGTCCTGCAGCTCTCCCTCATTAGAGCTGCAGGATTGCAGAGGGCAGAGCTGTGCAGTGCGGAGCAATTTCTGGTCCTTGGAGCTTTGCTGTGTGAGACCTTTTGGTGTTACTACATTTGGCTGCATAAATCTGTTCAGCCCATTTAATATCAGTGGCTTGGAACCTGGGTCTCTGTCTTCTTGACCTTCCACCTGGAAGCTGTTGTCTTTTTCTAGCACATTCTGAACCACCAGCCTGCCAGCTAAGTGTGCAGTGAGAGACATTCTCAAATATTTGTTGTTTACCTGAGATATAATAAGGTCCTTCCTGTCACTCCTTGTGGAGAGGAGAATTTCTGAGCCCATCAGCTATTGCATCTGCTTCAAAGCTAGAGCTAGCACACATTTTAAAAAGGCTTTAATATGTATTTACACAATAGATTGCTTGTGTTAATTAGAGTTTATTCCACCACTGGTATGCATGCATAACTCCCATCAATATCAACACCAACTATGTATTCTCATAAGGAGAACATAGCTCCTAATTAGAGCTCCAGGATTTTAAGATATCTTTGTACAGCTTTTATTGCAAAGATTAAGTGTCGTGTGCTTGCCTGGTAGCTATTCTAATACGGAAAAAAATGGTGGGTTTTTATTATAATTATTTTTTCCCCCAGCCTCCCTTTTATTTTTATTGCAGTAGCACGAGCCAGTCCCGTCCTGGAGCAGTGCACATGCAGGGCAGGAGCCTGGCAGTGGGGAGCTTCACCCTGTGCAGGAGGGTGCCCAGAGAAATGAGATGACTCCACCAGCTTCCAGCAGTGATGGTCTGGTGAACAGCCACTGATGCCGGCAGAAAGCCTGCCCGAGTGGTCAGTCCTGGAGACAGAGCTTGGCCCCTATTTTCAGTGCCCACCCTGAGGCTCTGTGTCCCAGGACAGCCCTTCTCCCTCCCAGCCCCCAGGACAGTGAGGCTCTGGTTCACAGAGCAGCGAAGAGGCAGCAGAACCCACGGCAGGGAGGGGAAGTGCTGAGGGACCACACAACCCTGTCCACAGCCCAGAATCGGAGACTCACCTCAAGACTTCACCCTAGTGTCTGTTTTTACCTTGAACACGAATTCATGTGGTTGGCTGCTGTCTCTCAATCCTTATTTCAGGATTTCAGGTTCTACAGAGCCTGAAAAGTTTGGAGAATTCCCATTAAAACTTAATGTATGTGTTCAGCAGGATGCAATGGAAGTGCACCATCTGACATTTCTTTGGGGATTTACAGAAAAGATACTGAACCTTTTTTCATTGCGACAAGTTTTAAAAAACCCCACACTTGATCTGAGTGTGTTCCAAATACAGTATTTTTTTTTTCCATCTGATGAAAACTGGAAGCAGAGGCTTATAAAGAAAATAGTGGTGAGTCCCAGCTAAGGAAGCAATGGCAAGCACTGCTCTAAAGCTTATAAACAAACAATCCCTCTCAAAGAGGTGTCTGAATTCCAATGGATTCTAATTATCTGCTAAGACAGATAGGTAGGAAACACTGCTGATATCAAGAAACTCTGGACTAAAAATATATACACGCCATAATTTTAGGAAATTTTAGCTTCTGCCTGTGGCAGCTACTGGGTAAAAGATAAGGTAGAAAATAATGAGCTTTTGTTATTTGTATGTGTAGTTTTGAAGAGACATATTGTGAGTGAACAAAAGGTGCACCATAAAACAACCACTGCACTGAAATCATTCTTGGTGAAAATGTAAAAAGCTGTAGGGTGCTAAAAATGCAGTGTCTTCCAGGCAAGAGCACTGTTCAGCAACAGGTTTAGAGCCACTGCCATTAATATGATGTAATATCTCAGGAGTTTAACACTTAATTAGTCTACTATAAAATTTAACCTCCTGTTTCAGTGTTCACTCTTTCTCAAACGAGACTTCATGTTTATCTTTGTCATGTATATTGTCTGCTAATCCCTACCTACCCTCCTGTTTAATTCACATTAAGTTAACGATAGAAGCAGCAGAAGTTTGGAACCTAACAGTTTCTCCTTTATTAGCCTGACTACAAGAAAGTTTCGGTTATAGATTTTTGACTCATGAATCAATCAGGAGTTGGTCTTTGATGATCCTTGTGAGTTCCTTCCAATTCAGGATGCTCTATGATTTGATGCACTGAGACCAAACGGGGATCTCAGAGAGCCTCCCCTGAGGGATCCCTGGCTGTTGTCTCCTCACGCCCTTCCCTGGAGTTTGTTATGGAGGCTGTGAGATTGCCCAGGATACTGTGGGTGCTCTGGCTGTCCTCTCTGTGAACAGGAGCAATGCTGGGCACGCAGGATGTCCCAGGCCCCCCGGGGCACCTGCAATTCCATCTCAGTTACACCTGCTTTGCCACTGAGAGGTGCTCTCAGGGCTAGGGTGTGCTGCTGGACCTGGCTGCGTTTCAAGCAAACCCGTGAGTTGCTTGTGTCAGGATAAAAAGCTCTTCACGGCATAAATGCACTGGGCTGTACCAAGCTGTCCATGAAAACATTCGGTAGTCAAATATACGCCCTCGCAGAAAAGATCACAGTAACTTATTTTACAGGATTACTTACTTGCAGGCTAGATCAAAACCTGGCTGCCTGAAGTTGAAAGGCAGTATAAAGGCAGAAATACACTGTTTTATTATATCATTTTAAAAAATCTAGATTCTCCTCTAGCAGGGACTGGAGGCTGGAGACTAACAGACAAGAATAAAATAGCTAGGAATAAATTTTATGTAGCTATTTTCTTTCTTCCTCAAATGTGAATGCTTATGCAAAACACATTGCTGTAGATTCACTGACAATAAAGAGGGAATCATTATACGAGTAGTGGATTCTCAGGGGAACACTTTAACCAAAACACACTCTGCAGTAATTTCCCACATCTTAGTTGAATAAATTAATTTATGAATTTTCCATGAATGTGTTCAACCATTTCTCCCCTCATATACTTTATTGATCTCCATATACATTTAGCAACAAATAACAGAGCTGCTTTTCCATTTGCAGTAAAATAGTTTAGAGATGTTTATGTGGGCCTTGGGGTTCGGAATAAACAAATGCGGTTCACACACCAGGGAGGCTGCAGGAAAATACAAAGCTTGCACGACCCAGGGAGCTCTGCTAGAGCAGCTCAGCAGAGTCGAGGCATATCCAATGGCAAAATGAGTCCCCTGAAATGAGAGGGACCAGCCCCAAACTGTGGGGCTGCTCCCACTGAGTCCTGTGCACAATCACTGCAAGGAGCTTTGTGACTCATGTCTGCAAAATGTATAATGTCCCTTTGGGGTGAAAGACCGAGAGTTTTTCCAAGTACTGTGTATCATTCTATTGTCCATGGTCTGGAGAAAGCCAGCAGGCTCCTTATAGGTTGTAGATCCAGGGGTAGAATAATCCAAAAAGTCATTACTGCTCCACAAGACATCCTCTGTGGCCACTCTGCCTCTGAATATCACTTAGTGAGGCTTAGGCAAAGTCATCAAATCCAAAGCTGAGCTACTCGTGTAGGTTATTACAGTGAGTAAGCACACCATCGCATGGAAAGTAAGATATCTCCATGCTTTCCTTTAGGGAAGGAATGAAGAGTTACATACAGTGATTAGGTGTTGAAAAGTAATTAGTATTATCCTAATTTAATATTTAAAACTATGGACTTCTTTAATCTTCATCCCTCAACACCAAACATCCCAAACAGGCATGGTGGGAATATAATGTGGTTAATCATGAGTGTAAACTTATTCACATGTGACTGTAGCATTGTGGTCTTCAAGCTGGGCTCTCCTCCTTGCCCTCAGATAATACAGTTCTTTGAAGCAGTTTCTTTTTTTAGTTTATGTTTAGCTTTTTGGTTGTCATTTTTATCAATCATATGGAAAGCTGAGGAAAAACTTGCCTTGCTGTTTGTAAGTATAAAGCTCTTTCTTTCTTAACTGCACGTAGTAACGAGCTTGAAATAGGCTGTACCATCTTAAAGGTTGGTATTTGAAGTATAATTGCTAATGCTTAGATACATAATTTACATTTATTATGCATAATAAAATATGTAAGTAATTGATGTTCTGTAAGGGATTAAATGATCAACTCCAGCTGCAGGAAGAAGATTTATGCCTGTGTTCTCAATAACACATTGACTATCAGAATATGCTGCAGAAAGTCATTGCCTTCAGGACTGCACTTGGTGTTCTCCTTTCTCCTGTTCTCCTTTCCTTCTGATGTGCTCTCTCTTGTCTTTGTGCTCTGTGCAAAGTGTATTTATGGAGCAAACCGTTGAAAAATAAGTACATATATTCCCTTCAGTCTTGCAAGAAGTTGGTGTAAAATGCAAGCTAAGCTTGCACACGTTTGTGTGTGGCTGTGCATTTTCTAAATGAGAAGGGCAGGACATCACAGAGAGCACAGAATCACCCTGATGCATTGAAGCTGAGGATGGTGGGGGGATAATGTCAACAGAATGGGATGTAGGCACAGCATAATGGTCTCCTGCTGCTAGATTAAAGCCTGGGCTAAGATGAGCCTTTTGAACAAAAACAAACGCAGGCAAAGCCAAGATATTTGCAGTGCTTTCAAAGCAGGAGGTGTTTATCTTGTAACAACATCCTGCTCTGTTCTCTTGGCTCCCACTGTACCAGAAGCACAGGGGATGATGCTGTGGGTTTCAGCAGCGGCTGCTGCTCAGTGAGCTCGCTGCCCACTGCACCCTCCATGGTAACACCATGGTCTCAGGCTCTGTGTCCTTCAGCTGGGTCAAAGCACATCCTGTCCCACCGTGTAAACATGTTGGCCTGCTTTTAAATGAATCATAGAATTAATCTTTAATAAAACTCAGATCAAAGGGATTTTACAGCTCAGCATTCCCATTTTCCTTGGCAGGGGGCAATCCCTGAAGGGAGGAGGTCCAGCCTGGGCACCACAGGCAACACTCCCCTGTGTATCAAAAGCCCTTGGATTCTGGTCTGGTAAAAGCAGTGCTTGAAGAAGACAAAAAATGGAGCTGAGTTTGGTTCATTAGGTATCAAGCCAAAGAGAACATTTGTGTTTCTGCTGCCCTGTGCTATTTTCTTTCACTTCATTTTATTAGTACATTAGTCCAGTCTCCAGCCCCTGGTGCTGCTGGGCACAGAACGGGGAAATACCCACAGGTCACTGAAGAGAGGGCAACTACACAGGCACAAAGCTTTTGGAGGCAAGTCAGAACCAAAATGTATGTAATGCAGACAACAAAGGCTAGGAGTAGTCAGTGTTGTCTTATAAAAGTATTTGCAATAGAGACTGAAATTTTGCAATCTATCCAATGCCATTACTGATAACACAATTCCTCATTTAATCCACAGCTGCTATTTTATATCTTGTCCTAATTTGTATTCTTGCTTTTTTTTATGCTTCTAGTGCAAGATGGAATTTCATGCATGTACTTCTGGCAAAACCATCACAGCTCGATGTGAAGGGCCCTGCCCCTGTCTTCCAGGACCTGAAAGTTTAAAACACAAGACGGAGAAGACTGGTGAGTTGAGCTGTTAATGAAACCATGGCAGATAAATTGGCTCCTGCTATGTTCTTAGAAAAATATAAGAAAGACTTTTCTTAACTGGTATATTTTCTATGTAAGGCTTTCTGAGAAAGAGGTAAGGTACAACTAATCATTTTCTAAACAGGTAGTGCTTTCAAACACCTTAATTGCTGCAAAACTATCACTTGAGAGAGTCTCATAGGAAAACTAAATTCTGGCTAGTGAATCTCAATTTTAAGTGAAAATGTTTCAAATGGAAATATTGAAGAATTGTAAAAGAAGATCAAAAAAAACCTTGATGGTTCATTATATGAGTTAAAAAAATCAGTAGACTGTGTTAACTAAAAAGTCGTTTAAAGTCACACGTATATTACATGGGATCTGAATTATCCTTTTCATCTCTATTGTTATTAATGCTACCATTAGAAGTCAAATATATATAAAAATGTATCTGTGTTCATGTATAAATCTGTTTCAATAACAAAGTCATTGCAAACGATGCTGTATCAAGCTGAAGGCTGGAGTCTCAGCACAAATGGCCTTTTTCCCTGCCAGCTCTCTGGTGAGCTCTCTCTGCAGGTCTGAAAGCCTGGTGAGCTAATTCACTCCCCCAGGTCTTTTCCAAGGAAGCAAGCACAAGCTGTCTCGGAGTGACCTCATCCGAAGGGAATTAGTTCTGTCAGAAGAGGCTGACTAAAAGCAGAAGTCAAGCAGCAGGAGGGGAAGTGTCACGGCCAGGTTCTGTCTAAGAGTTTCTTCCCTGCTATGAGGAAAGCCCTTTGGAAGGAAAAAGTTTGTTTCCTGTGGCTGTGTTTCCTTGGTATGAGTGCAGATGTTCTGGTGAGAGCTGGCACAGTGAGCCTGAGCCTGGGTTTAGGCCTGGTTTTGAGTCCTGTTGTCTGCCCTCTCTCAGGAGTGCAGAAGGTTTAACTCACTGGCTGCTGCCTGTATTGGGAGCTCACAAAGCCAAAGTGGTGATTAGGCAGCGTTTGCTCTCTCATGTTGAGTAGTGAAATGTGTTTATTTGTCTTGTTCATCACATGGAATACAACAAACAGGAAGCTTTAACAAAGGTCTGTTGGGCCCAAAATGTTTGTGAACCTCTCTTCACTCTTTCTCCTCCCCACTGTGGACGTGTTCTACTGGTAGCAGGCACAGAAACAGGGAAAAAATGTTTAAACAACATTTCTTCTGGTTAGTTCAGGCCCTGTCACCTCAGCTGAAAACACTGATGATCCTGCTGGTGGTTCTCCCCGCACACATTGTACACTCTAGCACAGCACCTGTTTTCACATTAGACCTCTGTCTGCTTTCTAGAACAAGTGTTACTCCAGCCTACAGTTTGAAAATTCAGGTTTAATATAATTTTTTGAAAATTGCAGACATTTTTCTGCACAGCTCTCAAACTTTGACCAAGTGTTGTAGATGGCAGTGTTCTGAAATCAATATATAACTGTGGTATCGCTTTGTGTGGCTTGAATCTTTTGGTTACAGAATGCCCACTGATAAATTGCCTTATTCATATTTTCTATTTCTTGTAGTCCTTATCAGGCTACAAGAAATATTTCTTTTTCTCTGCCCTTTCTATTTCTTTACCCTTATCAGAAAGAGTATCAGATTAATAAATCTTCAGTGACATTTCAAGCTTACAATTTCATTCACACAAGAGAAAAAGGATTCTAATAACCCCTATCTTGATAAATGCAATTTGACAGGGTGTATGTATTCTGAAACCCAGGCTTTTGTTTTGCTTGACTCAAACTTCAACTCCGGCTAACAAAGCATTAATTTAATGAATTGGGTGATCTGCAGAGCAACTTTCCTGAAGGCTTTTTTGAGAGGCCAGACTTGAGCTAGCAATACTCCTGCCATTGCCCTGGTGACAAAGATGATGTTGTTATTATTAGTAGTAGTAGTATTAGTATTATTACTATTATTACTATTGTTACTATTATTACTAGTATTATTATTATTATGTGCTGAAATGTCCACAAAAGAATTTGGAACTGAAAATCAAATAATCAATAGCAAAGGTGCTTTATAACTTGCTTTCTTCTGGATCTTTGAATGTGCCAGTAATGTTCCAGTTAAAGACTTCCTTTATCTTCCTCAGTCTCCTTTCTGCAGACATTGTCTCTTCAATTGACCCACTGAGTGCAATGGAGTCTCAAACTGACTATTTCAGAGTTTGTCAGTCTTCTAATAAAGTGCTCCAGGAGTTTCCATGAGAAAACATGAGTAAATTCTACATACCAGCATAAATTTTATGCAGGTGCCATTTTAGCAGTGTCTGAACAGGGATTTGGAATTGTGTGTGTCTGCCCTTTGCAGCCTGGGGCCCAGCCAGCCTTCCTTAGTGTATGAGAAAATTATGAATTCTAGTTGCTGACCACAAAAAAATTTCCATAGTGCGCCGCTGCCTTTTGTAAGATTCCTTTTTCTGCTGAACAAGTAGTGTCAGCTGGCTTTGGAGAAATAAGCCCTGACCAGTGCCTAAGGTGACATGGCAGTGCTGGGTTCACAGCTGGATTCAGTGATCTGAAAGGTCCAAACTAAACGATCTGATGAACCTGTGTGTGAGATGGGCAAGTCCATTCCTTGGGAAGAGACTCCCAAAACCTGGCCATGACAGCAGTTCCGTGATCTCCTCTTCATCAGATCCCCAGATCTCTGAGTTGGGAGCTTCTGACTAGAAAGATGATTATGTGGTATCTTAGTGTTTTCTCTGGTGTTCACACAAAATTATTTTATTTCCTCATATGTTACAGTAGTATCATTTATATTGCTGAATTAGCCTGAAACTCAGTAGCTTGATTTCTCACATAAAAATTCACGTAAAAAAACTGTGCAGACCATTGGGACTCATTGTTGCTCCTTATTTAGTTGCCAGGTTTGTGAAGTGTAATGTTAAGCAGAAAATGATAGAGAGCGAAACCTCATGCCTTATACAGACATGCCAGTGGAAAAATACTAAGGAGAATAACAGTGCAAATGCTTCCAGTAAAATGGAAATGCAGCTCTTCAAGCTCACACATCAACGTTTTTATGCCTATTTGAAAACAAGGTTAAACATATGTGGTTGTGAACCTCCAGTTTGAAGACAGTTTGCATTAATTTTTACACATTCATTCAATCATATTCAAATATTATTCCATGATAAATTACTTTCAGGAATTAAAAATTTAAAGGAACATTTAATTTCTGAAGTACTGTAATTCTAAATGTCATGACCTTTTTTTTATACGCTTGTGAATAAAATTGGCAGCAGCATCAAAGAAAAGCCATCTAAGTGTATGTGCTCAGAGGTAACAATGGACTGCAGTGTCTGAGTCTTCTTCCTTCCTCCTCCCTGAGCTGCTTCAAAAACATCCCAGCTTTGAGGATGAAAATGAAGACTAATAATCATGTTAAAAATTAGAATTCCTTTCATAGTGCTAACTGCTACTATGGAGACATTAATAAAATAGCACAAATGCAAGCAAAAGAAAACTACACCAGAATTATTACCTTTAATGGCAAATAACAACAATAAAATCTTTCTACCATAAAGTTAAATCTTTGAGGAGATGGTAGGATCATGTTCTTCATTTTCTTAAATGGAATTTTGAATCAGAGTCTGAGAGGTAGAAAACAGGTCTCTGTGAAGGTACTAATGGAAGATTTTGGAAAAGAAGACAAGCCCTAATGCTTTTACTCTTTGCTGCTTTAGGCCCATTTAGATTCCTTTGATTTATCCAAACACTTGATATGCTTCATAATTCACAGCAGTAACCCAGCTTTACAATATGCTTCCATGATAGCTGCTGATTTTCAACTCGGCTACCCAGAGACAGAGGTTGAGCTGTAAACTGCCCTGGGGTTAGCTGCCCTTCCAGAGTGTGTATGCCCTTTGATTTAATACTATTAAATGAATAAGGCTATAATTTCAACAAAAGAAAAGGACTAGAAACTGGCTTTAAGTGACAGAAATTATTTAAGGCACAGAACCTTGTCTGCTGGTGGTTTTCAGGTACCTCTTTGCAATAGTAAGTAGAGTCCTCATTAAGCATAACTTATTTTTAGACCAAATGAAGCTTCCAAAAAACCCACCATAAATAACTTCAGATAAGAAATAAACAGCTTCAGTTCTTCAGAACCTCCTGGCAGAGGGACAGGTTCTTCCCTTGAATCCCCTGTTCATTCTATCAAAACGCCAACACAGTGCAGTGACTGGGGTGTCTCTTGGCAGGTGTGAATTTGTGGTTGCAATAATGTGGTTCTGTCGACTTCCCCCGTTGCTCTGTGACTCCTGTTTGGTCTGTGTTAATGCTATGGGTGCTCAGGCAGGGTGGTAAATGTTTCACAGCCTGTCAGGGCTCTTTCTGACTGTACCTTTTCTGTGCTTTATAAGTGCTGTACTCCCAACACACCAGACTTCATTTGTTGCCATCAGGGTTGCAGAACCACTGGAGCATGAATGGATGCAGTAATTCAAAGTAGGTTTATCCCTGTCTGTGCATTGTGTGCTTTTGACCTTGCAGAAATGCCCAAGGAAACTTCTAAGGCAATTCTGTTATCTTGATAAGGGGAATATAAGGTCAATAGGCAGAAGCAAATATATTCAAATATGCCAAGTGTTGTTTAAATTTCTAAGGAGAATCAAGGGAACATTTTTAAGTTACAGGAATAGGTTTTGGCAAGCTTGATCAAGAATCTACATTGTTTAGGGTATGAATTGTAGCATTTAACTACCAGCCCTATTGGGGGTGATGGATGAGAAGGTCTAATGTTCCTTTCCTATAAAAAGAGCACTCAGTGCATGAAGTTCATGCGAAGAAATCACAGTCTTGTTTCCCAAATGAGTTGTATCACTTCTTGTGTCTGAATGACTGACAACTAAAAGAATTTAAAGTCTTGAAATCCACTTTCAGCAAATATTTCAGCTTAAAATTGCTGTTCACAGGTTTTCATAACTGCAGAGTATATAATTTAAAAGTTTATGAAGATGAAGTATGAGTCATGAACATGGTTGATTTGAAATTGGTGCAGATTTGCCAGGAAATGTTTCCTTTTGTGGCTTTAGTTTTGAAAAAAGGCTCTTTCTGACACTGAACTTCCAGGTAGATTTTTAAGTTACTTACTTGAGTCTCAAACTCTGGGAATGATAAAACAAAAGCATTCCCAAATTAAGGTTACCCAGGGTTTCAAAGCTTTAGTATATCTCATGGAAACTAGGTGGGTTTTTTTCCTCTAGACTTCATCAGTAAATAGTAGGTTTGTTAGTTGTAAAAGATGCAGGATCTGACATTTTTGCTCTAAAATTTTCTGTGCAAATACTGCAATTCAGTTTTTTAATTTGTTACATGATGAAATGAACTTACCCAAGTAAATCTGACTTACGTAGTTTCTGTAAATAATAATTACTGTTACCAATACAATTATTTTGTTTGCAAGCTTTCGCACAAGCAGATCAGTCTTTATTCCTTCCCCCAAAGCATGGAAGATTAACTTTTTTCACTTCTGCAAGATACTGTTTGTGAGCAGTGGAGTGACTGTACCCAATTAATATTTGATTAAAGAAAGTCAGGAAGCAGGCAAGAACAGATACCTCTGCTCTCCATGGATGGCTGTTGGTGTCACCCACTCCTCTGGGAAGCAAAAGCCAATAGCTCCAAGACTGAGCCAGCAAAATCCAGCTCTTGCCAGTGTCAGAAGAAAGAGCAAAGCAATGGTGGCTGGGGGGGTTTTGTTCTGCTGCTTGACCTCACATGAATCTTCTTTTTGTGCACTGGACAAAAGCAAGAGCTGATGAGGGAAAGGCCAGTTATCGAATTCATGTGGTGTTTTTCCTGTTCCGAAACACAACTGACTGTGACTGTATAGTTAGACAACATATAATGTGAATTGTAAACTTTATCACTGAATTAACAATTTCTCTTGCGCCAGTGTATAAGCACCATATTTTAGGATGTAGGTACAAGCAGCCATAATGGTACGATTTAAGAGCTCAAAGCTCTGCAAAGGAAGAATAGAGAGAGATTTCAAACATCGTATCTAAAATCACTTTTCAACTTGAGTAAATACTATTGGATTTCTCACCACCATTCAGTATGCCCATACTGAGGTTCTGAATTATATGTACAAAGTATTTATACAATGGAAATGAAATGCAAATTTTCAGGTTGCTGTATTTTCCATCATAATTGTGTTATAAAGGAAAATCAGCCCAAAAAACTTGGTTAGGCCTGAGAGTAAATTCAGGTTTGGATGTGTGATACCTCAATGCTTTTTTTACCAAGGAGTATGAATTAAAATATTTTTTGTGCTTTCAACAGTTATGCACAGAAAGCACTCAGGTGCCTATGTGAAGCCTGCTTTGACATGAACTTGAAAAGGAGACAGAATTGTCCCCTGTAGAAATGTGTTTTGATCTGGCTCTAAGGTTTTGGAACTCGGCACAGAAGCATTGATTACAGCAGGCCCCAGACAGATAACAAGTTAGGGATGATACCATCCATTGACTAGCTGTCACTTTTTTGGCATGATCTTCTATGGATTTGATCAAATTACAGCAGGCTCCAAAATCTAGCAGACAACATCTGCTTTAGAGGCAGCATTGACAGAAGGGAGGAGCAGGCAGCACTCGGAGCGTGTTGTTCGCTTTGCTGCTTTCAGGTGCTTGCTGAGAGGATGCTGACTGTAGTAGCAACATCCCTGTCAGCAGGATTTGCCCTTTTGGTAAATGCATCTCTTTAACAAGCTATCATGGCAAGAGAATAACGTTGAGCCAAAATTCCTGACATAATTTTCGAGGTTGAACCAGGACATAAGACACAATTCCTCATCATCGCTAAGGACTAATCCCAGACAGCAGCGGGAGACAGGAACTGCATAAAAATAACTGTGTTGTGGTGTAATTATATTAAAAACAGTAGGATATTCTTTTCAATCCTTTTGAAATCTTTTGAAAGAGCACTTTTAAGGCTGTGTTAATTCCCTGGCAGCTCTCTGTGGCTGAGTGAAGTCCTTATGTTTTCTCAAGCATTTATAGCTGTACGTTTGCCCAGGCTTAGCAGTAAGCACAGGTTTCACCCCTTCCCCAGGAGTGATCACCTGCTAAAATAGAATTAATATTAAAGAAATTGATTTGGTGGGTGTCATCCATGTAACCAGCAGCTGTGGATTGCTCAGTTGCACATTAAATTCGATACAGAACCCAACTCTAAATGGGCCACAGGTCCCTATTGTTACTATTGTATCACCTGGATCACGGACCCTGCAGACAACAGCCCCCTGGACACACAAAGGATATAGGGTCCCAAAGGATACTGGGATGCATAAACCCACAAAACCAATGAGAGCACACTGCGACAGCTCAATGGTTGTTGGTTTCATAAAGAGTATTAGAAAAAATGTTAAAATGGTTATTGATTTCTTTTTTTGGCATAGATAAAAGGTTAGAAAATGACAGACATAGTAAACACTTTGTGTCAGCAAGTGACAATAATTTTCAGACAAGAAGTAATTTGATTTTGGATTGCCAAGAGAAAACTATTGAAGTGGCACACTGGGTTAATAGAAACACCATCTAGTAACAGCAGGTGTTTGTGTGCTGATAATGATAATTAGAGCACTAAAATTTCTCTCATCATAAACAAAATCAAATGAATAAGACTGGTTCCATATAGGTTTTTTTCTCACGGATATTGATTTCTGCATTTTTGGGAATATTTCCCTAACACTTATTCCAAGAAAAAGTTTGTAAAATCTCTGGAAACCTGACAGTGAAATAAATTATAGTGCCTATCAGTCTGGTGTTAAGCTAAAACATCCCAGGGAAAAAAAAAAAACCCAAACCTTTTCAGTTAAGTACAGGAGAAAATAAGACTTGATGTTTCAAATACATCTTTTTCTGGTTTCTTGGTTGTTTGGGTTTTTCTCTTTGGTATCTTAAGGACTAAATTCCATCTTCAGTTACTCCAGTATAAATCTGGAATAGTTCCATCAACGCTGTTGAGCTGGTTGCTTTTGGTTAAGTTATTCTGAGTCTACAGATGTATAAATGAGTATAGCCTAGAGATTAATTGATCATGCCAGACAGGTTGTAACTTTTTATGCAGCATTGTGGCAAATTAGTTCTTGGTTTCTTCAACTTCTAATTCCTTATTAGTGCAGAAGAAGGGAGATGGCATTTGTGATATCACCACTTCATTCCAAATATATATCCTTGCATATTTTATAGCTTCCACTGAACCAACAGGGACCTTTCTACATTAATTTTCCTCTGAAGAATTGCATTTTTTGTAATTCAGTTTAATGGACTGCATGTAAATCAAAAAAGTAATGTTATCTGTTTTCTCTAAAGCAGCTGTCTTAGATGTGGACTAGAATGAGAATCTTTACTAAATTACTAAAATCTGAATGATTTGGCTCAAGTCCATCTCTGTCAAACAGGAGTCCAACATCCACACAAAAACACTAAAATATCCTGCAGCACAAAAAATAAATATTGGAGAAGCTTCTAGGCAACCACCATAGATCTTTTTGCCCCAAATATTAAAATACCCATGTTTTAATATTTAGTAATTTTTTCAGATACAGGGTCAAACTCTGAAGACTGGGTTGGTCACTCAGAATTGCAGTTTAACCTTCCCTCAGGTGTCCTGATGCAGCCTCTCTGGAGCAGTCCTTGGGATTAGCTTGCACAGTTAAATCTCAAATTTGGAGCTGAATTATAAATCCTCACACCGTACAGGCATTCAGACAAGCCTTTATCATATTTCTAATTAATAGAAACATACAGAGTGGCTAAGCTTATGTCTAAGCAATCTGTTTACTCTGTGATGATTTTCAAACAGTCTTAACTACACTTCTATAGTATTGTATTCCAATTTCATTAATAATTGTTTAGAAGGCTGTGTTTATGGGGAAACATTTTCCTTTATGAGAATACACTTTGTACAATCACTATGTGTTTGGATTTAATAATTTATAGCCTTGGCTCCATCTTGCTTGTCTGAAGGTGATTTTACTACCATCGTGACCTATTTTCCTATTTGTTTACAAAGATCGTTGGGGTCCAGGTGTTATCAGGCACAGACAATGGGCAAAAATTATCCAAATTGTAAGTGTGGTCTGTAACAG
Organism: Melanocharis versteri; assembly: GCA_013397845.1. Lineage (NCBI taxonomy): Eukaryota > Metazoa > Chordata > Aves > Passeriformes > Melanocharitidae > Melanocharis > Melanocharis versteri. The sequence goes on along the minus strand of VZTG01008545.1, from coordinate 358,504 downwards.
CAAGGACTTGCTTATCAGGCAATCTCTGTCAGCAGGAAAAATGAAGACTGGGTAAAATAAAATCGTGACACTGTCATTTCAGACAGCAAGTTGCATGTTACAAATGCCTCATTGATCATTCACGTTTGAAATTCAGGTTCAAGCTCTCAGTTCTTGAAAAGATTGCAAATGTTCATGGGGAGTTTAAGATGCAAAAGAAAAAGCAAAAGGGATACCATCTTTTGAAAAATCCTGGACATCTTGGTTGAGATGACCAAAATTAGGCTTCATTTGGGACTGTGAAGTGACAACAAAATATACATATCTCTGTCTTTATCATGATTTTCCAAACAGTTGTGGTACATCGTTGTTTATCTTTGTAATAACTTGCTGTGAAAAAGCAATGCCCAGGTATTTCTCAAGTGTGTTACATCCTCTGTTAATGTTACACAATAACATTCAGGTGTGGCCAAAAAAATAGTTATATAAAAAAAGGTGCCTCATTCTGTTTTGTTGTTCTCACGAAGGGATTAATTAACTCCTGCCTGAGCTATGTTTGGTTGAAATGAAACCCAGGAAAACACCAGAAACGACTTTGTCTCCACAAGTCCCAGTGCCAAGGTACCAGTATAGCACATTTCCTGTAAGAGCTTATGAAAAACACTGAAGTCTCAGGGAGGGTTTGCAGACCTTGAGTTTTCCATGCATGAAAGCCAGTGTTTGTTTCTAGCTGATCCCATCCAGAAAAGGGGAGATCCTGCAGTTTCAAAGCGCAGTGAGGTTGGCCTGTATGAAAAAAAAGCCTTCCCTCATTTGCAGTCCTTTCCTCCTGATGGATTTGCAGCCTGATGGGCTGGAGAGGCACGGGAAGAAGCATCTCATGTATGAAGCACCTTAACTCTAAATTCGATTATTGGTGGGCAGTGGAGACTCAGCTTGAGCGAAATTGCCAAAGGCACAAAACTAACCAGTGTTATGAACTATACATCATGCTTCCCTGACATTTCAAATATTGGCACTAGCATTCTGGACATTATAAATAAAAAATCTTTCATAGAAGTCTTGATATTGTGCATTTGAGATTCTTATATGGAGCTTATATATTAATCACTTTCTTCAATTTAGTAAAATCCTATAAGCAAATAAGAAGTTCTGAACAAAAAAAATATTTACAGATCAGAATTTTTAAAGCACAGGTTGTTTTTACCAGCAAATATAACTTCTAAGTGTTTTAATTTATTGTTTTAATTGTATGAGGATTATGCTATATAGTGTGTAGAATAAGTGCATTTGAGAATGCTGTTACCCCAAAGGCAATAAATGATTAAAATAGATTTTTCAATAAACAAGCAAGTGGGAGGAATTGTTATCTGTTCAGTTTACATTATGTCAAGAAGTCGAGTTGTTTGCAAAAAACACTGGACAGTATTTCACTTTTTTTTTAAAAAAGTTCCTTTTTATATTTTCAATTGGATGTCCTTGAGAGCTGGAGCAATAGAAAAGTGAAGAAGTTCATTAGCACAAAGTGCATAATTATACATTGGGGTCTAACAATATCTGCTTTATCTAAGTGCTCTTTGGTTAGAAATGTCTGAAGAAGGAAAGGCCTCAGTGTGCTGGCTGGCCACAGAATAACTGTGAGCAGCTATGAGCTGTGAAAAAGACACATATAAACCTCAGGAATGTCAGCAGAGGCATCTCCAGAAATACTGGCAATACTTCACAGGGCATTGGTAAGACTTTGTCTGGGGCTTTTTTTTTGTATATTCAGATCAGCAATGCTGTATCAGAGAGAATTCCAAGATGAAATAGGAGACTGAGCGAGTTTTTCTCTCCTTTAGTCTGGAGCTGAGCCATTCCTGTCACAGACTTCTTTATGCTTGGTATAAAAACCAAGTAAAAAGTCCTATCTCCTAAAAGTTGACTCTACAGCATGATTGAAAAGATGTGTTACAGCTACTTTGGAGAAGCTAAAGGGAGAAAGAAGCCTGGTATAGGTATTTAAATGATAGTGTAAATACAGCTGTAAGGCAATGCTTTCAGTATGCATTAAGTGGGAAAAAAAAGTATTTTTGCACATAAATTTTTATATTTTTTTTCTTACTCATATAGTTTAGGGTGTAAAATGAATCAGGAATTTGAGGAAAAGGGAAAGACATCTGTTACTTGTAAGGAATTTTGGAAAATGAGAGCTCATGGCAGCACTTCACACTGCCAAGGTTCTTGTGTTGCAGAGGCAACCTTGCAAATGTCTATTCACTCATACCCAGGCTGAGCTTCTCTCTCTTTCTTTCCTCACTCTTTTTTAAGATGCGTCTGTTAAACATCATTGGTTTCTATTTTTCCCTTCCCATCCCTAACATAGTAAAGATGATTGAGGAGTTTCTGTTCATGGGCTGCTGTAATTTCCATTTGGCTCTGCAGGGCTGTACAAAGGTGATGTGTTACTGCTGAGTCTTGGGACACGAGGCGTTTGGCTACATTCTTGTGACAAAGAATTCATAAAACAGAATTTATGCAGTGCTTTATGGAACCAGCTGATTAACTGCAGCCCTCAATAAAGGAAAGATGCTGTGTGCAATTGAAGTACAGGTATAAAAGAGCTACGATAAAGAAGATGCAAGTGAAAACAATATATTAAACTCCTGAGAAGCAGAGTCATTGTCAGGTCTTTGCATTTCAAAAGAAATTCAGGACCTGCTGATATGTAGTGCTGTTATTTCATGTTGTACAACAGCCCTGTTAAGAGCAGGGGTTTGGAAATAAACTCCTCCTGACCTTGGGAAACTGAATTATATTAATGCAGTTTATGTTTTAAGCAAGCCTGGACTTGTGTATCACACTAAGAATTAGTGAAGGCCACAAAGTTGCTCCTGCATTTAACTTACTATACAAAGAGATTATTTTCTTATGGCAAAATGCTACCAGGTTCCAAACGCATTGCTGTTTGCTTGAGCATAATTTTTATCAGGATATGTCACAAGAAGTGCTTATATTTGTAAACATCTACACCTTAAGTTTGTAAATAATTCCCAATAATATTGCAATTATTATCGTAGTTCCAATTTCTGTAATTGGAAATTTTGCAGATATATATGAGTTTGAGGTTCTCTGTGGTAGAGTCACTGTGTGTATAAAAGTAGTGTGAGGCCAACTCTTTTACTAATGCTAAAGACAGTGCTTCTCTAGCATCTATTATAGTGAAAAATACTGTGGTTTATTTCTCCTGGTGCTTCAAATACCTCAATATGGATTAAATGTGTTACATTTTGGACTGGTGGAATCCCTAAGAAAAGTGTTGCATGAATTTACACTGAAACACAATTATTTTTCAAGTAGATAGTCGAGGGGGAAATTCAGAAGCTTATTTTACGGGTATGGCAAGGGACTGAAAGTAGCAAGAAGGGCTTTAATCATGAAATAATGGAATTAGAGCTAGCGGTGCAAACTGTGAATATTTTATCATGTCCTTGCCCAACATCTGTCCTAAAGGAGAGTTAACAAATTGGTTCAATGTTTCTTAAAAAGCAGCTGTAAATGCAAATGTTTCATACTATTATATTACAACTTAATATTCTCAATGACAGCAAGACAAATTTCAGTTTGCTCAGTGTTAGAGCATTATCCTTGGTGACATTTTGACCAGTGTATTTTCTTGCCCTAATTCAGATGCAAGAGAATACCAGTCTCCAAGCTCTTCACAGGCTTTGAGTAATTGCCATTTGTTTTTGTCCTTCACCTCTCTGCTCTTCTGAAAACAGATTGTATTCCACAGCAGGGTTTCAGTGATGAGAGGTAAAGTAAACCCTCCTCTAGCAATTGGATGCTTTGACTTACTAAAGTCACTGCTGCTTGAAAGAGAAATTGGTTTCCCTTGAGAACATGTGAGCAATAAAAAAAAAATAAAACTGTAGATGAGTTTGTATAAGGGCACATAAAATCCAAATTCCTGGCTGTAGACATTTTTGTGAGAAGCAGAAAACTGATTCACTTATTACTAGTGTGGCCATTGTATTTGTCTAAGGCATTTTTGAAGTCCAAAGGCTCTTTAAAAGTGTTTATTTCCCTGAGGAGACAAATGCAAGATTCTGTAGTGCAAGTCAAGTATGCCAGCCTTTAACAAGATTATGAGACCCTTTTCCATGGGTCTGCAGTGTGAAAAACATCCTTAGCTGTAGGTCACAATGAATAAGAGGAGAAGAAAGTAGCCAGAAGAGATGCAGCCAGCTGGCTGGTTTTATGGGTAGGTTGTTAGACTGGCTGTAAAGGACTGGTTTCAGATTTAGACTGGTGCCTGCAAAGCAGCTGGGTGCACACATTCTACTGGAAATACTCCTCTTAATGCTCTGGGGTAAAGCAGTTACAGTATTCCATACTTCTAAGAAATTTATTTTAATAGAACAGAATGCCCTGGGCTTCTGCAAATGACTTATCTTCCTCCTTCAGAATACTCTGATACAAAGCAAAACCCAACTTGCTTTATTTCACAGATGACTGTTTTGAGTCCAAATCCCAGGCTCTATATCAAGGCTGAGGAGTGGCATTGATGCCACAGTGATAAGTGCTCTGGAAGTGCCTACACAGAGAGATAAGGCTCAAGGATACTCACCAGCTAATTCAGGATAATAAATTAAATAGAAGTGAGATGTAATTGATGTTGTTACTAAGTCTCTTCTCCTGTTAGTAACATGCAAATCTATGCAAAATTATTTGTTTTGCATAAAGAAATTGAATTGGAAAGATGCCACGTGGCCTAGCTACAGAAAGTCCTTAATAAATTGCATAATCTTAATGTCAGTAAACACAGTCTAGGTGTTTGGATATGTTCTTAATTCAGTTCCTCTTGCTATTGTTAAATATTAACCAACATTCTTGTTGTGGACACTTTAATGCTTCGTGCCATCAAACCCCTTTATTTGAGTTGTTTATGCTCTTTGCTTGTGTTAATGCATTCAACCTCACATTGCCTTGGGGATTCATTTTAATGCACAGGTAAACAAATGCAGACCCAGTTCCTATGACTCACACTGCACACATCAGGAAACCTCCAGCAGAGGTTTAAAGCTCTTGCTTTAATTGCTGTACTCATCTTCCTTCCAAAACAAGAATTACTGTCCTCCATAGAAAGACATTTCAGTTGGATTGCCAGAGGGCTCTTTTCCATTTTTTTTGTGCAGACATTTACCTTGCTCCAGGGACTATTGTGTCATGCACATGCTTTTAATTTCTTTTCAGGTTCTGAAGACCAACTTCTCCCTTACTTTTTTTAATGGCTGTCTTCTGCTGAGAAGTGTTAAAATAGTTTGCAGAGACCATCTGCCCCCTTGCCAAGCTGGAGTACTTGGGTTCTGTATGTGGCTGTGACACTTGACAACTTTTCCACTCACAGCAAAGTTTCTTCTCCTACCTTTCCCCACACATTACTAAATATAAATTAGGAAAAGCAGACAGTATCTCATAAGGCTCTGTCTGCCCCATGGATAAATTCCATGTTTATTCTCTTTCACTCTCCATTTGATTCCGCGCTGACTTTTGTATGTGATTGTCTTATCTTCTGGCCTTCTTCCCCAAAACCAGTACTGTGCACATAATTGATTTTTCAGTTTACTGACTGGACTGGACTGTCAGGATTTGAGGGGGTAATTCCTCATGGTAAAGTAAAAGACCTTTTAAGAAACTCCATAAAAAATGAAATCTGACAGTTTTTGAAGCAGAGACATCACTTTGAAATGAACGAGCTAAGCGTCAGTGTTTCAGTGATTCAGCTAGTCAATCCCAATTTGTAAATTATTTTGATCATCTCAAGCTACATTTTCTGCAGCACAGAAACTGTATTACTACTACTAATAATAATTATTACTATTACTATTACTATTATTCTCTCCCAAGGAGTGCAGTAGCATCCCATGATATTTGTTATTTTCTTCTAGCAATGATTTTGCTTGTAACTCCACTTTTGAGTACCTGGTGTCCTTCAAAGACACTTTGTCATTGCATTGGTATTTTAGCTTCTTGTTCACATTTTTGATCTATCTCAGCTCTAAATGGCAAAAAAATAATGGGAAGTTGAAAGAACTTTCTGGAGAATAACAACAGTACATTCTCCTAAACAGCACTGGGTATCATCCACCATCACAGAGCATTAGGCTAAATGAACCTGGTGTGACCATCCCATATTCCTCTATTCCTTGACATCCTATCCCTCAGGCCTTTGTTCATTTCCCTGGGCCTCAGGAGATGGCCATTAATCCTTCCTGGTTCTGCTCAGGGGGAACGTGCTCATGTGGCGTTCAAACGCGGGTTCAAATGTCCTTGTCACTGGGCTGAGAAGGAGCCAGCCAGGGGACATGAAAGCAACCTTCCATTTCTCTCCTGCACTGGAGTAACCTAAGGATAGTTCATAGTTGCTCTGTGCATTGTCAGTGTTGTGACAGCTTATCCTTCCACGTCAAGGAGACATAACCAGCTCCTGCATCACCACATCAGTGATTCAAATTGCTCCTTAAATAGCATTTGCTGGTCTCTGTTGAAGTACATGGTAATCAGTTCCACAAAGCTGCACTGATGATTCTCACTCCTCTGTGCCAGAAATTACTCTTGACCATATTATGAAAGGAAATGAATGGCATTTTTTTTTACTAAAGTGGCTTGACTACTTAGCATATATAATATACAGTAAGTGCTATTATCATTACAGAAAACTCTTTTTTTCTGTCTTTTCACGACTGTGTAACTTCAACTAGACCTTACATTTCTCAGTATTCGTGACTTGTACCATACACGTAGGTCTGGCGTAGGTTGTAGGGGATACCTATTCTCAGTGGAGTTCTCCATACAGGAGAGCTGTCAGTTGGAAAACCAGACAGCCAAGATCTCTGCCTGCTGCAAATCCACAGAGCTCCATTAACGTCAGGGCTGATTTGTGTCAGTGAGGGACCCATCCTGGAGCTTTGATGTCCTCCTCCTTTCAACAGAAATAAAGCCAGCTCTGAAAGAATAAGAGCATGAAGCAGTTCAGTTCATACGTATTTGTAGGGAGTGAGACCCTTTATATCACTATTATATGTGTTTAGGGTTCTTTAGATGGTTTTCTTAGAAAATTAGAATTATGTATCATTTGCTGGTATGTTCCCATAGCTATACTAAAGATGTTAACCACGGCTAACTTGTAATGTAAGAGCAAACACGCTGTTAACAAATGCAGGATTTGTGCATGAATTCAAAGGCTTATTACCATGTTTCTCTTCTTATCTCACACCTGAATGTCACCAGCCTGGGAATTATGCAAGATCATGTTTTCACTTTTTTCGAGAAAAGTGTCTTTTGAAGCTTCCTGAATGTGGTTTAAAATACCTTTGATATTTGAAATCATTGTCAAGTAACTGTTTGGTTTTCAAAGTACAGTTGAAATTGGGAAAGGTTGCCGAGTCCATCTATTAGATGGGATTAATTCAACTCATTTCTGTATGCAATATGATATGGTTTTTATTGCATATTTTTCTACCATTTAGTCCAGGGCATCATTTTCTCACTCAATACAGAGTGTTGTTGTTTTGGCCATGTCAGGTTGCAGAGTGCAGGAGCCAACAGTTCCATCATATTTCTCCAAAGCTGCAGAGCTCAAGAGGCAGAAAAATTGCAAAGGGTGAAGAACAGAGAGAGAAAAAAACCTCACGTAGGCAGAGCAGTTGATGTGTGCTCTCCTGGAGAATTTAATTCTGGTGCAGTCCCTGGCTCTGATTTCCTTTGCAATGGTGCCCATTCTGCTAAGCCAAATTTTTCACAAAGGGTCATTAGCTGCATCTTCTAATTTTCCAGTTTCCTGATTTGAAACCTTGAGGCCTGATTTGCAGAAGTGCTGAGCACTCATGGCTGAAGAGAATGGTCGGTGTGAACCTGTTAATAGTTTCCATATACCATGGAAAAGCAAGTCCTCGATACCTGGAACTAGAGATCCAAACCTTGACTAGTAATACCCTTCTTACATTGCTATTGCTTTGCTTTGTAATTCAAATTGATGTATAATAATCCCTATGAATGGTATAGTGGCAGCAAACAGCACTGGTGATTGATTAAACACTTCAGTTTCTCTTCACAGTTTAATTAATCTTAGCAGCTCTTTATTGCTTTATAGGCTACAAAGCAATAGAGATTGTTGCCACTTTAGGAGGGAATAGAGAGGAGCTTCTCTGCCTGTTGGTTGCAGCTGTTCCCCTTTCTGAAAGTCTTCCCAGACACGTGAGCAGAAAGTTAACTTGCTTATGAGTCTCAAATACTTGAAAAACCCCATTCCCCTTTTCTTAGGATGAATAAATAGGATGTGGAGTTAGAGCTTCATAGAAGCTTTGAAGCCAAACTCAGCAGTGCCTCATGAGGTGACCTCTCCCCTGCCCTCACCAAGACCCCTTTCAGCCAGAGCTGCACTTCTTTCTGTATAATAGGATTCTTTCTAAAATCTCATTAAAGAAGGGTTTTCTCCCTTTTAGGTTTTGTTGTTTTTGTTGTTGTTATTGTTCATTTCTAAGCATTTTCCTGTAAGAAAGGCACACTATATAAAATTTTATATCTCTGTAGTATAGTGGCCGTCATATTTTTTGTTAACCATTTGACACCTCTGTTGCCATTCCCTTCCTTCTGTATATCTGTGAGAGCATTGTGGGGATACATTATCACTCCATGTGATATTTTGTACCCTTTGTCCAGCTCTTCTTAGAAATTTTTTTTTTTGCTACTGACACAGAACTCATTCTAGAAACTGACCTACTTTCTTAGCCTGTCTCCCCGTCCCTTTTCCTGGGAGAATTCTTGCGCCTGGCTATGGGACAGTAACTCAGGGCAGCACCAAAGAGTCAAAAGGAGATGCTCTGGCTTTAGTGCAGTACATTCAGATGGTGGGTCAGACCATCCCTGTTTGCCCATGCTCACCCTGGCTGGATAGATTGGCTTCTCTCTATTTCCTTTTAGCACTTGCAGTCCCCTCATTTCTTGTGTGACCCTGGGTCCCTTTGCAGTAAATGCCACAGTTGCAAACAATAACAAGAGAAGATGATTACCTGCCACTTATTTTACTCAGTGCTAGGTTCACTCTTGATTACTTTTAAGTTTCATACAAAACAAAAAAACCCAAAACCATGGTAGCAGGAAGAGGATTAGCATTAGGTCAGGATATACTGTTTGGGACTCTCAGACCTTTTAAGGATGAAGGGTGACTAAAGCTCCCCACATCTCCATCAAGAGTAGATTATTTCACACAGCATAAATACTTGTGAACTATTGGCAGAATAAAATTAGTAGCTATCACACACCCATCTTACTCTTTTCCCAAATTCTTTTTGTCACTGGCTTAAGAACAGTCACTGTCCGTCATTTCCTTTTCTTCCTAGCTTTTTTTTCTGGGCTGCATAGTAAGAGCATAGAATATATATAACCTGTAAGTCACTTGCAGTATGAAGTTAACCTTTTAAAGATTTAGTGTTTTCATTATTTACCATTCCACCTGTTACTCTCAGATTACCCAGACAACCAAGGAACAGGAGTGACCAGGCAGTCAAACTGCAGAACCGTGAAAAGGTCACATTAGAAACTGTATAATGCACTTAGTGCATATTATTCTGCTGTCTCTTAAAGACTTTATGGGGGATTAAAAACCTCCCTCTTGTGACAGAGATCATAATGAGAACTGAAAATGTCACAATATAAATTGATTTTATGTTAATGATTGTAGCAAGAATGAGAAATTATTCAAATACTACTTTTTACACTAAACCTTCTGCTGCAACTTTACAGAGTTGTGCTGCTCCAGGTTTTCGTATTCACAGCATGTTCAGGCTTGGGCTGGGGACTGAGCACTCCCCATGTAGGAGCTGCATTCATCTCACCTTGTGCTTGGCACACCTGTAGCTACAGAGGGAACAAAGAGCCTGAATGTGTAAGTTGAAGGAAGCCAAGCCAATAGCTTCATCACTGTAAGCCTAATCTATCACCAGCACTACTGCTCCTAACTGGACTTGGAGGTGAAAACCAAGCAAATCAAAACCAAATTTCCCTAGATGTTGGACTCCCTGGTCAACTTGTTCGTATCCATACAGTCTTGCGGTTGGAGAAGGCCCAATTTTGAATTTAGCACAGACCATGCTTTAGAATAAAATGCAAATGTATGCAGTTTGGGTTCAGGCCTGCATTCGTTGCATACTTTCATTACCTACTTTGCTTACTCAGTACTCTGTTCACTGCTGGGAGAAGAGGGACTGAGCGCTGGCACCCTCCTTGTGTGATTCTGGGGATGAGAATAAAATGTGCACAGTGATGTGGATGATCTGAAACTGTCCCACGAGAACTGGGGGAGTTTCAAGTGAACAAATCAGGCAGATACTGCAGTGATAGAGCTGTGTTTTCATCTGTCTCTAGAAGGGATTAACTTCAGCAGAATAAGCACAAAACCACTTCCACAAGTGGTGGATATCTGTGTGATACCTAGTGCTGTCAACAGTTTTGAAAAACAGGTTGGTAAAGTAGAGTGTAGTTCAAAGCACCAGTTTGCTGTCCTAAAGCTGCTAGTGATGTGGATTTTACCCTTTTTTTGTTCTTCTTAGATGGATATTGAAACATCTTTTCCAGAAAAGGATCACTAGTGTTTCGGAGCTAGAACTTTAGTTTTCAGATGTCGCATACACAACTAGATAAGAAGGAAAAGATTAATATCACTATAGCCTAATTCTAACAAGACATCAAGATACTTTTCCCTAAAGCACTTTCTAACCACTTATTCTATTAACTTTCTGTGAATTCCTTGAGAATATAGTATTGGGTTTACCTGCACATGGAATCATTCTTGAAAGAAGCAGATGTTTTGTTTCCTGTCCATAAACAACTTCATACATAAATAAGCCTTACTGAGACTCTACAAGTATTCTGTGAACATGTAGTAAAAAAAACCCCACAGATTTGCAGAAGAGATTTTTAAAAGCCCAGTAATAAATTACACACTTAAGGAACTGACATATATCTGCTACAAGAAAAATAAATGGCAACAGCTAACAGTGAATAGAAGCTCCCTCCGAGGTTTGCCGCCTGTATGAAAAACAGTATGAAAAGGGACAGGTAGGCAGTCAGATTTCAGAAGTAAGTACCTATTTATGGGTGAAAGGAAGAAAAAATTACTGAAGTTACAACTTTGGAAGTGAAAAATGTAGTTTCTTGATATAACCAAATCACATGCCTCATCTTTTGATTTTTTTTCCCTCACTGTAGCTACTGGAACTTTGGGAGTCTAAATTAAAGGGGAAATGGTGGATTTCAGTTGACTCTCTCAAGAACTACTGACATTATACTAAAGATGTAACTGATTATTTTAGTTGGAAAAACATGAGAAAATTAGATTTGAGGCAATGTGTGGTGTGGCAATGAAACAGCAGCAGAAGGAAAGTCTGTCTCTCATCATCCCTCTTACTACATCCTCTTTCCTAAGGTGGCTCCCATCTTCCAATGCACCTCAGCCTCTTTCTTTTCCCACTCAGTCATTCCTTGGCTGGCTTACAGTGCTCTGAGTGTCAGCATCCTGCTCTTGCAGGTGCTCTGGGTGTCAGCATCCTGCTCTCTCCTCTTTTCCCAGCTCCTACATCGCTATCCCAGCTCTGGCACCACCTGATCTCCTGGCAAAAAATGACATTCTTCTGAATCTGTTGTGTGCCACCAAAAGCTTCAGCTCATAACCAGCAAACGGCCAGAGCACATACACATTGGCTCCTTCCTGCCCCACGTCCATTTGTTTGATCCTGACTCTCTTCTCATGAGCACAAGGCTTTTGAAATGGATTCTTTCCTGAAAATGTCTGTCTCCTTCTCTTCTATGTATGAGCTGCTCCTGCTCTTCAGCCCTGATCTTTCATCCTAGTTATATACTCTTTATTGTACATTATCTTCATCTTAACTACATACGTAACTTGAGGAAAAGATCATATAATAAATATTATTCACTTTATTATAAATATTCACAGGTAAATCTGCAAAAGATTACTTCCCAGTATGAGCTAATGTTCTTTTCAGAATGAAGTCATGCCCATTAACTCAAACTTTTTTACATGGCTTCAGCTTCAAACCTGGTGCAATTTTATCTGACTTTCATCTGATTTTAATTCAAGAATTTGCTTGCATGTGCAAAGTAATTTCCATTAGTTTCTTCCCATTATCTCTACAGCCCTGTGAGTAATTGCTGCTGTCTGTGAGAGAGTATGTATTAATATTTTGTTAGACAAGATTGTAACAGGTGACTTTTTACTCTGATTTTCACAGACTGATAAATGTGATAAAGAATAACTTTTCCAAAAGGCCAGTCTCTTTAAACTTCAGGTCCATGTAACAAGCAAGCAGGACTCTTGATTTATAATAGTCCACGTAGAATGTATTGTGATTAGACTCTTTAAGATGATGGAATATTGTCATTAATACACAAGGAAAGTAACCACCATTTTTTTTCAACTCACAGCAAACAGATCTGCCCACATCATGACATTTGATGCCAGGCTTATTTGCACCTAATCATATTTGTTTCAACTAATGGCAAATAAAAAAATCAAAAATAGAACATTTTGATTTAAATCTGTGACCTTCATTCCCAGAAAATCTCTGTATTTTCTGCTAAGAAGTTTATACTCTGGATGGAAAAAAAGTGGATTAATGTGCCAGCAGTCAGCAATCTGTGCATGTAGATCCCTTCAACTTGTAATTGTTATTAAACTGGTTCACTGCACCCTTCATAAAGTGTGGAGTCTCTTGGTAGGGGAGTAAATAGACCTCTGTTTATTCTGAGAAACTTGTGAACTACTGTAATTCATTTCAGATTTATAGATTCACCGTCTTTAAATTGATGTTGTTTTTTACAAGGAAACGAACAGCCAATTTTTTTTAACAAACCAATGCAATTTAATTCTTATAGGATTTATCTGCCTGTGGATCAGCAGCATAACACAATTTTAATTACACCTACCACACTTCACTGAATTCCCTCATTCTGTAGCAAAGCCTTATCAGAGTAAAGGTCCATGAGATGTGTTGAGCTCTGCTGAGCCCTAAGTCACAAGGTTTGCATTCTCATCATACAAAAAAAAAAAGAAAAAGAGCCAGTCATCTACACTTCTGTCTTGGGGGAAGCGATACTTACTAATTCATAGAGAATTAGTGGAAAATACAAACTACTAAGTGCTTTTGTGGTTAGGAAATCAAGTGCAAAACCATCTAAAAACTATGATTAGAGAAAAAGGAAGGAAGTGTTGAAGCAGGTCAGCAGCACTAGATTGAAATAATTATTGTCAGTTGTTCATTATGTATTAATTCATGGCTAAGTGGGTTTTACTGCTTTCTTTGCAGCACAGATAGAATTTTCTGCTAGTAAGGCTTTGTATCAGCCCACTCACTCTCAACTGCAGTGTTTTCTGAATATATAGATATGAACTCATTGCAGCTGCCTTTGTTGTATCTAAGAGGAAGGGAACTACTGAAAGGAGATCCCATGTGATGGCAGAGACCTGCAAGTGCTGTCCCTGTGTCCCTGGTAACTGCAGCAGAGCTGTTTCCTCACAGCAGTCACAGTGGGGGGAAAGGCCTCAACATCAGTACTTCATTGGCGTCAACACAATTTTCCCTACTTTTAAAATAAACCTATGGAGAGGAATTATCTGAATCAATAATTTCCCTTTATTGCATTTAAATATATTTGAGGTGTTTTAAACGAAGTCTGCAGAACCTGTTTGCTGAACTGCCTCTCACACCTGTTGAACCTATAAATCAGCTCAAGCAGAGAAGTGGAAGTGGTAATTCCCATCTGGTTTGGGGCAAAATTGAGAGATGGGCTGAAAAGAGAGCCCCAAGGGGAAGACTTGGCAGTTCCCTGTCCTGACACCAGTCACGGAGACAGTGGGAAAGTCCCCGTAGCTGCTCCTTGGAGATTTCGTTTTGTGGGAAGGCATTTTGGGCATAACTTTGGCACATATGACTTTGGAGAGTTCTGTGGGCTCAAAGCCATTGGGGACATAGGAAACAAATCTGAAGCAAAGCAGACTTAGTTCCATTATTTAGAGCACTATTTTATTTTTTTTATATAATCATTAACTGATAGTAGTAGTTTGTCTTTCTATTGAAAGAGTAGAAATAGCTGAACAAGTTAGGAAAGAAAAGGTAATTTCAAGGAGTTCTTAGGAAGATTTAGTCAGTGATTTTGATTTGAAATGCATCTGTAAGGCACTAGAGAGAAGACAATTTGAAAGAGAGATCTCAATCAATGTGCTGTCATCCACCATTCGTGCTCCTTGGCATCTCTTGTAGCGTCTCCCAAGTTTGACAGCAGAAGTGGTGCAGTACAGTCCTACATTACTTTCCAAAGTACAGATGGGCCAAGCACAGATGGCTGAATTGCATCCTGTGCAGCCTCTCGCTTCAACAAATATAGAATAATTTCTCTGACACTGCTGGGGTGTTTTTCAGATTTACATTGAACTAAATCATGCCATGAATTTTTGATTTTGTCTTTATCATCATCCATCCCAATTAGAGGGTTTTCTTTCTGACACAATGCCAAATTGTTGTATTCATCTTCATATCCTTTGCAAGATACATTTTATGCATCTGGAAAGGGTTATACAGTCCTCTATTTTAAGACACCTTTCTTTTAACAATTTTCTTGCCTAGCTAATAAAGTAGTCAGATATTTGCTATGCCCATTTCATGCAAAAGGAATAAAAAGATGGTTTCTAAGCAAAAAGTTTACAACCTACATAAAGCAAAGGGAAGAAACAACACCAGCACTGCTAATTAAAAATGTGCCAGCACAGGTCAGCAGTATGTGCAGTCTTACAGTCAGTGCCTCAGACAAGAATTGCCGTGTATTTGTCTGGGTTTTTTGTAGGCATCATGTTAAAGTTGAGTTTCAGAAGTCTCTGAACATGACTTTGCAGGTGTTTATAGGGAGTTTTTGACAGGTATGACAAGAAAAGCTGAAGATACTTGGTTCAAAATTTAGCAACTGGGTAATAAAGGCTGTCATCGTTAACAGAGAGAAGACAGTGATGGCTCAGTAGAGGTGTGATTTGAAGTGAAACAGAAACTGTAAAGGGTCTCAAAACGGAGACTTGCAGCTCATGTGCTCTATGTGGGGACTGGGAGAACAGTGGGAAAATGCAGAGAATGGTGTGGTCAGCAGGAGGAGCTGAGCTGTGTTATCTTTGTGAAATTGTCTTTGCAGAAGCGTTTTGAAAGGATGTGAAGAGAAGATGGTGGGGCCCAGCAATAGGCAGGAGGAGAACTGATAAATTCTGCTTACCTATGAGAATGGATTTGAAACTATGTTCTAAAGCATCATTTACTGAATTTGCACAACATTTAAGCAGAGATAAGCTTGAGACAGTCCCAGGAAAAGCTACGGCCCCACTAAAAGCTTACAGAAAAAGGGTGGGGGAAAATCCCCAGTAAAGGGGTTTGAACACTAGAGAGGAGCAATGAGGAGATCAGTTCTGCCTGTGGGGAACGTCAGCTGACAAGTTGGCATTTGTGGGGTGTATGAAATCTAGACAAAAATTTCACTTTGATGGGAAGAAGTCAATCCATCTGTCTTTCACATGTGTGTCTTGGAAACTGAACTCAGTTTGTGTTTGTGGAGGACAAAAGGAGGGTGGGGAGAGAGGACATCTCCCATATTGCTGCAGAGAGCAGGAATGGGACCTGCAGAAGACAGGCAGAAAAATGTGGGAGGCAGAGCCCTGGGATTCTTGAGAAAACTGCACTGAAGGAAGCTGAGAGCTGGAGAAACAGAGGAAGAGGAGTTGGCATCAATGTTAGCTGGACACGCTCCATTTGGAATGGATGAGTCTGACTTTACAGGTGTGCAGTAAGTGGATGCTGAGCTGGGAAGGAAATTCTGGTGGTGCTTTGGAACAGGACCCAAGGCACCAGAGAGGAGCTGAGTGAGTTCCCAGACAATGGGGAGGTCACTGGGATTTATGGTAGAACTGTAGTAAGTAATGAAGAATGATTGCACATTCTTCAAGTGAGAAGTCAGTTATTCCTGTACTAGAGAGCTTTTATTCAACAGTTTTACAAATGTATTCTGATGGCAAGGACAATGCTATAGCTGTAGCATTTGCCCAGGCAACACCAGTATAATAAAAGATACTTTTTTTTAATTTAGTGAAATATACCAAGCTGTTTGGAAGTGAACTGATGGCGAGAGCAAGAAGAGAGAAAAGTGGGTGTCATTTTCATTTTCTAAACAAGCAGAATAATGATCTTTAGAATTCAACACAGCAGCTATTGAATTTTTCATTCTGAGATACCATAAAAGATACGGATGTACAACAAACACAACTCCTACAAAAGCAACTAGGTGAAAAAGGCTCAGTGAGACGTGGATAAACTGAATTCCCTCTGACAGAAAAGTGATTGGCAGATCAATAGCCAAAAAATCCAGCTCTTGAGAAATCTGTGAATATTCAACTACAACTCTATTGCAGATGGTGGTTCATTTCTATGAGTCCTTCCACCTCTTATAGGAGATAAAGAATGAATTTATTAATCTTTGTTGACCTATTGACCTCTACATTTATGTCCTAGAATACAGATTTACTTTTGAAAATCTCGAGTTACTGTGCATGCATACATATTCCATCATGCTGTATATACAGTGTAACACAGGGAGAATTGATACGAATCCTTTTCCTTTTAAAAGTGTGTAGAGAGGGTACTGAAAGGGGAAAACAATCAGTTCTTGTTCGAAAGCAGGTCAGCTCAGGAACTGAGCAGCGAATTTGTAAGCTGTGAGCCACTGTCAGATGTAAGGTTTCCCTCCATGACCCTACCAAACCTCCTCTGCTCCCTGCTCTCCTTGTGCCCTGATGTCGGGTCATATTCCACATCTCTCACCTAAAGGAAATCCAGAAAAAGGTCTGTTCTTTTATTGGGCTTTTGCTGGCTGGCTCAGAGGTTGGCACAGGCTGCCCCGGCACTGAACTGCCTCCCCACTAAGCACTTTATTGCCACAAGTTGTGCTCCCTCCACACTTACAGCTGTGTCCTCGTCACCTCCAGCTCTGTGGTATCTTCAAGAAATCCTTTAGACTGATGTTTTGTGCTGCTACCTTGTGACTGTTGGCTGTAAATACACCAGTGCCTGAGTTCCTGCCTCCTGGGTTTCCCACTCACCCTTCCTCTGACACAGGGAAGATATATAGACTTGTTTTCATGAAATCTGGGTGCTTGAGATTTTTTTTAATTACTGCTGAATTCTGTTACAGAGTAAAAAGGCCTTGTAGGTTGAGTTAACATTTTCACTTTATAATTCTGACAGTGTAATATAGTACAGTTGAATTAATCAGTTTTTCTTGAGTTTCTGTTACAGAGATTTTGAGGGTCTCAGTTAAATCATCCTATTTGCAGACTGATTACTAGGGTGGGAATGTATCATTCTGGGTTTAAATTGTCTTTCTGGGAACAGATTTTAATCTTTCCCTCTTTTTTTTTATGGAGTCCTGTGGATGTATTCAACTCTGTGTTTTCAAAACGTTTTCTATTTTTGTCTGTTTAATGAAGCATGCCAAACATTCCTCACTATTTGCACTTTAAAAATCTGTAGGAGTAATTTCTTTTCCTGCTATTTTTCAGAAAGAAGGATTAAGGATTTGCTTTACTTCTTTACTTTTTCCAAAAAGCATACACTCTTTCGTGCATGAGAAGTTGTTTCCTATGCTGTCTAGCATTGAGCATGGTGGGTTACTTAAAGAAACCAACTTCTCAGCTATGCAGAGCTGGGATTTAGAAGTCTGGCAAAGGGTCAGATCTCTGAGGGACCAATCTGGTGGGACAGGCTGTGCTCAGAGCTGCTTGCTTTCTAATGCAGCACAGCGATGTTTCACTGCTGCTTTCTAGGAGTTAAATGGTCTTTTTGCTGAGTTCCCCATGAGGACTCTGGCCATGAGATCTGGAGCACACAGGGCATTTTCCTGCCAGCTCAGCCCCAGCTCCTCGATCCTCAGGAACAAGCAAGATTTCAAAGCTGTTTCTGTGCCTGGGACCAGATGCTCTCTGCCCAGGGCGTGTGCAGGTACTTTGAATCAGGAGCGTGAGCATCTGACATTAGGGCTTGGATTCTTTTACAAGAGCTATTGAACTAAAATTTGGATGATTTAACACCTGACTTGGGGACAGCAAAGCAGTTATCCTGCTGAAGGTCACATTCGATCACTCGAGTCATGATGAATATGAGAGCATAAGACAGCTCAGGGGAAATCTTCTTTATTTTTATGAGACAGTCCAGGACCCCAGCACACTTGTGGAATATATAGGTAAAGGGGTGGTGCAGGGAATTGGTTCTTTCCCCCATGTCTTCTTTAGTAGAAAATAAAAAGGATCTATACACCATATTAAGAAATCCATGGTGTATTCAGCCTGGAGAACTGCAAACTCTGCTTTCTTTGGCACTGTGTGAAAAAGGGACAGGAAGTAGAGAAGGAAGGGAAGTCTTTAATCCCCATGTGTGACACTACTTAGACAAATGTCTCAGATTAGGTATCAAACCATCAACTACCACACTCAGTTGTGGTCTGCTCCTATGTATGCAGTTTTGGCTGAACTTTCACATTTTCTCTGAAGAGCTGGTTATGTAACAGGACACTTGCCTTCTTATCTCTTTTTCACAAACTATTGCTTTTCAATCAAGCCAACAACAGCGAAGGTCAGATTTATGCAATAACATTAGGTGGGAGTGCAGAGGGGGAGCTGGAATAGAAGCTGGAAGCCAGCCATGAGCCATGGCCAGCTCTCTTCTTTCTTCTTGCACTGTTTCACTTGTCCATGAAGGAGCATGAACGTCCTATGTATGTACCATCTCTATACACACTGTTGGGAATGTGGAATGTTGCTCTTAGTAACAACATTCCATTATTTTCTATCTCACAGTTGTCGATAAATCATCTGTTAAATGAATCAGGCCTTGTGAACTTGTACTGACAAGATTGATTTTTGCATGATGTTTCTTTAGGAAATGAATTAAATCTTAGAAAGAAAAATGTGTGCACAGTGGCAGAGTGTGCTTTCACAGAGAGAGTATTTATGATGAATAGAAGGAAAATAGAGTACACATGCTTCAAAGAACACATTCTTGTAATGATGCTCAGTACTAATATGATCGGAAGTAAAGATGGTAAGATCAGAAGCTTTCAATGCAGAAAGATTACCATTTCCTTTGAAAGCATTATTTACTGCAAAATCCCGAGATACTTTTAGATATACATTGAGTTCTTCTATTGTAATTTACCTAAGTCCTTATTTTTTTTGCTTTCCTCTGTATCTGTCAAAATAATTGGGCTTTCAGCAGTGCTTTTTGCAGACAGAGGTTATGAATCCAAGGGCGATTTTTTCTCTTTACTGCCTGCCTTTACAACAGCTGAAGGAGGAGGCTCCCCTTGCATTATTACTCGCATGGAGGCAGCTCTGTGCATCTGTGAGCAAGAGTGAATGTGTGTATCCCCTCCACCTGTTGGTACACAGATACTTAAATCCCGTCTCCCGTTGTTGTCAGGGAGGGTTTCAGGAAGAAAACAAAAAAATTCACAGCGACTTCTCCAAGATTTTCTCTCCGTTAGAAGTGCATTTCTATGATCAGTCATAGCAAGTGTAGTAGGGAATTATTTTTGGTCCTTTGCACGGAGGCACACATAGAACAGCCTGTGGTTGTGAGCTCACAATGAAATGATGAGACTTTGTTGCCTTGATGGGATGACTGCTTTTCCTGGCTGTGACAGGGACAGTAAATGGTGTACTGAAGTCCTGTCATCTGCAGGTACTTTAATGTCCAGGAAGTTGTGGCAAAATGGGGAAAGTACATTCCAGCTCTATAGTGAATTAAAAATAAAAAAATTAAAAGGGATGGAATGTGAAATAATATCCCTGCATCCTTAAGGAGCACCAAAGGAAGAGTGAAATCTGAAAGGCATAAGGCAACTTTTGGAGGAAGACTGAATAATATATTCTAAAATTCTTTCAGTGTATGACACCTGGAACTTTCAGCTACCCATGTAAATTCAGAACCTTGGAAAATCAGATGCAGGCCCATAGTCTAATTTCAACAGTATGGTCTACATGTGCTGAAATCTGGGATTTGAACTGGACAGTCTGATAAATAAAAAGTCTAGGCAAAATATTGTTTTCACTAAAGGATGAATTCCTGTAGACAGCTCTGTGCAGTGTTAGAGAAATCAGCTGAGCCTCGGAGTTCCCAGTTTCAGAGCTGCCACTGGCAAGCTGCTGATGTTTGCACAGTGTACAGCCTTATCCAGCATTCCAGATCCTCAGTCCTCCAGGATGCCTGGCTGGACCCTTTACGAAATTTTCTAATTGCAAACACTTTAAGGACATTGATCCATAGCCACTGTGATTAAGTAATTATTCTGAAGAGCACTTCTGTGGCCTGGCAGAGGATGGGGCTGGAAGGGGCCCAGATCTCCAGTCAGACCCCTGCTGCTGCCCCCTCCCAGAACATTTCTCTTTCCTCACCTGTTCTTTCAGCAGGTACAAGCCAGGAATTTAATTGTCTTCAGAATGGCCAAATTTTAAATTAGATTCAGATTATTTTGACTTTGGCTTAAGCCATCAGCAAGTCAGCATCTAGGCCTGGGAAAGGGGAGTCTCCTTTCCTTTTCTCCTATTCTTTGCTTTTTTTTGCTCACAGACTTGCCTGGGCTATGGGGAGATGATAATAATTGCATCTACAAAGGCTTACAACTGCCCTGGAATACACCCTGTCAGCCTGGCCACTTTCAAAGCTTTCTCAGCCACAGTTCCAAATCTGTCATTTTTTTTACAAAACAAATTCCTTTCACACAAGGCATTTTTATCTTGTTTGGAGTTGCACAGCTTATGGTTTTCATAATGCCACAGGATAGTTTTGATCTCACTTGCTGCTTTTCTATTATTTTGGATGTTAAATATTTTAATAGTGCAAATGTTTTTAAAAATCAGGACATTTTCAGTAAACCATATCCTTGAATACACAAAACTAATCCTGCCTCTAAAAGACTTCAAAAACACACAAATGCACATCAAGAGCTGAGAAAAGAATTGACATTTCTTTAAATGATTCTTCAAAACATGCATTAGTAGGAGATCTTTGCAGCTACATTCCATACTTTTTTGAAGTTATTGATTCCCACAACTTCTAAGTGCTAGGTGCTCATTGGTAAGATCATCTCATATTTTTCTTTACTCTGTTAAATGAAGTTTTGTAGCTACATGAGGTAATACATGTTACAGTAGAGAAATAACAGACAGTGAGTATTTTGAGCCTTTTTTTATCTACAGCCTTCTCTGACACTCAGGTCATCTTAACTATCCTCTTTTTAATCCTGGAGAAGTTTGTTTTGTGCTTTAACAGCACTCCAGCTCTTCAGTCCAGAAACAGAGGCTTCGGCATCAGTGAGTACCTCAGCCAAAAGCGCCAAAGTTTGTTTAAAATTGAGCCACTCCAGCACTCTGCCAGGGTAAATTCAGGGAAGTTCCCGAGCACCGCACCGGTTCTGTAGGGGAGGAGGTGCTCATTCATTTCACCCCAGCTGGGGCCCTGTCCTTCGGGGGGTTTCCACAGTCCCTCTGCTCACACCACAGGACGGAGCTGTCTGCCCAGGAGCCAAACCCCTGCCTGTGATGCACGTTCTTGTGCACCTAATGAGAAATGCATTCTAATGCCTTTGTTAATGGGATGCACTTGAGCGTTGATGAACCGTCCCAGACGAGTGTGTTTGCTCACATACCGACTGCTCTTCACTCCTGTTAATGGCAGTGCTCTGGTGTACAAATGGCTCCAATAAAATCCTAGTCAGATCATAAATCCGTGCAAATTTGGTTCTCAATATTCAGGCCTATTGTGTTTCCTTAGGGTGATTTCTGCTCTGCTTGGTTTTTCTGAGCTGCCCTGAACACTGGGTCACAGCGCTGCATTTCCTCGTGCTATTTCTGCATTTCTGGGTTTGCAAGGTGCACTAGTGCATAGATAGTTCTGATTTCCTGTCAGGGGATCTTTGCAATCCACAGGGGAGCTATGTTGTCTCATTTGCACTTTCTTATTGAATTTCAATCAGGTTTCCCAGCAATTTGCTGGAGGAATTCCTGTGGGACACCTTCAAATGCTCCTAGCCACATGCTGTCCGACAACTCCTCATTTTCTCTTCTGGGGTTGTGTGTGTTTTCTCATTTAAGAATAATTCACCACATGACAACATTTTACATTAATGAAGCCCTGGTGGTATCAGATGTGATGACATTCTGCAGGGAACAGAGAAAATAAGCACAGGGATATACTCAGTATAAAGTAAAAATCAGCTGATGTGCAAAAAAGTTAATGAGGGGGAAAACCAGCTTCTGCTGGCATATGCTGACTCACGAGTATCTCACTCTATCCTGCTCAAGCACAGGCAAATTGGATTTCTCTGTCGCTTTTCAAGGGTCCCTCAGGAAGAGAATAAGGATGGTGGGCTCCAGTAAAAATTAATCTACTCAATTGTTTCACCTTTTTTTCTGTTTGATAGAGTACCAGTTCCTGGAAGGAGTCTTTCTAATCAGTTCCTGGGTCCCTCTGCAGGTTTTAGGCAGTATCTGATATCCTGGCAGGGATTCTGGGAAGAATGTGGGGTGGGGTTTTTTCCCTGTGAGAAAGCAGATCAGTCCTAGTGCTCACTGTCCCTCTGGGAACGCCCTATGCTAGACCCACACAGGCTGCACACTGAGAGTCCTGCTTTTGCATTTCTGTACAATATTCTGCAGTTAGTTTCTTCAAGTAGCAGCAGTGATCATTTCTGTGAGGGTGGAGAGCCCAAACATTACCACCAAAATAGGTATCTCCAGCACGCACTGGCATTTGGATATTGCTGCCCATAAAAATAATGCCTTTCCACATTAAAGCAAACAAAAAGACCCCAATGACCCCAGTTAAGGGAGCTCCTTAATTTTAGATTTGAACAAACTTAAAGAGATGAAGTACTGCCAGAACAGAATTGTGTAAAAGTAGTTTTATTCTATGAACCACCTTCATGTATTTTAAAAGAATGGTATCAAATACTAATGAATATCTCTTTTTACTATGACATTTTACAAAAATTATCTACTGCCATTGGGTTTTTTCCTAATTCAGTTTGGGTCTATCTGTGATTGCACAAGGAACTGTAAAAATTAGAGGTCTCTTACAGCTCATTTCATATATAGTAATATTTTCAACTTCTTTTTGAGAAATGTTGCGTGTGCTTATATTTCAACATAGGCATTCTGTGAAATCACGCTGTGTTTTCACTTTTTTCCCCTATATATAATCTTTTCATTTTTATTCTCGGCTGTTGCTTTCCCGCTCCAATTGAACATAAATAGATCTGCCCATTTCTTCTCAAATACTGTCAAATTACTAATTTTACTTCTTGAATTTTGCTCTTTCCAGCTCAAGGCCATTTTCTTTATGGAAAGTAGCAGCTGCCCTTAACATTGCCAACCCAAGTTATTTCCAACTACTGTAACTCAGAACATTTTTACTGAAGATCAGAATCTAAAATTTCTCTTTGTTCAGCAAGTGGAGCAAAACAACTTCCTGGATGTGAAGTTCAGCAGGTTGTCTTTAACATTTTCAGCTGTGGCTTTGGAAGGTCTGTAGGAAACAATTCCATTTAAAGCCCAAATATACACACTATGGTAGCCTATACTGTTTGTCTAAAAGCAGCTGTCCCACAGTTCCTTCATTTTAACCACAGTGAGTTTTGTTTCTGCTCTTAATTATTCTTCCAGCTTTGCTTATTTATTATTCCCAATGCCTTAGAGTGCAATAGCTGCTGAGCTGTTGGCAGCAAAGTCAGGTATCTGTGAAAACCTCCCATGGGCTGTGAGCTGTGTGTTTACTTGAAACACTGCTTTCAACTCACGGCAGTGGTCAGTTTTTCTAAAAACTCAGCCCTCTTGCAGAGACTGGCCAGTGCTGGACAGGCCATGGCTAAAGCCAACTGGAGTCTCTTCTCTGAGATCTGCTGGGGACATCTGCTCAGAGTAGAGTGTAAAAGACAGAGAGAGAGGGAGGGAGGCAAGAGGAGGCAAGAAGGGGGATGATGACTCTATAAAGCCTTTTTTTATCCAGAGCATTGCATGAACTGTTGGAAAAGTCCACTCAGTCAGACATTTTTATTTGCTCTGCCTTAGTTTTCAGTTGATGTAACTCTATTCCACCTTTCAGGTGTTATGACAGAATTGAATGAGGACATTAGAGTGAGCTGGCAAATGAATTTTGAGAGGCTAAGAGTGGTGCAGGAGATAACATTTTAATTAGTACCTGACATGGCCAGAATGTCACAAGGGACGTTACTCCCACAAGCTTTCTGCTTGGCTCTGACAGTACCCCACCATCATTATAGTTGGGATGTATTTAAAATAAAACTCCAGGCTTCTTAATCACCTGGCAAAGATGAACTTTCCAGGGTTTCCACAATTAATGTGAGCACAAAAGGAAGTAGCAGTAAGTACGAGGAAAGCAGATGTACACTTTGCCTCCAGCACTAGCAAGGCAGCTTTGTAGCTCTCAATCTTCGTTCACACAGTTCTAGCTGAGCTTTGTGTTTTAAATGTGCCATTTTAAAGAAACTTCAGATCAAAGCCGATTTCATCTTCGCAATAACTCAGCTGCTCCTGTAATCATCTCAAAGTCTGAACTGCAGGATCTTGGCATCTGCTGCTGTATATATAAGACAAGGCAAAACAAGTGACAGAAGGATCAGAGGTGGCTATCAGCATAGGTGTCAACCCTGTGAAAGAATAGCCAGTGAGTGCCAAAAATGCAGTGAGACAAATATATCCACGGAGAGCTTTGTCATGAAACGTTGGTGACTACAGGAGAGATTTTACATGCAAGCTGTTCATTGATCGGACTGGCAAGGCATGTTTGGAATGCACTACCTTTCCTTATAGTAATAGCAAACAATCCATTCCTTTCTACTTCATAAAATTATTGGCATAATACTTCATTTTTTATTGTTACAAGAGGTTGCCTGAGGCCTCAATGAAAAGAGCAAATTAGAGCATTACTCCTTCCAACCACGAACAGTGAAATATTTGTGAAGGCGATTACCACCAGAGTTGCATCACCAAAATATCACATATAAAACATTTGGAAGTCATCTACGAGTCACACAGATGTGTGTATGTTTATATGCATCTGTGTGGAGTTGAATTGGAAGTGGAGGGCTGGCACAGCCCTGAATTTACCTTGATGTTTAGTTTCAAACCAGCTCCTGCAGCAGCAGTGTTTAGAACACTATTCTGCATTTCTGGGAGCAGACCCACCCCCCTTAGCCCAGAAGATGCTACAGTTTTTTTAACTGCCTGTTTTAATAATCCACACACGTGTGGACACAATTATAGCAGGGTGAAATAAGATGGTGACTTACCTACAAGAAAATGTAATGATGTCTGTCAGAGAAAGCATGGTTAAAAGTGCTGCATTTTCTTTTCATAAAGCATACAAAATACAAAGATAATATAAAAATTAGTACTTAGAAGAAAAGATCTCCTGTCAACCTCCATGCTAAGGTACATTTATGGGAAACCTTTTTAAGAAGTGTTGCCACATTGATTTTAAATATGTTTTACCGCGTAATTTTGTTGTATTAGTCTTCAAAAATACAAAAATGAGAGTTGTTTCCCTTCTGAATTGCTGAAATAATGCCTTTCTTACTTCTAGCTGGAGTAATATATCACTATTGGGCAATGTCATTTAGGTTTGTGCTATGTCACATTTTAATCAAAACTAAATGGACTTGTCCTCCAGGCTCACAGGACGAATGACTGGACTGTTTGTTACCACTCACATGTGCCACCAGTGGAGCTGGTTTCTGCTTGAGAGCCAGGCAGAGGCAGGGCTGGGTTCCAAGAGTACATCCACTGCCTCCAGTTGCTGAGTGAATACAAAGCATCTCAGTCCATGGGCTCTCTTGCAAAGTTTTCTGTTTCTTATTTACATTTTGTGGCTGGTCACCTCGACCACAACCCATTGATTCTGCTCCATGGCAGCACATTTGCATCTTTAAGCAGGTTATTAAAAAGTAGTGGCATGTCCCTAAGCTGAAGATTTAATTGCATGGGAAGAACACTAACCTCAGTAACTAAATATGCATTTTTTAAAACCCCAACTTTTTTTTTTTTTTTTACTTTTTTTAAAATTTCTCTGCATTTGCAGTTTCTTTTCTTCTACAGTACAGAAAAATTTGAAGCTATCCCAGCTCTCAGGGGTGCTTCCCTTTGGCATTCAGGGCACAGGGAATTTGCTCCTCAATCTCTACCTAAGAGACTAATTAGTATTATATAACGATAATATGAACCCAAAGAACCAGTCTCTCCACATGTAATTGGTAGGAATGTAGTACTATTTGTAAGAGTTATTATTAGAATAAGAACAGTAGGAGTGAGAAGGCAACAGACATGTGCCAGAGAGATGACAGGGGAGTCAAATGACACAAAACCTTTTGTACACATCCTGTGAATCTGGTTGTGTGCTTTGCTTGTTGGGAAATAGTGTAATGTATTACTGTAACTTGTTCTTGGACAATATGGACTTCTTGTTTGCCACACTGTGCCAGAATATTCCAGCAGCAAGTGAGACACAAAGACAGTTCTGCAGGAATGTACTTCCTAAGTATTAAGTTTTGCTTAGAATTCACTGTAGTAGGAGTTGTGAGGCTTGGGTTTTTTTATTTTGTTAGTGGATGGAGATTTTACAATATTGCTTTGCTAGGCTGGAGTAAAAATGGGATGTGATTCAGTATTGATTTAATCTTATATATCTACAGGTAAGTTCAGTTTTAATGTTGATTTCTATCACTAAGTACTATTGAAAGTCCCTATCTGAAGGAGTGAAATTAAATATTATACTGCTAATTTTCACCACCAATGTATATAGATTAGTATCTGTAGAGCTGAAAAAGTCCATAACAAAAGCAGACCCATAAAAGCCTGAGCCTTTACAGCATGCTAATGGCTTTCCATTAGACCAGATGAATGCTTTCTGCTCGGTGAAAATGGGTATTTAGCAACAGTGCTTTCAGTTTGTGAGGAATAAATAACTGCTGGACCAAGTGCTTCACCCTTGGGAATAAACCTGCACTTCAGGTGCTTGTTAATAAATGACTTCTGCAGGATAATTTGTCACATCAGCAGATGCAGATCTGAGGATGTTGGTGGGTCCAGCAGCTCTCACATCCTCCCCCTGCATTCGCATTGCTGAGGCTCAGAGAAGGGAGGTGCCACTGCCACCTCGGGTGCAGGGACTGTGCTCTGGGGTCGGGTTGGTGAGCTGGGTGTCACCCAACCTGCCCCTCCATCCCTGGCTGGAGCAGCTGCCATCCCAGCCTGCTGCTCTCGGGGAAGCCGTGGGCTGTGAGCAGATGTCATTGAAGCCACCAGTGGGGAAGGATCCAGGAATTAATGTTACAGGAGTTTCTGATATCAGATGGCTGCTAGAGCAGAACCTTTGTTGACACCAGTAAAATAGCCAGGGTAAAGATTTGTCGGTTGTTTTCTCTTTAAAAGGTGTAGGAAATGAATTGAAGCCAGAGTCTCTTATCTCGGAGAAGATACACACCAGTGAAAATGCCTATTTCCATATGTTTGCACCTGGGTCTGTTTCACAGCACCAGAGCTTTAAATGGTTGTTGACAGTTGACTGGACAGATTTCAGTTGCGAGAGAGGGGCTATGGAGAGGTTCCTCCCTTGGTGATTCTCTTCAGCCTGGATTTTTAAATCAGTGCTTCAAGTCATGTCAATATCCATATTGTTTGCAACCCTGGTGTTCTCTCCTTATAAATCTTCAAATAGCAAGAGACCCATTATCACATCCATTCCTCCTACAGCCCTGTTCTTCTCATCGGAGAAATGTGATTTGAAACTTCTATTAATAGTGAAGAGGTACATTTGCACTGCATTTTTTATGAAGACGGTTCTTAAAAATGCTTTATAACTTCTACTAATGTAAATTTTTATATAAGGATCTCAGATAAGGGGCTCCTCAGAGCTATGCTTTCTAATTGTTTGATATATAACTAATGGGCCCTACCACCAGAAATAAAACATTGAGTGCTCTGGTTCCTGGATGCCAGAGCACTGACTTTGTTTGTGTGAAACTCCTGCCCTCAGAATGTCAATCCACTTTGAAGCGTATCAAATGTGCCCCAAACAAAACAAATTCAGAATGATTATATGCCTCTGATAATGTTCAAATCAAATAAATAAAAATGAAATGCAGTTCCATTAGGTAGAAAGGCAGGATATTTTTAACCAGGCATGGTAGCAATAAAATAAAATTTAATACACGAAATGTAAAATAAAGGGATACCTCCCCTATTTTAATGTGCAGGAGAAAGTAAGATTGAGGACATTAAATACTTGAATAGAAATTTAACTGAACTTTACATTAAATTTTTGAAGTCTTGTCCAGAAATTTATTATTCACTCTATATTAATAGCAAAGTTGGCTCCTGTTTGACTCATGAAACAGCATTTATTCTAGTGAAGAAAGACTGCAGTCCTAAGAGAGAATCTTAACATCATATCCACTGTGGAATCATCCTTAAAGCAGCATGCTTAAAGATTATCTCAGTTATTCACAGGTAAACCATCCAGAATGCAGAAAACTCCAGTTCTGTGCTTACTGTCAGTCATGCCGAATCATCCTTACCAAAGGAAATTGGAATTGTGGTCAGCAAATTGCTTGTGGTCAGCAAAAACAAGAGCAATAAATTCACCCAGGGTCCACTCCCAAACACTGCCCTCAAAAAAAGCTGTTTCTCGACATGGTTGAAGCTACAGACATGGAAAAACTGTAACAACTTCATTACAAATGGCATTTTACAGACCCTGACATGTTTGATTGGCTCAGTTATAGAGAGGAGTTGTTTCAAGTCTGATTTACCATTAATTACCTCTGTTTACCATTAATTAATTACTTCTGTCCCACCTCCAGTGTGCATTCAATGCTGGTTTGTATTGCAGTTTAAAAGCATGGATTCCCATTACCCCAGTCAATGCAGTTTACACCAGATGACCACTTTGAGGGATTTGTTTTAGAGACTTTAGTTTGGCCCTGGGGAGTGCATCCTGCAGGGTGCTGAGGCTGGGAGAGGAGGTGAGTGTGCTCCTTGTTCCTGCCCTACACACAGGGGGAGTTTGGGAGCAAATCCTGTGTCCCTCACAGCGTTTGGCTTACCTTGGGATTCTGTGGTGTCTGGGGTTGGCTTTGGGTTTGGAAGTACGCATATCTGAATCAGGAAAATGGCTCTAGAGGGTATTTTCTTTATTATTATTATTATTTCTTTTTCCTGGGCTTTGACTGTCTGTGAAGCTCAGTGTACCTGTCCAGAAGGCACAAAGAGAGGTCAGGAAGGCACAGGAATGGATGTTTGTAGTCCAGAGTTCCAGCCTTGGCCTCCTAAAGGTGACGTGTGCCACAATAATTATTTAATAAGTATCAGGTCTGCACGATAAAACTATATTACTCATTTCTTGGACTAATTAATCCTCTTTTTTTTCACCCAACTTGAGAAGATAAGATAGTTTACAATGAGTAAAATGTAATGTTAATTTAAGTGAGACAATAAAGTGGTAAGCTTTTTCAGCAAGGTAGGTCACTTTACAATTAGTATTTCATTGTCTTCCATTTATTTTACATTAATTGATGGTATTTTTTGTTTAAGACCTGATTTTTCCTTACCCAGACTCAGCTTTAGAGGGATAGTGATCTTCATATTTTTATCTTTCATAGGAAAATTTATCAAACTCTTTCAGCATTACAGAAAAGAAAATGGGAAAAATCTTTCTTTTTCTCCTCCCTCACATTTAGAAAAGGCTATAATTTCTATTTGTAACTCCAAAGTTACTCCTGGCCCAAACTAAAGTGTGAGAACAAACAAATCCTCAGCACAGTCATGACATATCTGTAAGTTCCTTGCAGTCACTGGAGCAGTGAGTTTAACTTGGGAGAGCTGTGGGACTCAATTGTTCTTCAATAAGGTGGAAGGAGGAATATTATAATGTGCAGTGAGATGGAGAAGACTTATTGTGACTGTGAAGGATGTCTGCCTCTATGGCATAAAATCTTGCTCTGTATTCCAAGAAATGTCACTTAAAATGTAGAATGAGTGCACAGCAGGAATAATAAAATTGCCTGAGCATGTGAATTTTAAGCACTAAACATGATACAGAAATGAGAATATTTTTTTTGACAGAAACTCATGGCTAATGCAGCTTTCTTCCTGAAAAATCTTTGCTTCAGCTGGACATTAATCTCTTGGCAGAAATTTCTGGGAAAATTAGATACTTCTCAGTAAAATGTATAAGAAAATAAATTTTTTACCTAGCTAACAAAATGGAATTGACAACCTTCAGAGGTGGTAGAGTCTCACTTGCAGTAGAACTAGAGCAACATAACAATTTTTTCTGTATATAAATAAGTATATATATTTTCTATTACTGTGATAATAGCCTTATACTAAGCCAAATGTGGTTATAAATTATCCCTAGCATCTTTTTCAAGTAGCATGTCTAGGCAAGTATGTCCCTCCTCCCCATCTGTTTGACTGATATTTTTCTCTGAAATCCTAAAAGGTGAAAACATTTAAGTTAAATAGTCACATAGCTCTAATTGCCAAGCAGCGGGGAGCTCTGCGTGGCACTTCTTCCATCACCAGTCATGTCAGCTTCCAAGGAAGTACTTGAGTACAACTTATAATTCATAATGACTTACATTTTCTTTTTAGCTTGCATCCTTTTCCCTGACCTTCTCTTTTTCCTTCAGAGCTCTTAATGAGGAGAACTTTACAACCATAAACACTATTTTTCTAATGGACTCTCTGGGGAGAGGTTTTTCCCTGGTGCTCCTGACTCAGTCTGGTGCTTTGTTCTTTCCTAGCTTGCACAGACAAAGAGCTGAGGAGTCTGGCTTCGAGACTAAAAGACTGGTTCGGTGCCCTTCACGAGGATGCGAATCGTGTCATCAAACCCACGAGCTCGGAGACGGCACAAGGCAGTAAGAAAACCCCTTTCCCATTGAGCACTGGGTGGTGGAGGAGCTTCCCAGCTTGAGAGAATTGAACTGAGCACAGCTGTTGGTGCTGCAACATCCTGTCAGGCAGGTGCCAGTGAATAAGCAGGTACCCAGGACCTGGTCCTGCAGGTATGTGCTGCTTCCTGAAGGAGCTGCAGTCCTTCTGTCCTGTCTCTGGCCCAAACTGCTCTCAAAACTGGCAGTCAGAGAGAGAGAGACCTTCACAAGTTAATCTGGCAAATAACGGTCTGAAGGCCATGGAGATCACCTCTACATGAGTAACTGGAACTGCTCAGGGACTTTTCTCAAGTGCTGGGGTTAACTAATATAACGTAGTTTGTGTCTGTACAGTTAAATTCCATCACCCTCCAATTCAACGTGGCTGCATCCAAATCATTTCTTGGGGTTGGATTCTGGTTGCTGCTTAACCACCAGTTTTATGGCCAAACATTTTCTGACACAGTGTCAGTGGCGTAAGATGGAAATACGGCATATAAGCATAGGGAATGTTATGCCAATGTTGGAAAAAACTCGCTTAGATTTTACTTTAAAATTTCCTGCTAACAGTTTATGTAAGAGGAAGAATAATTAAAACATCCACATCTGAGCCATGGAGCTGGAAGAGTTAAATGGTCAGGAAAGCTGGAATCCATTGTGTCCTAGGTATTTAATAACACCATCTTTGCCTCCTTTGATGCTTTTTTTTTTTTTAAGAAAGGAAAAAAATTAATAGTCTAGGGAACATTTACTGTCTGTGGGTTAAGCCAACATGACTGATTTTTATGTCATTTAGCCACCAGGGAGGGGAAAGATTCAGATAACAGCATTAAAAGAGGTCATGCTCATCAGCGAGCAGATGCGAATTCACTTTCTGTAAGGACTCATTCATTCTTTTAAACAGTATGTCCCAAAACACGCAGGCCCTTGGGCTGCAAAGCAGGGTGCACAAGTTTTATCTAGGTGTGTGCCTCACTGTCACTTCACTGATTCTCTGGGATGAGCTGTCCAAAGCTGGAGTCCAAACATAGAATTTGAAGGGTCCAGTCAGCTGCTACTTTTACGGCTCTTTTCACCTGATGTCCCTGTAGTGTGACACCACAGAGGCCTCAGGGGCAGTGGAGCAGACCCAGCTCATCAGGGTGGGCATTTTCTGTTGGTCCAGGTCTCCACAGCTCCTCTCTATTGTGCTACATCTGAGCTGGGGTAGCAATAGATTGCCTTTTCCTAAAGAGACAATATAGCCCAGCCTGTATTGCTCAAAACTGTAGTCAAACCCAATAATTTCACCACATATCTTAAAACTCTGTAATGAAACAAGTCATGTTCCGTGTAAATGATCTTTTTTCATGTGTCCCTTATTTTGCATAGTATTTACAACAAAGTCGGTATCTTTAAAACCATATGTCCTACTTATTTCTGAAACGGTGCTCCAAAAAAAGATATTCTCATGCAGAGGATCTGAACTACAGTGCAAAAAGCAACTGGATGTACAGCTAATCATGGCTTCCAGATGTGAATTCATTTCAAACCCCATGACAGAAAGCCTTAGAGGCTTTAAACTTTGTTTGAAGTCCTTTAGGCCCAGAATCACAGGAAATCTCATTTTATCAGATTGGGAAAAGGATGTTTTCATGCAGATGATTCGTGACATCCTCATGATGACCTTGCCAGAGGCCAAAGACCAAATACAGTCCTAAAGGTGTTGAGTCTTCTTTTTCTTTCTTTTTTTTTTTTTGCTTAAGCAATTTCAGAGAGAAAAACATTCCTGGTAATTGTGCAGTGTTTGCTCTGATTCACAGAGGAGCTGTTATCTCTTTTAGTTTAGTTTGATTCCTGGCAGCTTTTATTTGAAAGGCTGCCTGATGATCTTAAACACTTGATCTCAACAATGTTCATTTTTAGACTGTTGACTTAGTTTGGCACATTTTCTTATTTTTTTCTGTATCAGTTAAAAAAATAAAAAAAGAAAGAAACTTTACGAGTTTAGATGCCTAAGCCACTTTTGAATGCCACAAAACTTGGGCTTGTTTTTCTTTTTGAGGTGTTGCAACAGTATTCATGAATTAATCTGCATGTGCCAAATCCTGCAGCTCACATTCTCTCTGGTGGCCCTGAAAATACTCACAGGGTGAGGACAGCAGTATTTGGCTCTCTCCAACTTCAAACATTTGTGAAAATGAAAGACACCTTAAACAGGGCTCCGAATTCAAAGGGAAGTTCACATGCCCAAGCTGTAGAAAAGAGTGTGTGAATCCTGGCAAGCAGGACAGGCACGGCTCTGGGAATATGCTCTGAGGTACACACTGCCCTTCTTTCATGGCTCTGCGTGTGTTGCCCTCTTCACCACACACATCACTTCATTAAACTAAACTGGTTTGGTTGTGCCTGCAGAGTTTGAAAAGGAATGAACATCCTCAAAGTAATGCATTTTGGATGTGCCCCCGTGGCAGTAAAAGGAGCAGATGGTGGGAGGCAATGACTACGATGCCTTGGACACCTCAGCTGTCTAGAGAAGGTCTTCCAGCAGAGATTTCTCTATGCTACATTAATTTTTCAAGATGTTAGTGTGAGTGTAAATAAGGTTTTTGAGTGTATTATGTTCACCCCCAGGTGAAGAAAAAAGTACACTCCTTTTTGTTTTCTTAGTAACTCTCTTGAAAGGAAAAGGATGAGGGAGATCATTGTGTTTAGATTTCAAACCTTCAATCCCTGAGCTCTCTGATCCCAGCAAAGCACCATGGGCCAGGTACTTTGTCTTCTGAAGGCTTTGTGCAATTAAAATCTCCTCAATAAATTATATAAGAAACTCAGGGACATGCTTTGACATAGGGAAATAATAAAACTAATTAGGTAGCAAGATCAGATTCAAATTGCTCCTGAGCCTGTTGATAATTCATAACATCCCCGTATTGTATCTAGAGAGTCTCCTTGGTTGGAGTGGGTGTTGTTTTTCTTTTACTGGAGATCTATGCAATATAAAGGATTTTTTCTGGGGAACATTTCTTCTCCTCCTTCTTTTATTTTAAGCAATGGGGGGAATTAGGTTAATTATACCCCTGTTAAATTAATTGTAGTATACTTTAATAAAATAAAAATGGCTCATGTAAGTCAACTCTTGAAAGGGGAAAATAATTTTTTCATGCCAGAAGGTGTGTTTATTTTTAATAAGGATTTGCACCTAAAGACTATTTTAAATTTAATTCCATTTTAATTCAGAGGAGGTGGAGCGTTTTATGTATTAATGGGATGAGAGACTTTTACATGTAGGTCACCAGCTTGATTTCCTTCCAGCTCTGTAGTGAATGAAAGTTGTCAGGATGCTGAACAGCTGTCAGTTGGAAAGAGGAACACGATGGTCTCAGTCCAGGTCCTTGTGAGCAGGTGTCCAAATGAGAGCAGCCACCACCTCAGCTGACATTAATTGGCATCTGTGTTGGCAGCCTCTGCCAAGGAGCCAAGAGGGATGTGGAGCCTGCACTGTTCTCCTGCTTCTCACCAAAGGCACTGCAGCACTGCAATGATGAACAGAAAGATGCAGAAAAGTTCTCACTGAGGTTGCTTGTTCTGGGTCTGTTGTGCTGGAAATCCAGCCTATTACCCAAGCACTGAATTCTTTACAGAATTACAGAATATGGTTTATTTCTTCCAGAAAATTGCATCATATTTATAGATAAGTATATCAAAAGACTCTAAAAAGAAGTTAATTCATTCAATATCACTTGGCCTCACCAGGCTGGTGGGAGCAGAGTGACCTCCCAGTGAAGGTAAGTGAGCTCCAAAAGCCATCTTCCATCAGCTGCCCTGGTTATGCAGTGAGTCAGAGCCTGTGTTGCACACTTAGGGCACATTTGACTTTCACTCCGGGTGCTGGGTGCTGAGAGCATCCAGGATTGTTGGATTTGGGCTGCAGATGCAATGTTGCAAAACATAATTTATAGGCAGTAACTTTTACCAGGAGACAGTATGAAGTGGAGCTACTATTTACCTCCATCAGCTGCCCTAGGGACAATTAAAGAATTAACTTGAAAGAATTAACTTGTAAGAATTAACTGATAATAACTATCTAGCAAAGGACTTTCTGTCACACCTGCCCCTTCAGTATTTCAGGACTTCCAGACCACAATGATAATCCAGCACTGTTTGGTAAACCAGCCTCTTAATAAATTTAATCTGGAACTCTGGTCACAACAGTGAATGCTCCCTTGTTTATGAGAAATTATAATCAAAACCTCTTCAACTAATGTAATTAACTGTCTTCTCAAGTGGCCTTTCACAAGTGTATCTCCCATCCAAGCCCTGGTGTGTCACAGAGCAGCTTTGTACTCACAGCAGTCACTGCTGGTGATTTGCTCAGACAGATCCGTGCTGAGGGCAGGCTGGTGCTGTATCCCCATTGTACACACAGGTGGAGGCTTCCCAGCAGGGAGGAAAACGAGACTCAGAAATAATCTACAGGCAGTGTCAGGGGCAAGTTCGTTCCAGGATCTCCTCCTCCCTGCGTTGATCCCTGCCAGTTAAGGGATGACCTTTGCAGGCCCATCAGGGCTGAGCAACTCACACCACACTCCACTGATTGTACAACAGACCTTGCAGTTACTCATCTCTTGCAGCAGTAAGTGCCACCACGGTGTGTAAAGTCCATTGCCAGAGAGGGCATCCATGCAGAAAAAGAGCAGACATTGGAAACAAACTCTTTTTTCTCCTGAAAACTGTTAAACTGGGGAAGCTGAAGCCGATTCCAGCTCCACCATGCAGTCGAATGATCCACCCCTGCCTGTTTGACTACTTTTAACCTGCCCTGGGGTGGAGAATGTGGCACCGTACACCTGCACAGAGCAGGACTGTGTGCCCTGCTCCTGTTGCTCTGTAAAGGCAAAGGTGAGGAATCTTAAATCCTTTCACTTGACAAAAGATTGCACAGTGACCAAATCCTACTTGGCTTCTTCAGATGACTAAAATAATTGAAGTCAATATTTCTAATTGCTTCAGCAAGGCAAGCAGCTCCCCCCTACATCTATTCACACAGCCTTGTTCTTTTTCACTGTGCTCAAACATGATTAGATAATGTTATGGGAGATAACAGCATAAAAATGTGATGAAATGTTCAGCATGATTTCTCTCTTCCCTGCCTGAGTTGCTTTTAGCCCTGAGGAAATGGTGTTACCTTCTTCCTTCCTTAGAGAAACATGTATTATGAATGACACAAACCTTCCCATTAGTTAACCCTTCTGATTGTCCCTCTGTGTCACTGACAACCTTCAGCCACAGCTGCATACAAAAAGCACAGCTTCCAGCAAAAACCCTGCTCTCCTTTGGATTCATGCCTAAAATAGCAGGTAGGCTACAGAGCTTGGACAAACTGTCAGCGTGATTCCAGAAACATCTCAGCTTTCACTTCAACAAAGCAGCATCCTGAAAGGGACACGTACAGCAAATAAAGCTAAGCATAACCTCTTTCAATGAAAGATGCAGGGAAAAAGCTCATCAGGCTTCTCCACATGGCCCGAAGCAGAGTGAGCAGTGCACAGGCAGGTTATTGCTCCCAGCTGGAGCAGTGTGAGCACCAGAGGCCCAGGGAATCAGGGGCCCTGTGTCCCTGCAAATCCCCAGCCAATGGACTCGTGTTTCTGAGTCCTGGTTGAAACCAATACCCTTGTTATCAGATTTATTATCTCTGTATTATAAATATACATCCTTACATTGTAGATAACTTGGAATTTAGTCTAAGCATTGGAAAAATACGCTGGCAGTGTGGATTTATAATGCCCCATGCCGCTGTTTTTCTGGATGCTGCAGGTTACTGGAGCATGTATCTCATATACACAGTGGGTATCTATATGCATGACTTGGGCTTTCTGTGATAACCACTGCTGCTGCAGCAGTCTTTGAAGAATCTGGGCTATTAAAATGAATGATGGTGATGGTTTCCAAAGCGCTGGAAAAGCAGAATCCTGTATTGCTGCAGAATCCTGGAGGCTGCAGGAAGGAGTGGTGCTGGTGCAGCATACAAGAGCTTGGGCAGCTCTGTGCAGCTCCCAGCTGAAGCAGTGCCCTCGCTCAGAGTGGTGTAAGGAACAGAGACACTTCACCTCTTCTCTCCCCCTGCCTCCCCCAGACAGCTCACAGTCCAGATCAAAGCAGTTTGTTGTCACAAACCACACAGACAGGCCTTTGG
This sequence comes from Melanocharis versteri, assembly GCA_013397845.1. Classification (NCBI taxonomy): domain Eukaryota; kingdom Metazoa; phylum Chordata; class Aves; order Passeriformes; family Melanocharitidae; genus Melanocharis; species Melanocharis versteri. Next base: position 321,258 of record VZTG01008545.1, on the reverse strand, counting down.
AGAGTGAAAAACAAGGATGAGAGGTAGAAGGTGAGAGCACAGCAGGGAAGAATTTGATCAGGCAACTAGAAACAAGTCTGGGAAACAGGATTTAAATTGCATTCAGATTCAGTCTAGTTTGAAAATATGGTGGATGCAGCCTTTTCTCATCACATTTCAGTTTCCTGGAGTCAGGCCAACCCACTTGGACTGAGGACTGAAAGAAAAAAGCAAGCAAGAATTTTTTGAGTAGAAATAACTTTGAATTACAGAAACCAGCTCTGAATCTCAGCCCTCTCCACCCCACAGCTCCCACAGAGTGTGAGTAGTGCTCCAGTTTGTAGCTGTGCTTGGGCTTTAAGCTTTACACAATCAGTTCAGTCTTAGGATTTTGTTCTGCTGTGGGCAAGTCGGCTTAATGTTCAGAGTCTAGCCAAAAAAAGAGAAGTTGGCAAGGCTTCACCTTAGCAGTGGTTCCTGTGCCGGGGGCATGCCGGGGCTCAGCTGGGGAATGTTTGCCTGTCTTCTTGCAGGATTTGACACCAGCATCCTACCAATCTGTAAGGATTCCTTAGGCTGGATGTTCAACAAACTTGACATGAACTATGACCTGCTGCTGGATCCCTCGGAGATCAGTGCCATTTATCTGGATAAGTACGAGCCGTGTGTCAAGCCACTCTTCAACTCCTGCGACTCCTTCAAAGACGGGAAGCTTTCCAACAACGAGTGGTGCTACTGCTTCCAGAAGCCGGGCGGTGAGCTGTGCGATTTGCAATCCAAAGAGGAGCTGTTCAGCTCTCCCTGTGTTTCAGGGCCTGCCTGTAGAGCTTGCTCATTGGCAGGCAGGTGTGCTGAAAAGCCCTTTTCCCCAGCACCAGTGTGAAGGGCATTGTGGAAACATGTTTATTGTCACAGATGAACTATATTAAGATCCCTTGATCATTAAAGCACACAAAGTAGTAAGTATCAGTGCACACAGTCTAGAAATAAGCTGTATTGCTGACAGAAAGCTCAAGAATTTACTCTTTTATTAACGCAGAAATTAGCCAATTAGCAAGTCATAAATCAGAGAGCTGGCATGATGTCAGTTTGGTGAAAAGAGAGGTAGAATGGTTTAACAATTAAAATGGCCCCCAAACACTACTCTCAACTACAGTGTGTTGCCTTTTTTTTTTTTTTTTTTAATTAGTGGAGCTAATGACATAAATTTGTTTTGCGGTACAGTACCAGCATATGGGCTTCTCTCAGTCCCAGGTGTACAGTATTCTACATTTCATGTCAGCAGTGAAGCCAGTCATTACAGAGTCTGTCCCGTACCATCTGGAAACTGATTCTTATACATTATATTTTAGGTCTTCCTTGCCAGAATGAAATGAATAGAATTCAAAAGCTAAGTAGAGGGAAGAGTCTGTTGGGTAAGTTCGATTACTTGCTATTCATTTACTCAACTAATTAAAGCTTCTGTGATTATTGTAACTTTATATGCAGTAATGGTTTTTCAATTAGAGACTAATGTTTTGAGTCGGGAATATGCAGCACCGAGCGTAGGCCTGACACTATGAAATTAAACAAATAATGAGATAGCAACACACAGAACAGGTGTCAGCATGGCAACGGGTTCAGAACTAATTTACAGCTCTCCAGAAATGCAAAGCCTTGTCTGCACAGAGCTTAATACTGCCTTCATCACCTCACAGGTCAGAGTAAATTCTGGGAGGCTGCTTGATACTCAAGGCTCCCATTTTTGAAGGGTGACTGAAGGTGCATAGCCAATGCCTTCATGTTCCCTTCCAGTTACGGTGCAATGCAGGCTTTCCTGGGGGTTCACTTTTGCCTAATGACTCTAAAATATTTCAGTATATTCTGTGTATGTGAAAAGAGGAATTCATATCACCTCATTTTAGGCAGCCTGCAGGATGCTTCATGCTGTAAGATATGGTCATGCCTGTCCCTCTCTCTCGTGCCTACTGGGAGCCTGAATTGATTCATGACTTACATTCCTCTGATGGATATCTAAAATTAGGTTAAATAAATCCCCATCTGGCATTTTCCCAATTAATTGCTAAAAAATCAGGTTGCTGAACTGAAAGCATTTCAGGTGACTGATTCCCTACCCTAAAATCACTCAGTGATGTGTAGCCTGGCGTTTGTGTGCTGGTGTCTTACCAAAACTTGTGTCCCAGCACATTTGTGCACCCGGAGCCCGGCCCTGAGGCACAGCAGGGAGGATGAAAGCCCCGTTCACAGCAAGCCCTGCACTCCACCCTTGAGGAGAAAGGCTGAGCTCAGCCCCAGCTGTCAGGCCCATGGTGGGGAACATGCCAGGCTCCCCCAGCAGCAGCTGCAGCACAGGGTGTGCACGTCAGCTCTGCTGCAGCGCTGCTCGGGTGCCTCCCGCCTTCCACCTGCTGCTCCTCCGTCCTCAGCAGCAGACCCTGCAAACAGAGCTCAGCTCTGCCCGGTCCTGCCACTCCCAGATGCCCCTGCCATTTGGACTCAAGGCTCAGGTGCCTTGTGAACAATCCCCAACCTGGATTCATCGGTTTAAATTAAGAATAAACATTCCCAAAGGCCGCAGGGACAGTGGTTTAGATCCATCACCCTTTCATAGCGAGTTCACATGAAGATTAAGATGTTTCAGAGTTACAGCTCCTGCTGTCCATAGCTGTGGGAGCAAAGGGAGGATTGATCACTCGGGGTATGTGTGCTTCATTCAGTAAATACTCTGCATTTGTGTTCAAGGGAATGTTGTGGCAGAGGAAGTCACAGTGTTCTCTGTCTCATGGGTGTCATGATTTTCAAAGCCACCTAAAAGAATAAGAAGCCCAGTTCTTAATAGATAGCTTTGACTATCCCATATTTATTTTATGCTTTGCTGTTATTTTCTATGTGCAATAAATGTCATCTAGGTTGGAACATAAGTAGTTTATTCTGGTGTGTGGGAAGAATGATGCCTGGGTTGCAGGTAGTTCAACATGCAGGTGGTTGTAGCACGTGTCACTGGGATCTGATCACAATAGCAGGGGTAAAATGACAAAGTAAAAGCAGTAAGAATGGTCCCTTAGCACAAATAACTTCTAGTCAACTGTATTAAAAAAAAATAGAAGAAAAATGAAAGTGGTGAAGCTCAACAAATCAAGGTGTCAGGCACAGGTTGTTCCACAAGCTAGAAAATTATAATATAAAGAGGAACTCTTTGCTTCACCTACCCTGAAAGTCTTCCTGCATAATGACACCTGTCTGGGAGATTTTAATTTGATATCAGAGCTATTTATACAACAGAAAACATTGTCTTTTCTCTTCACTGACTGAAAAATCATTCAAATGGAAGCCCAAACATACACGTGACTTGTAGCAACGGTAAAGCTGGAAAAGAGAGATGAATATTTTCAGAGAAATTAATCTTTAATTATTCTCTTTCCTCCTCTGACCCTGACATAGAGAGCACAGCACTTCCAGTCTGGGCAGTAGCATGAAGAATGTTTTTGTTAACTTGTATCCATTGATAAAAATGATGACTTTTGATATTTCCTTCTCTATATATTTTTCAAAACACATGACAGTTGCAACAAAGTACTTCAAAGCCATTGCCATTAGATATGTTGAATTTGGAGGCTTTCAAATGAAGTCTAGCATCCCAGGAGACTGAATTAAAAAGTAAACAGCACTATTCATCTTTTCCTACCAGATTTATCTAGAGTACAATTAACTGCAGAGACTGTACTTTTAGAGCATACAACTGTGCAGCCTGATAATGCTTCTCCCTCATCACTAAAGTAATAAATTTCTGCTCCCATCACTGTTTTCTCCTGTATCAACCCTGTGGATTCAGCTAATATAATAGCTAATACCAGGAGCTGTGTGCTGGCTAGCACTTAATTCTGTCAGGCTTTTACCTGTGTGCTTCACTATCTTTAGCATATAATTATTCTCCTCATGTTCTCTAAGGAAGGGGAGTATTATATAGATAAGGAAATGATGCCAAAAAAGGAGGTATTGGTCTGGGTCCATAAAGAGGATACGGATGCAACAGTGCTGTTCAAGTTTGTGTGGAATAACTAACTCCCTCCCAGGTCAAAGGGAGATGGGGAGGCAGGATTCAGTGGCCTGAGGCAGTCTGGGGGAAGTGACTCACATTTTGTGGTGTCCAGGCTTGTGGGGAAGCACTGCCTGTGCAAGAACCTGTGGACAGGAAAGCTCCAGGTGTTCCCTGATGCCAAACCCAGCAAATGGGCTGTCTTGGTGCCATGCTCTAGGATAGCAGAGCCTGGAGCCAGCTTATTTCTAACGAAGACAAGCTGATTTGGGAACAATTTACAGGGAGAATCATCACATTGTACAACACTTGTTCCCAGCGACGCTCTATCCTCTCCAAATTATCACCTGCACCTGACACATTGGAGAGGACATGCTGTATCTTCCCTCTGATGGTTGGCAAATACTGTGACATTAGTATGCATAGCTAAATATTTAAAGCTCCAGTGTTACATACAAATTGGCACGAATTTCCCACGCAGAAGGAAAAGCACCTTCCACTCTTCACTGTGACCCAAAGTGTGAATCTATTCCACACACAGTTATGTTGGCAGTGAGCCTGGGCCATAATTTATTTTTAAATCTTTCAAAGCTTTTATAGGCAGCGTGGAACATTTTCATGCCTTACAAGAAACAGTGAAAATATGCAAAAAGGCCTGTTTCAAAGAAGGGAAGCTTGCATTGCCCAAGGAAAAGAGAAAGCATGAGACAGTTTAAAATGCAGAAGCTGTTCTCTGCTCACCCTCTAATGCCCCTGAGGTCCCCACTTTGATCCTTCCCTGGAGCCAGATGCTCATCAGATATAAAAGGGCAGCTCTAGAGGCATGGGTACACCTGTGCTGATTTACACCAGCTCAAAGTCAGCATCTGAGCACTTTTCCCAAGGTTGTGTATAGTTTGATAAACACCTGGAGTGCCTATCAGAGGCAGGACATGAGCATAAATATGAGAAAAATATCTTTCCTAATCAATATTGAAATAAAGTTTTGAACACTGAGCATTAACTTACAAAAACCTTACAAAAGCAAATACATACACTTGTTATTAAAACTGTTGTCTCATAAAGAGAGAAAATGAGTCTTTGATAGTCTTTACGTACTTACATTTGTACATGAACATAACGGTGGCACCTATTAGCAAAGCTGCTGTAAGATCATGCTCTGACATTATTTAAAATACTCTCACTCGTGGATGTGGTCTCCAAAACTGATCTGACATACAAACATTTCTGCAGATGTTCAAAGGTTTCTCCACTCATCTTCCAGACCTGCATTAGCAGCACTCAAACATTAGACAAGATCTGCAGAGCAATGAGTTTGGATATTCAGCTTCACTTTGTGTAGCTCTCTGGGTGCATGAGACTGACTGACTTCCATTTTTGTGACTTTTATCTGGGAAATCTGATGACATTTGGGCAGCACCTTCTCATTCATTTTTTCTAGTGAGAGATGTGGTAAAGTGGCCCCTTTGACACATGTACTGTCTGAATAGATGCTACACATGGAACTAGTTAAAAAACTTTACTGAATCACCAGTAAATCACTGGTATCTTTGACAAAGGAGAAAAACACTTTCTCAAAAATCGTTTGAGACAAGAAATTTGGGGGCAAGGGTGTGTTTATGCCATGTTTCAAATAGAAGCAATTGACAAAGAAGGGAAAAATGAATGTACTGACCTCCAGTGGGAATACAACTAACTCATCTCGAAGGACAAGAGGGCTTTTCATATTGAAGTACATTTGCTGTATCTGCTGAAAATGGTGGGAACAATAACACAGGTTTCTCCTGAGAGTTTCCCTGTCTGCAGAAGCCAGAATGAACCACACTCTACAAGGCTCAAATATATTGGTTTTATTGAGAAACAAATCTTGGGCCTCAAATCCGAAGACTTACAGATTCAAATCCTGTTGTCCCTCTCTGTAAAGCCTGTGCATTATTTCTTCTCTTATACATGGGAACTCTCAGTAAGTCAGAGGATGTGCCTGAGATTAGTATGAATAGCAAGCAGATGGCAGATACCTTCCAGGGATAATTACAGTGTTTTGGAAAGACTCATGTGATAAACACTGAAGGAGTGCAATTGGAAGGGAAATGCAGAACTAATGAAGTTGGGGTAATAATCCAGTTGGGAAGAAAAGTTTAAAACCAGGAGTTAAATGTGAAAAGGCTCTGTGGGAATATCAATCAGACTGAACCTCTCTCTAGGACTGTGTGACGCCCTCCTCCGTGTGCTGGATACAAGCAAACATTTATACACTGGGACCAGGGTGTCTGAAAAGAATTAATCAGATATAATTTCTTCCCCCTTCCAGGCACCAGATAATCACATGTATTTCCTAGCCAACATTGTCAAGATCTTCATGTATATAAGTGCTAAGTTCATAATACCCTCTCTGTGTGTTTGCTCCTGCAGAGGATTGCATCACTGAGCACAGTTTATATTTTATTCAGGTGCTTTCATCCCCCGGTGCAATGAAGAAGGTTATTACAAAGCCACGCAGTGCCATGGCAGCACGGGGCAGTGCTGGTGTGTTGATAAGTATGGGAATGAGATAGCTGGCTCCAGGAAGCAAGGGACAGTCAGCTGTGGTGAGTAATGATGTGCTTTCCTCAGACAACGGGGGAATTAACACTGCTGTAAGCCCTGCCACTGCTGTACCACCGAGTATGATAACAAAAGGGACAGCAGGGAAACACGAGTACCAGAGTCCAAAGTGCTCCTCTGTTTTCCTATTCAGACTACAAATGGGGCCCTCATGGGTCCTTTGGACAGCCGGGGTGCAGCACAAGTTAGCAGGCAATAACCACTCTTAAGATATTTTTGCTACCAGCCTGGAAAGTGCAGTTAGTGATATTAAAATTAAGGGTCTGGGGTTGCTCTGCATGGTTATTAAATAAATTGTTCTGTATACTCTGGAATGCACATCTACTGGGACTTCATGAATAATGCCTTTCCAGACAAGGGAAGGCCTTATTGTGTAAAATTGTATACATTAGCAACCAAGCCAAATAAAATTGCTGACAGGAAAATATTATGTAAGTAAGTGAAATCACCAGTTAGCTGGTGTGCCTAGACCAGGAAGATTTCACCTACAATCCTTCAGAGTGCTTCAGGGATGGCTGTGAGTGCAGCTTTCTTTTTTGAGAAGGAACAGAGACCTAGAAGGTCCAAGATGCCCAGAATCACATCACAGATCTTAGGTTCAATAGCTACTTTTGCAGAGTGAGGTTTATGCACTCAAATAAAATCTTTTTTTGGAATATTTTTAGCCTGGCTTACAGAGCCATGATGGAAGGAAAGTATTTACAAAGGAATAATGGTTTTCTGGCCTGCATGCACGTGATCTGGAACTTTCCAGTCAAGCCTCTAGGAGGAGGACAATGCATAGGGGGTGTTTTATGCAAGAAGATTTTCCAGAGTCCATTGATATATATTTATCCCAGCTCAGAATGAAAATTGAAAATTAAAGGTTGTTTCATGAATAGCTGAACCAATGAATTTAAAAAATAACATTGCAAATGACAGTGGCTTGCATGACAAGGGTAGTGATTAATGTGGAATTTGGTGTTCTGTGAGGAAATGACCTTTCCTGCTCACCTATTTCAGAAGAAGAGCAAGAAACCTCAGGGGATTTTGGCAGTGGTGGATCTGTTGTATTGTTGGATGATTTGGAAGAGGAACCTGAAGCAACAAAAAAAGACAAAGATGGGAAACTGAAGATTCAAGTAAGAGCAGCTAATGAAGATGATGAAGATGAAGATGATGATAAGGATGATGAAATTGGTTATATATGGTAGTGCCCATCATAATGAGGACTCACGTTTTGCACAATATTGCAATTCACATCATATCTCTGCAATTGTATCTGAGAGTACCTGGCACAAATATTCCCTCTCTACTGAGTTTAATTTTGTATAGTCAATTTAATTTGGATGACAGCTTTTTTTCCAGCAAGGACTGTTTGGAATACAGCTTTTGTTCAGTTGGTTTGGGGGATTTTTGTTCTGTCCATAGGGGCAATGAGTTTTGTTTCTAAACCATTTCGTGTCTTAATCCTCACTTGCACCACTTATGAAATACATCCTGTGAAAGAATCCTGGAAGGGGCTCAACAAACCAATACAAAGGCTTAGAAGCCCCTCTCATGTCAGAGAATTTGTGTCATAAATTGTTACCTGGATCATATCACAAACAGCTTTTTCTTTCATGAAGAAGGAAAAGTAGGTGCCTCATTTTCTAGTCCATATTTATAATGTCCCAGTGAAGAGTAAGTCTCTTTGGACAGTGCCTGCCCAGTCCCAGGGGTTTAATCCAGAAGGAAACCCACTGGCAGGACTTTCCCTTCCTTACATTCTCTGAGAGTGAGTCCAGCAGGCTCAGTCCAGCTCACACTGGATGCAAAACTCCCACCAGGGCACAGATCAGCTCACAGGCACTTTGTTTGATAAAGGAACATGGCCTGGATCTTAAGAGATGCCAAGAACCTGCAGCTGTCATGGACCAAACCCTACAGGCAGGGGACAGAGTCCATCTGCCTTTCAGAGTGTTTAAGGGGAGGGTATTTTGTGAGTTTGTAGCATCATAACCACCCCCAGAGCTGTTCCTCAGCTTCTGTCTGAGCTCGTTGGCACTGGGAGGGCCACCAACAACACACAGGCAGCCTCTGCTTCCAGCTCACACCCCACAGGCCTGTCTGTTCTCCATTTAGCAACTCTCCTTCCAAAGTTATAATGCTGTCAAAGACAAGAACCCTCAAAAAAAAAAAAGTAACTGTCATTTATTTAACATAAAGAGGCCTGTTTAAAAAGCAGCTTCAGGTGGTGGTATTTCAAAAGCATGACCCCTTGGCTCAGTGTGATGCTGCCCACGTGTCATACACACTCCTAAGGAAGAATAGCATTAAAATCCAGCCTGTGATTCCCTCGATACCTCCCATATATTCAAATACAATGCTCCTGTATCAGAGCATATTGACATTAAATTGTTTGCAGTGTCCTTTCCCATGGCAGTTCTCAGATGCAGTAATATGCTGTGGTGACCTTTTATTATTTTTGCTGTTTTCCTCTGTAAGAGGAACCTTAACCCCACTCTTGCATTAGGATGCAGGTGTAAGTATTGTAGCACAGCCTGTTGTTGGCCAGTGAGTTATTTTGCAGAATGAAAAACATGTTTCTTATAACAAAAACTAATTAGATTTTTTTTTCTGATTTAGTGGTGGATATAGAGGTGGAGACAGCATCGAGTCACAACATGGTTGACTACATAGTCACTTGAAAGCTAGAAAATACCACACAGGTTGGCAGAAGTCAGTTTTTTAGGTACATTGACCTGAGGATGTTGGCTCTCAGCCCCCTCCAAAGCCTGGCCCTCCTGGCAGCCCTCTGGGCAGGACCTCTGCTTTCAGACATGATCAGAAGTGGAATTCCTTTCAGGTACCATGTGCTGCCGGGCCTCTAATGTTTTCTCCCCTTTCATTTCCTATTTATCCAGATCAATGACCTCAGAACAAAGAGAGCAAGCCTGCATAATCATTATTAATGCAGAAGGATGTGTAAAACCATGAGGAATTTGTTGTTTCACGCCCCTGCATCCTCCCAAAAATCTGCCATTGCAGTCATTTGCAAAAGGCCTGCAATCTGCCCTGCCTCAAATAAATCCCTTTGGTTTTCCCATAGCTTTAGAAAAATAGATTTAATAATCATTGTCCACGAGCTGCACAGCACACAGACACACACACACACACATACACACTTTTTCTATTTGCCTCTCACAGAAATCCTGCCAGCTTGCAGGAGGAGCAGATGATCCAGCATTTCTGTCTCCCTAAATATGATTTTGTGAGAAGCAATTGAACACCATCAGTAGGTTCCTTCTCAAACGTCCTATCTAGTTTTTCTCTGGTATTTTCTCAATTAACCCCACACTCTCTGGGTCTGGCTCTGCTGTCCTGTGCAAGACTCGCCTGAGGCACAGAGCTGCCATTTCATTCTGACATAATTCTGAGCTCCACAATCAGCAGATTGTGCTTATCCTCCTGACTGGACTCATTCTCCACACAGAGCTAGGGGGTTTTTGGCAGTCCTGTGTCCCTCCACGGCGGCTTATCCTGGGCTGTGCCTTACATCAAAGGTCACAGAGCAAATCCCTTCTCCTGCCCAGCACCTCCCAGGGTAAAGCCTGTCAATCCAAGCCCTCGCAGGCAGCACCAGCTCTGAGGCTGCAGCAGGCTGTGTCACATGTAAACATGCAAGATGGTTAAATTAAAGCTGTTAAACAAGCCTCTAAAAGTGAATGTGAACATCTTTCAGTTTACATGCACAGACATGGCAGCACCACCCACTGGTGGTCTCCTGGCTGTGATCTTTCACATGCAATGCTTCCAAATCAGAGCTGGAAGGGTTTATATCTAACTATAAACCAATTACTGTCTCCCAGACTCACCAGCTCACACATGGAGTGGGTCCCAGTGCAGCAGCTCCATGCCCAGCGCAGCCTGGCGAGAGGGCAGGTGCCTTGGCTGGCTCGGGTGGCCTCTGGTGGCACATCTCCCTGCACCCACAAACACAAACACACACAGCTCTTCTGAGCCTGCTGGCCTGGATTCAGGCAGATCCCCTCTCCAGGTGACCGTTCAGTCCCCTGTTTGACTCGTGCAAGTGTTCTTCTGACTCCAGCCAGTGCGGGAAATGTGCCATGGACCGGGGCAGCTGGGTGGGACTGCAGGGCAGCAGTGCCAGCCCCAGGGGGCCCAGCCTGGCAGGAGCAGGGCACACAGGCTGTGTGCTTGGAAGGGCAGCTCAGACTCTGGATTGCTTTGAGAGCAAGTTCCCAAACCCTGCAAAGCTATTTAGCAAAGCCCTTTTGTGATCCACTGGCACCCTCCTGTGATGGGGGATATGCAGCCTATATATACATAGGTATATCTCTGTGTGACTGTATATAGACATTTATGCACAATTATGTGTGTGCATATGTGTGTGTGTGTGTCCAGTTTGGGGAGATGCATTAAGAAAATCTTCTATTTAATGAAACAGTGATAAAGAAACCAGCGATTCTACCAAGAACCAGTGCTCTTCCAGATCGAGCCCCTTCCATTCTTCATGCTACGTAAAGGATTTCATTTGCTTCTGACTTAATTTAATTCAATTGCTTTCTTTTTCTTTCTTTTTCCTTCTTTTTTTTGTTTACAAAGCAGGACTTACTTCCCATCTGAATCAAGTCATTGACCTTCCAAACATTTTCTCATTGTGAAAAACGGAATCTGAGTTGTCCTGTTCTTTAAAAACACAAACCAAATGGAATCAGAGTTGTCCCATTCTTGCAGAGACACAAACCAATTTTTAATCTCACTTTCTTTTCATATTACAGACTATGAGATACTGTTAGGCATTGCTTTGTGTTTCTTTTAACTACTGTAGTTAAATCAAAATGTTGAGTTCAGATTTCAGCACAGCTGGGGTTTTTGGGTCATTACTGGCCTTTGCTGTGAACACAAAGAGTCCTTTTCATTTTCTTTGCCTTTTTTTTAAGCTATTCTGTACTATTATTTTAAACCGTTTGAAGTGTTTATTTAATATTTATTCTACAGTTTATATTGAAAATGTAAAGTTTATATTTAAAACAACACTGTTTGTTAGTGAATGCTTCTCTTTGCCTCTCCAGCCTAGTCTGTTAGTCTCAGTGTACATTTCTGGCATGGGAATATTTTGATATTAGGAGTTTTGTAGCCTTTTCTCCCTCGAGCAGCAGCTGACGTAGCTCTAAGGTCACCACCTGCCCCAGCCCCAGGTCGCTCAAGCTTCGCTTCCTCCATTTGTTGGCTTCTCTCGCAGTCCCTCCTGTGTCCCACCCTCCATCCACAGACTGCTTTGTACAGTTACTACACATCAAAAAGCCCTTTCTACAGTAGGTGGGTTTTGGTCTTTTTATACTTTTCTCAATGCTGTTGACGTCTGTTGCTGTTCAATGTGTAGATCTGTAAGGAGAGATCCAAATATTACGTGTTTCAGTTCGATGTCCCTACTGTAGATGGATGTAGACTATCATAGTAAGTAGAACTGCATAGTAAATTCTAAATGCTTTTTCCATAAGGAGTTCAGTGGAATGTGAGCATTTTGCTACCTTTGGTTAACTGTAAATGCTTAACTGTAGTCTGAAATAGTTGCATTTTTGTCTGTCTCAATAAATTTTAATTTGTCTGCGACTCCTTATTGCCTGTCCTGAATTTTATTAAGCTTAGGGGATCAAAAATACTGCACTACCTTGAGTCAGCATTTAATCATACATGGAAATGGATGCTCTGTTATATTTGCTTCATAACTTATACCTCTGTTCAATGCCAGCTGTAACCTGTGGAGTTAAGGTAAGGTCTCCAGAAACCTCTGGTTTAGAAGCACAAATGAATCCAAACTGAATGGAATAACTGTACCAAAATCAGAACTTTTCAAATTGTATTAAAACTGATTTTTAAGAAACTAGCAAGGGCAGAGGGGGAAGCTTTCATTTTTATTTCCTCCCCAGATTGCAAGTTGCCATATTTTTCTGTCTCTTCTGAAAGTATCCAGGGCAATTCCACAAACACAGCCACATTGTGCAGTGGCCATTATCTACATGATAAATGAAGGCAAAATTGTATTGAATACAACTGGTGGGAAGCCATCCTCATTTAGAAACACCTGGGTTTGTATCTCTATAATTAAATTGGAGCTCCTCTTTAATATTATTAACCAATTTAAACAGCCAGCATTATTGCAGTGCTAATTACAGAGTTAAAAATGTTATTTCGTCACTTCATCTCTGTATGTGGAATATTAAAAGTACCAGGTGAAAACAGAAACCTGTTTGCAGACATTTGCACAATTATCATCTGGTCAGGTGTGCATTGATAATGTATCTGTCCATGCACCGTTGGCTGAGTTGGGTCATCAAGGCTCAGAACCTGCCTGAAATTTCGGTTCAACTGCCTGCATTCATTCGTTTCTTTTTGCTGTGGGTACCACACATCACTTCCAGTGCATTGCCTTACCTGACTCTGAGAACAACTGGGTTTTCCTTTTCCCAAACCACTCGGAGACTCTTTGAAGTGTCTGATCTTCTGTGCTGAAGTGTCTCAGCTGTTCCAGATGTCAGATGCTCTGTGTGGCACTGAGTGCTGGGAGAAAAGCAGAAGAAATCCGGAGCTTAAAGGTGTGTGAGTTCAAATGAGATTTTACTTGTCAGAAAGGGTTGATGATTGGAGTTCTATTTTTTTTTGAATATTCCTTCTGGCTTTCAAATTGTGGGTGCCTTGCAAGCTTTGGTTTGTATTGCACATGCATAGCTATACACACACACCGCTCCCTTCTAATTACAAATGTGTGTATAAATATATATATAATAGATGCATGTGCATATATACATATATATGTATGCCTTTAGACCCCCCTGGGAGTGAGATACCCACTGGAATTTTGGGATATCCACTTCTGGGAATTCCTTCCATGTCTCATGTAAGGTTCAGCTTGTGTTTGATCACCCATACTTTGCTACTCCCTCCTGTAACAACTTGTACTGGGCTCAGTGCAGTACTTTGGTTTCATACATTGAAATACTCGTAGTAGATTATTATATCCCACCTGTCATGCCCTGATAAGCTGCACTGATTTACATTTAGCTTTTCCATTACTCTATTCTCCATTTTCAGAGGAGAATTTTGGACTAATTTCCATGAATTCCCTACCAGGAGATACAGCCTTTCCTTCCCCACTGATACTGAAGAGTGTCTGTGGCTGAAATGTTGCTCCAGCAATCGTAAAAATTCATTTGGGGTTTAAGGTAAAACGTTAGCAGGGACAGCTCTTACCTGGAGGACAGTGGAGTCCATCCATACCCAAATGTTGTCCTTTGGACCCTCAGTAAAATCTGCCAGGCTGGGCAGTACTGGGGGATTGTACCTCTGCATGGAAAGGAGCACTCAGGACAAAGTTACAAAAATGGCCTTTTTTTCCACTGTTTTCCAATATATAAATACCTTCCTTATTTTACTAATATTACTTTGCAAATGAATATACTTTTTGGTTTGTTCTGTGAAACCTCTAATGTGAGATGCAAGCATACATGCACACCTCCTCTCTCTCTCTCTTTTATATCCTCTCTTACCAAATTTTCTTCTGAGCTCCCCCCAGCAGCTATAAAACAGTAGCATTACAGCCTTCACTGATGATTAGTTTCATTTTTGCTTAAATACTGACAGTCAAAGGGTGAGATATTAAAAAAGAAAAATCATGTCACAACAGCTTTGCACACTGTACAGCTTTTTGAATAGATTAAAAAGAGGCAGAGAGCTATTAATAAACTTTTGACTTTCTGAACACTCCCATTTTTGGAATGAGACCAGCTCTTTTAGAGGGGGTGGAGAGGCAGAGTGAAGAGATGGTTTCGTATGGTCTTGGAAAGAGAAAGAAAACAGTGGAACCAACAGATTGAGGTAAGCTGTGAATGAGCAGGACAGACCCCCTGAGTGTGGACAGAGAAGTCCTATACACTTCTTCCAGGACTGAACCTATATTTTCCAGCAGAAAATTCCCAGTGACTGGAGCAGCTCGGGATCAGCCCATGAAAACCCAGAAACTGCAGAGGCACTTGCTACAGGCTGGGCAATATCCAGTAACTGCTTGAACTGAGTCCCTGAAAATAAGGCTTAAAACACACAGACCACACAGTGGCACTCTGGGGGGGAGGGAAGAGCAAGGCCAGAAGCAAATTCGGATGTTGCAGCAGTCTGTCAGCCCAGCAGTGAGGGAGAGGCGTGCAGAGGCTCTGACGTGAGCATTCAGTGGCTCTGCAGTCACCCTCCCAGCTGCAGCTGTGCAAGGAGCCCCTCTGACAGCAGCCTTACAACGAAATACAGTCTCTGGCAGCCACTGCTCTTGAGTATCAGCTTCTCCCACATATCGCTATAAATTCCTGCAATTCCACACTAAAGGCTTGGGCAGAGAGAGAGTTTGTAAAGAAAACTTAAAATGCAGGGTCTTCGCCAGGTAGTAACTGCCTTTTCTCATCTCTAGTTACTCAATAAAAATCATTGCTGGAGCATGACTCTGCTTCCATTCCCAGCCAACACATTTGCAATCTGGCCCTTGAACACGGGACAATCGACCTCGGAGCATATTGCTAAAGGAAAGGTCCATAAGCACATTGGTTTAAGCTTTGGAAACACATTACTTCTCTAATTATTTGCAGGGTTTGAGAGACTTGCAGGTTTGCCACCGGTTTTCCCATATTGAGTATCACAAATCTGGTTAATGCAAATATATGTGAGTAAGAGTCTGTACAAGTAGAAGCCCCAACACAGTTTTGCTCCATCACAGATGATGTATCAATTTATCACAACTGGCAAAGAATTGACCCAAATAATTACTAGCCTAAAGTAAAATTAAATAAAACAGAGGCTGTAACAAGATGTAGGTTTTCACAGATTAATGTAGGCTATTGAAATACTTTGGGTTACAAGGGGCGGTTACAGAAGATCAATATCCTCATTGCTTTTGGTACAGGTCACGTAGGAATCCAACACCTGCAGTGAGCTTTGGTGGTTGTCAGAGACCCTAAAGCTGCAGCCCAGCCCTGCAGCCCTCCTGGCACAGCCAGAGGAGCTGGAGGCACATAAACAACAAACACATCTGCTGAACGCCTCCCTCGTCATGTACAGCACCTGCCAGCTTGGAAAGGTGGGCACTGAGCAGTTACACAGAAGGAATTACCACAGATTTGTTTTGGCAGGCAGGAGAGCCCAATTTGGCTCAGCTGGCTGTAGTGGTGGAGACAAACATCAGGCTGGTTGTTAAACTACCCAAAATAACTCCACTATCCTCTCAGAGCAGGGCTGTCATCCCATCTGGTCTCCAGCCCAGTTTCCATCCTCTGTTGCAATCATTCTCTCCAACTGGTTCTTCTGTAGGATTTGGGGATTTTTTTTTCCTTTTTTTTATTTTGTCCCCAAGCCTGTGTGTTAATTAAGTCTCAACAAAGAGCTGTATCATTGTAGAACAGGATATCGGATTGCTCATCTGTTTTACATAATTGATTAATTAATTACCTTGCTAATTGAGTCTCATGAAATCCTCTGTTACAGTGGAGCAAGGGTACATCCCAAACCATTGCTTGTAGGGCTGCATTAAAATCAAGGCCTTTTGGCTGCTCCATCTCCCTCGGACTCTGGTGCAAGTCAGAGCAGAGCACTAACCCAAAGGGGTCCTGGGCGCTTGTAGAGATGCAGAATTACTGGGTGAGCCTTGCTTTCACCTGTACCCAAAATTTCAAACCTGCCCATTTCTCCTTTCCACAGCCCCTGCAGCAGCTCCTGGCGTGTGTGAATGCCAGGGCTGCCACTCTTGCTGTGCTCCATCAGCCCCCACTCACTCTGCACCACGTGGTGCAGCCCCACAGCCAAATTCAGTGACATTTGCTGCCACTTGTGGGAAGGGCGAGTGCCAGCATGGCTGTAGAAGAAAGTGGCAAGGCAAACCTCCCCTCCACTACCTGAAAACTGCACTGTGAGCTCTTCTCAAAGGCACTGCCTTCAACATGCTGTGACCTACATCTTTTCTTGGGAGCCATCACAGCTGAAATAAGGCAGAACGTGATGGATTCTCTGCTATTAAATGGAAATGGACTTTCCATGGAAATAACCACTGACAATACTTTGCATTTTAATGTAATTTCTTTTCTTCTTATTACCCCTAGACGTAGAGCATGATGTATTTTTACCACATGATGTTGTCCGCAAGCCAGCAGCAAGGTGGAGGTTGCAATTTTTGCCTTAAACACTGCTCCTGAGGGTGCTTTCCAAACAAGCTTCAGTCTGAGAGAGCAGCAAATGCTTTCCTTCAAATCTGTCCACTTACAAAATTTTTATTCCAGTCCTAACCCACTTTCATTTAATGGGACATAAACCCACAGCAACTGGGGCTGTTCAGCCTGGGGAAAAGAAGGCTCTGGGGAGAACTTTAAAGCCTCTTCCAGTGCCTCAAGGGGCTCCAAGAGAGCTGGAGAGGGACTTGGACAAGGGCCTGGAGTGACAGGACAAGGGGGAAAGGCTTCAAACTGAGAGAGGGCAGGGTTGGATTAGGTATTGGGAGGAAATTCTTCCCTGTGAGGGTGGTGGGGCCCTGGCACAGGGTGCCCAGAGAAGCTGTGGCTGCCCCATCCCTGGAAGTGTTCAGGGTTGGGTTGGACCAGGCTGGGAGCAACCTGGGATAATGGAAGGTGTCCCTGCTCATGGCAGGGGGTGGAGCTGGATGGTCTTTAAGGTCCCTTCCCACCCAAACCATCCTGTGCTTCTATGATTCACCAAACATTCAGGGGCTTAGGGCACCCACGGTGGGCAGGTGAGCAGGAACCTTCCTGCTGTGCTCTGGGCAATGAGTGAAAGGTGTCCTGAGACAAAGCAGCCGTGTTCTGAAACAGCAAATGAAGGTCTGTCATCCCTCACCTTCATTTTCAAGAGTCAGCCAGGAGGCCAGGGTGTAAATCCACCAGCCCTCATCCACCCCAGATCTCTTCAGTCCATCCTGAGTGCTGATCTCTGGCTGCTTTATACTCTCAGCAGCAGTGGCTGAGCTCATCCCTGATGCAGGCTGCATTCCCACTCATGCTGAAGGGTCTTGGCATGGTCTGGTCTTGATGATAATTTAATCCCCAGGATCTGGAAAGGATTTAGGACCTGGAAACAGAGATGGGATAAAATCCTCCATGGTGGACAAAAAACTGCCTCAATACGTGCATCTGCAGAAGAAGCTGGGAACAGTGAATGTTTATTTCTGAATAGCACAAGGATTCCTGAGACAGAGGGAGGAGGAAGAAAGTGCATTCAATCAAGAGACAAGAGTTAGTCTTCGAAAGCCCCTTCTAAATGGCTAAATCAGAGAGGAAAAATGCCATCCCTTTTTTTTCATCTGTCTGTATCAGTGTAAGAAAGGCTGAGGGCATCACTCCTGCCAGGATTATTTGTATGTTGGGGTGGAGGAAGGAAGTGGGCTGGTATCATGTCTTACTTCCACACTGCTGGTGAAGGTTTTGAGTAGTGAATCCAGGGGCTAATCCATCATGTCTGCCATTTCAAAGAGCCCTGATAACCTCATGTCTTCTTGTTTTCTTCTTAAGGCTTTTGCAGATTTGCTAACACAAGTTTTCCCTGAAGAAGAATCACATTCCAGGCCTGAAATGCTCTGATTATTTACAGTTTGTCACACTGTAATTTATATTTATTGATTGTGGCTTTTATTTACACGTGTTCATTACTTTCTTATTTTAGTCATTTATCCTGTATGTCCCCACCCTGCTTTTTCAATTATTTCACATACTCACAGTTTATCAATTATATTGCCAAGATGCATTTAGAGAGAATAATTTGTTTCTAATGCATGATTTTTTGACAGCATGATTTGTTTTCATCTTTGCATGGAATCCTAAGATGACAGTGACTCTAGGGCAGAGAATACAAAGTCGTGAAGCTTTTTCCTCTGAGGAGTTGTACTCACATATGCAACATGCACGTTGCATCGGCAGCATCTGTTGACCCTCTCATCAGGTTCACATTGGTTCAGCTCTTGGTGCAGTTTCCCTCCTCCCTGGGCAGTGTTAGAAAGTCTTATGTGCTCCCTTAGTGCTGCTGCCCCACCACCCAGCGTTTCTGGGTCGCTTTGGAGGCTGCTGAAGCACCTGCAGTGGGCTGGCAGGGCTGCTGGGCCTTGCTGGCCCTGGCGGATCTCAGACACGGAGTTTGCTCCCTGCAGAGCAATCTTTAATGACAAGGGTGACAGGCTCTGCCTGCCCATCACTGGGGGGTGGCTGGGGAGCAAATGGATCCTTTCTGGCAAAGTGCTGTCATGGAGAGGCTCTGTGCCCAGCTGGGCTCCTAATGCACTTCCTTCAGCCTCTCTCTCCTTAGTCCCTTTGCTCATTTACAGCAGTGAGGGGTTCTTCCTGCTGCCTGGCTTTTGCTTTCAGAGCTTTACAGGCTGGCAAGGCAGGAGGATTGGCTCTTCAGGGGTGAGAGCCAAAAAGCACAGACCTTCCCAGCGTCCTGCAAGGAAGTCACCAGCGTGCTTTCCTCTCTAGGGCTCACTACCTGCCTTTATCCATTTACTGAGGCAGCCTGGCCTCTGCTACAATGGTGCCCCTCCAAAAAGCTGAAGCAATGACAAACACATTTGCTGGCATTTGCTCTCTAAGTGGTCTCTATCCCAGGGCCAGAGCTTGGCAAGTGCAGGTCGGCTGTCACCCACGCCTGTGTCAGCCATCACACCACTTTAACACAGCCATGGCTTTGTTCAGCTCCTCAGGACAGCTCAGTGCAGGGGATGTGCTGGAAAACACTTTGGCAGAGCTGATCCATCACTTTGCCTTCTCTCCATGCTCATTAGCTGCCAGAGATGAGCCAGGCTGAGCTCTGGCTCTCTAGCACACCGTCTCCTGTGGTTCCAGCATCCCCCAGGAAATACTCAGCAATATTCCACTTAAGTTTACCACTCTGCAGCTCCAAGCACTGACAACACTAACCACGCTCCCAGTTTTGGTCTCATCCCACCACTGGAGAAGGATGAAGGAAGAAGGAAGGAGTGCTTGGGGTGAGAGGCTCATTTTCAGAGCCGTGGCACATCAGGAAGGGAGCAGGGAGTCTGCTGGACATGGCACAGTGTGCACAGCAGTGCCAGCTCAGCGGTGACTCCGGCCAGAGAAAATCTCTTCACCGTGGTGTTCTGAGGCCCAGCATCCAGCAGAAATTCATCTGTGGTTTCAGTGCCACAGCCCCAGACCCATTTTCCTGCATGGTTTCTGTCACTGAACCCATACTGCTTCAGAATGTTTCGCTCCCTTGATCCAATTTGTTCTGCCCCGGTTGCAGGGGAGGATTTATGGTAAGGTCTAAAGCAGCCGTGTCTGACAGCTCCTTGCTGGAAGGCTCCTTCTCAGCAAAGCCCAGATGACTGGGCACTGCTGTACCAGTAACCAGAGGTGTCGCAGTCACCTCCAGGCTGATTTTTAAAAAAGCCATCTAGAAGTGCCCTGAAAGGGCTGGGGAGGAGCACAGGAGGTGTGGAATGGTGGGACAATAGGTGTTCATTGAACTGTTTTTTCTGTCTGGGAGAGGTGAAGGCTGCTGGGTGGCTGAGGACATTGTCTTTAAAGGTCTGAAAGGTCAAATCTGCCCCCACTATTTTCATGCGTGACATCCTTCATGTCTCTCCTTTTCCACGCTGCCTCTGCCTTGCTGCCTGCAAAGCCCTTCCCAAGTGTCTCCATCTCTGGGCTCAGGACAGATGGCTCCCAAAAATCCCCTGCCAGCCGAGAAACACGGGCTGAGCTGGACCTTCTGAGCGTGCACCTCCAAAGACACAGACCTGCCTTGCAAGATGGATTTCAAAACTAAAACATTTTGGTTTTATTAACCTGAATGCTGCGTTCATGGCTTGTCAAATCCGTTTTAGTGAGCAATTCATTTCTGAAGGTTGAAACTGTCTTTCAAAAAATGTATTTAAGTAAATATTTGGAGAAGATAAGAGATAGTAAGAATACAACTCCAAAAGTATTTATGTACGGAAACCAAAGCTTTTCACACTGAATTCAATAAACTAGTTTTATAGGGCTCTGAATTTGGAGTTTGTTATACAAAATTGGGAGGCAGAAGCAAATTCTGTAGGATTTTATATGAGTGTGTAACGAAGACCATAATCATTTTCAGAGAAAAAAGCTGTATATGTCTTACAGCTTCATATAATAAAATTCCAAATGGGACATCAGATGGGATGTTTAATTTCCAGACTGGGTACATAAAAAAAAGGTCATTTCAGTTAAAAGAAATGTATTCATTCTTTGGCCAGGGCTGTAAATCAGTGCAGCTCCACTGAAAGCATCTAATTTAAGGAGAGGAATACGGGGAGGACCTGACCTCTATTTTTTTGAATCAAAAGGAATCACGGGAGATCCACTGTCATCCCACAGTGCTTATGAAAGGAACTTTGAACCTTTTTCCTTTTTAGGGTTTGAGTAAAACAAGTATGTTTTAAAGGCAAAGCTCCCGCATGACCGATGCCTGCGGTTCCCAGAGTGGTGTGGGTTCCGTCTGTGTGGGGTTTGGGGGATGTCTCTGGGATGCAATCACAACAAGCCCCACCTTCCAGCAGCCTCAGGACTCTCTCCCACCCTGTCTGCTTTCCTTGAGATTGGTGCAAATCCAGCCAAACCACGGGCATTTCAGTTCTGGCAGGGAAACAGGCAGGACCAGCTCCGGCCCCAGGCTGACCCGGAGCAGGACACAGGAGCTCCCTGGACATGGGAGTGCTCAGGCTGTCAATGCACCACTGCATTTCTTCTTCAGTCCTGCAAAAAATTCCTTTTTCTCAGCCATGTGCTGTCAGGGGTTTCACAGCTATTCCCACCCCCCTCAACTTTCTGCACAGCAAACTCCTGCTTTTCACCTTCAGTCTGACTTTGTAATCCATGGTTGGTTTCAAATCAGCCTTTCAGCATGGTAATGAATGGATTAACTTTCTGCTTTCTGATGAGTAATAGGAAAAATGTTTCTGAATTATCAAAAAATAATTGGAATTAAAATTGTAAATGGTTTCTACAAGGGAAGTTTTTGTAATTAGTTGAATCTGTGTGATGGAAGCTATTATAAATAACAAAAAAATGTGTTTACCTAATCACTGGGAAAGTGCACATTAGCTCTCTAATTAGAAGTCTCTCATGGCTTTACTACAAACTTTGGACACAAAATGATTTGTTTCATGCTTCCTTTAGCAGGCAAAGGACACTCCATCAGTTCCGTTTGTGCATGCCCACTACTGTGAAGGCAGCTGGAACCGAATTTCCAAATTCCCACTGATTTTTCTCAGCAGGTCCCTGTGACTGCCCAGAACCTTGTCCTGAGCCCAGCCCGCAGACCCCAAGAGCCAAATCAGTCTGTGCCATTCCAGTGCCAGCCCAGCACAGAACCTGGGTACTACTGGAGGGACAGGAGAAGTTTCAAGCAGGTTCAAGCACACCTGGGTNGCAAAACCATGGCTGCTCTGGGCCCTCTGCTGTGGGCTTGTGCTCCACAATAAATGCCATTTTCTGTTCTCATGAGCTGGGTTGGGTTTTGCTCTGAGTTGTCTGGCAAACTGCTCTCATGTCAGACTGGGGACATTTCATTGTCTCTCCTTCCACACAGAATGTGGCTACCACAGGCAGAAAGGGGCTTTCCTTCTGGACACACCTTCTCCTTCAACACACCCCACCTGTTCTCCCTGAGAAGTCTGGGTAGCAAACTTAGTATCTGGTGATTAAGTCACACTAGAGCAGGTGTTGTTTAATGCATTTGACCCATTTCGTGAATAGCAAACATAGATTTATCCTTGTCATGCTAAATAGCTGTTTGAACCTGCTGTATTAAGCTGAGCAGAAATGAAGGTTTTCCTATGCTTGTAGAGATAAATTCATAATGTGAGCATTGGGTTTTTTTCAGGATCCACTTTGTGTGATGAAAATCAACTTAAATGTCTGAAAACAGGAAACACTATTTAACAAATGAAAACATCCTCTACCATTTAAGAATATATGACCTATTTTATCTTCTTAAGAAAATCTCTTTCCAAGATACATTTACCACAGCATCAAATTCTGCAAAGGGAGTTCTGCTGCATTTCATAGAGAGCCAGGCAATTAAAGCTGCTGTTCTGCTGTGATTGCCATCCCACCACAGCACAAACATCCGCTGCACTTGGAGGCAACCAAACAGAAAAGTGCTAAGGTCCTTTTCCTCAATATCTCCAGGTGGGTAGGCAAGCAGAGGAAGTGTGTCATTGATGATGACTTGAGTTTTCCAGGATCTTAGAATCAATTGAAATATTTCTGGTTTTGAGATGAAAAGAGGGAAAATGCATAGTTTTGGAAATTAAGGTATTAGATGCTGTTTATCTAAGGCTCATAGGGATTAGCAGCCCCCACAGTAATGTAGCTGCTTTCCTTGCCTGCATTTGCTCCTCAGCCTGCTCCCCACTTCATGTCCATGCTGGGACACAGCTCCAGGCTTTCCCGTGCTCCATGCAGAGCCATTTGGGATGTGGAAGCACAGTTAACTGGCAGGAATGCCATCAGTGCTGGGAAAACCACTTGGCTCTGCCCACACAGGATGTGGAAATGCAGCATTCCCTTCAGTAAAACAAGGAGCAGCCCAGGAGATCCTGCTGCAGGCACATCCGAGCCAGCACCAGAGGCTTTACTGAGCAGGAGATGGTCCCACTACCCTGAACCACGAGTGAAGTGATGCTCCTTCAGGAAGGTACAACACCATCAGCCTGTAGTGAGAGCTTGCTGAGGCAGAACCTCCTTCTGCTGTTAACTGGTGCATTTTTGAGAATGGTAAGATGAGGAATGGAATCACAGGATAGTTTGGGTTGGAAGGAACCTTGTAGGGTCATCTAGTCCAAGGCCCCTGCAATGAGCAGGGACATCTCCAACAAGAACAGGTTGCTCAGGGCCCCATCCAACCTGACCTTGAATCTTTGATTTTGAAAATGTGCACAGTGATACAAATCATAAGCCTGGATGGTAAATACGCAATTTTTGTCCTGTTTTACTAATGCTGCTGGTTGTGGGCAGTAACCACACATTGGCTCCCAACAACTGACCATATAGAGCTGTTGCATGAGAAATACACTTTGCAAGCCTGGGAAGAGATGTAGGTGCCCCAAATCATTGAAATCTGAATAAGTTGCACAGGCTTTTACCTCGACATAGGAGGCAAATACCATGAAATCAATTTCTGTGCCCAATTTACTCTCAGTGACACCTGCACACATTTTAAAAGGTAATTTGTCATTTTGCTCCACTTGTCACATTATTTCAGGTCATGGGACCATGAAGTCAAAAACTCAGGTTTGACCCTCTGCTCCATAACCCAGAAATGGAAAGCCAAAACACCCCTTTTTCTTCCCCCTCAGAAGAGAAGCCACAAGTTATAAATAAAAGTAGATAGAGTGGGTAAATCACTCCTGGTTTTCTGTCACCTTAGGCCTACTCTGTTGTAAGCAACTCTTTTATTATCCCACAGCCCATGATGGGAAAAGACCATTTCATGTCCAGGGAAAGTGTGACGTGCCTCATGGCCAGTGGGTGATGGGAGGTGAATATGAACCCTCTGGGTAATTTATCCACCTCCTTGTTTACACAGAGCTGCAGCCTCAAACAGCAGCAGCAGTAAATGGGTATGGGAGAGAGTGACAGGATGATATTTGGTGATATACTGAGCAATTTGGATGTAGGAAGCATAAAAAGAAAGGAGTAAGATGGTACTAAATGCAGTCCCCACGAGACAAAATGATGGAGACAAACCAGTAAAAAATATATATACATAAACCAAATAAACCCATGACACAAGTGGAGGCGGAAAAGGGGGGCAGAACAGAGCAGCCCTTGGCCAGAGGATGCACCAGGACACGGGGAGCAGTGGAGGATGACCCCACATAACCTTCACAAGGGTGGGCATGAGCACCAGGGTGCTGGTTCTGGGGGGCTCACCCACGTCTTCATCCTGCATGGGGGGAGGATGGGGAGGACTGAGTTTTGTGGAGCAAAACCACAGCACAGCCATGGCTCAGCTGCAGGCAGAGAAGGCTCATTTATCTGTCCCAAACGCAGCATTTGCGTTGTTCCACATCTGAAAGGCAGATTTTATGTGCCAGTCTGGTCCCTCCCCCCGAGCCCCTGTGCACAGTGCACTGGTGCTGAGGATGTGTGGGAGCCCCTTGCCAGAAACCCCATCCCAGAGCCCTGCTGTGACCCTTCCAGCCAGCACTTGTCCCTGCAAGGTCCCTGTCACCCTCACAGGAGGTGACACATCAGCCAGTGGCAAACAGTGGCCGGGATGCTCAGCAAGGAGAGCCCTGAGAACTAGGCTGTGTTCCAGCAAGGACTTTAAAAAAATCCATCAGTGCCTGTGGATCACGTTTTATATCTAGATAAAGTTACACATATAAAATTGCTGTTATTCATCAGTGAACTCCTTTAATAATCAATGGCTAATTAAGTTCCACTGCCCCACTAGGTCTAAAGCAAATCCCTTTCTGAGACACTGGAAGTGCAGCCAATAGCATTTATTGATTATGCTTGTCACAGGCACTGGAGAGGGAAAGGGGCCTTTTTTTCCAGCCCCTTCAGAAGCTGTATGCCAGCAGGGTCTGGAAAACAGAAATCAGAATTACCAGAATAATTTGATATTACCTAAGTCCTTTTGACTCTGGATGTGAACACATTTTCTACAGGAATAAATGTACCAGGAAATATCTGGTACCTACCCTGACCAAGAGGGAGGTGGAAAGAAATCAGTGTAATGCTCATGAACACAGAAAAGCTGGCTCCTTTTCAATGGCTTTTGAACTTTTGCTGGAGCAGCTGGCCCAGTGGAACGTATTGTACAATGGTGGCTTTTCCCAAAAGAGATTTGTCCCTAAAACCCTTGGTTTTGCAAGTTCTTCCAGTGTGGCTTTACCAGGCCTGACCAAGGTCTGCCTGGGGCCTCAGCCTGCAGCCAAACCTAAGTGAACTTTCTGTTGAGACCTGCTCTGCTTCCCTGGGCTGCTATTGCCATTTACATATTAAAACCATAAGTTCCCTCACTAACAAGAAACAATGCTCCTCACCTATATTTTTTTTAAATTATAAATCTTGCACTTAGAGCAATTTAAAACTGACTTACAGTTGCTTTCTCCCTGCTATCAATCAGAGATGCACTTCAATTCCACAGTGCTCTGGGGACCCAGTAGGTTAGAAAAAGCAAATAGGAAAATAGAATGAATATTTTATTTTTGTTATTCATTGCAATAGCCTGAAAGCAGACCATGAAATCTGCTAAAAGTAATAGGAACTGGGCTGCCCTTTTAATATATCCTTTTTTAAGGTGTCTATTAGGAATCCAGAACACAGCTCAATATTCATTCCAGCAGCATGCCTCAAGTTTTTTATTTAAGCCCAAAAATCTTGTGTGTCAGACTTTATGCTCTTTCTTGCTGATATTTTACTGTGGTTCAAACCTCATTTAATACTGTGTAAATATGTACGTGAGTGTGAGCATGTGAGAGAGGGAGCACCCACCCAAAACCTCACCTGAATCTCTCAGTGTTGTACCTTTGTGCCATTTTCTGTTGATCTGGGACCACCCAACAATCTTAAAAGTGCCCAGAAACACTGGGCATAAACCACGGGTTTCAGCCAACATCTTATTTGTGACGTTTTCCTGAAATAAGGCTTTTTTCCCTCTATATATTTTCTTTCAAAAGCCCAGCTGTGCAAAACCATTACAACCCTCACTGATGCCCCAGGCGAGCCTATTTTTTTTTTTTTTTGGCTTTATTTCTACAGCAGGAGGTGATTACTGACAGAAGTTCTCTCATTCTTCCTGAAAATCAACCCAAGTTTCCCATTGCCTCTGGGCATGAGCTTCCCAGCTTGGGAGCCTGTCATCTGGTAAGGACAGAAAGAAGGATCTGGCACTCAGGATATGGGAAGAACACCTTAGTCAGTGTTTAATCCTGTACTGCAAAGATGACATTAGATCGTTGGCTCGTGCAGGATGTAAAATCTCACATATCTTCTCCAGTTTTCACAAGTGAAAAAAAAAATACACTCAGTGTCTTAGCTGGTTTTCAGTTTATGCTTTGATTGAATTATTTTTCTTTCATCAAACTAGAGAATAAGCTGCTTCATAATGTGCTTGTGTGGGATATCTCACCAGAATGGCTGTGTTGGTCAATAACAGGGTGACACTGAGACGTGTGGTGGCTGAGATAAATCAAGGCTTCCTTAAATCCTGACCAAAAAATGATAGACTGGGAAGAGATCTATCTTTAGTGCCAGGAACAGGTCCCAGCCAACTCCACCAGGAGCTGATGGGTGCTGAAAACACCCATCCTTCCTGGGAGTGCGGGAAGTGTGAACCCCTGAGAAAGCAAAATAA
Source organism: Melanocharis versteri (assembly GCA_013397845.1). Taxonomy (NCBI): domain Eukaryota; kingdom Metazoa; phylum Chordata; class Aves; order Passeriformes; family Melanocharitidae; genus Melanocharis; species Melanocharis versteri. Next base: position 294,266 of record VZTG01008545.1, on the reverse strand, counting down.
CGGGAATGAACTCCAACTGTCCCGGGATGGGACCTTCTCATTCTCAGGATGGACCCAGACCTGAGGGGCCTTTGGGCCCCAAACCCAGGCTGACATCTGAGCAGTGTCCCAGACAGCACGGGCAGAAATGCCCCCAGCCTTCCTCTGCACGGAGGGGACACCGCGATGTCCCCAGCGGTGGGGCAGAGGTGCCGAGGACATCCCTGAGCTGAGAAGGGCTGCAGCCCCTTCCCTCTCACCAGCCACTCCCACGGCCCTCGCTCTGCCAGCTCCAGGCAGCCCAGATAAATAAAAACCAAAGCAGCAATGCCTCATTTCACCTGACACTGGGAAAAAAGGCAAATTAGCTGACTCGAGCGACAATTAGGAAGCAGAACATTTCTCTGGGCATTGCTTCAGAAGCTGATCATCCCTCAGAGCAGAAGCCATAATAGCTTTTGAGTCATTATAAGCACTGCACATTCAGGCAACAGCGATTTGCACTGAAAATAATCTCAGGAAGGCAGGGAAAACAGCATTTATGTAAATAAACTAACCTCACTGTTTGGATACATTTGTATTGCACATGGGTGTTGTTTTTCTACATCTGAGGAACCTCATATCAGAGAAAGAAAATAAGAACAAAAAGGATTAAAGAGCTTCAAGAATTTTAATATTTCACTTCCATTTTGTGGACACTATTTTCCACAATCTGATACTAGATGCAAATAGTTACAGCCAAATTCAATTCTATGTTTACCAATGCAATTCCAGGTTGATATCCAACAGCCACATTTACTCAAACCCAATGAAAACTGCATGTCAATCACAACATCTGCATTGGAACCAGAGCTGGGAATATTTTACAGAAAGCTCTGAGAAATTGCCACTCTGAAAAAAAAGGTGAAGGTGATTGAAGCTGTTACTCCTGTGAGATCCTGATGCCATCCATAGCCACCTGTACTCCTGCAGCTGTTTAAAACAAACTGGTTTTTTATTTTAAGAGGAAGTAAGATAAGGAACAACAACAAAAAAAAAGCTACTGAGAGAAACAGTACAGACATGCAGCTCTGCAGGGCAGAGAGCTCAGAGAGCTCACCTGACTGCACTTCTGCATTGTAAGACACCAATAAAACATGCAGTTCCAGATTAAATTAACGCAGCCCAGTTTTAAAGTTTGTTTGTTTAAGTCAACCAGAGAACTATTTTCAGTTGAACTGCTATTCCCTAAGGGGCTTTGCTCCAGATTTCTTTGTTTTCACACTCATTTTAGTTAAACTATTGCAGCTTTGCCTACAGAAGAGTGCCTGGATTTAAAAATACCTTTGCTGGGCACAAACAGAACTGTCCCATGATGCCAATTGTACCAACAAAAAGCTGGATTCCTCATGTGGTTGTATCCTCTGTGGTCTCTCTCTTCTCTCACCGCCAGAAAAACAATCCAGCAATCTACAGCTTTACCAGTAAAGGTGGAAACACAGTCCTTCTGGAGAGTTGTCTCTGCACTTCCACCCAAGGCAGCCCCAGCAGGGCATTTCAGGCAGGTGAATTTATCAGGAGTGCACACCCCGCACATCTTCATTGCCCAGACCCACAGCTCCAGCACTGCTCACCTCTGAGAGCTCTGGCACAAATTAACGTGTCCAGGCAAGCTTTGAATAATTTGTTCCACAGTGTCAGGAGTCCTTGATCGAGGCAGGAAAAACCAGTGCCAAGTAAGGCCAAGTCCTCACACAGCTCCTGCTTGATGTGCCTCACACCTCGGGGCTCCTGATGGGCTGAGAGCCTGTGATGGATGAACCTGCAGCCTTTACTCCAGAGATGCTCTGCCAGCTCAGAGGTCACCAGCACACTGGCCCCATGCCCTGGGCTTCACCAGAGAGGGACCTTAACCCTTCTGTGCTTGGATGAAGCACAAAGTGCTCCAGCCCTGAAGAAGAGCCACAGAGGTGGCCTCTGGCTGTAAAGCATCTCCAGGAGGTGCTGTGTGCTGGCCGAGAGGTGCCAGAGAGCTGTTGGAATGGTTGGCAACATCACACAGGGAGGATTTCAAAGGCCTCAGAACTTTTGAGGAGAATAAAGCAACGCATCAGAAGTGAAAAAAAATACCCAGCAGAAGCAAAGGTGTGCTGAGCATTCTCCTTCTCCTGCATTGAAGCATTGCAGACACTGGTAAGATCAGAGCACATGGAGCCACGGAGAACACGGGGCACTGCTCGGCAGCACAGCAGCACTCCTCTGCCCCCAGCCCTGCTCTGGGATCTCTGAGCCCTGCTTTGGGGTCTCTGAACCCTGCTTTGGGGTCTCTAAACCCTGCTTTGGGGCCCCTGAGCCCTGCTTTGGGGTCTCTGGACCCTGCTGT